>CM022949.1:50306630-50617396 GCA_012931725.1 Litsea cubeba | reverse complement strand
ACCCTCGATCTGGCTGTGGACCGCCCAGAATCGCTGGGCGAACTTGGCGAGGGTTTCGCCTGCTTCATTTTCAGGGCGAGGAGGGTCCCCTTCCTTCTTGGGGAATGACGGTGTAGGCTTGGAACTTCTTCAGGAAGGAGAGCTGAAGCTCCTTCCAACTGGAAACCGACTGCTCCGGGAGAGAGCAGAACCACTTCAGGGGGAGGTCAACCCAAACTGGAGGAGAAGATTTTGCAGTTTAGGTGACCCTCGTTCCCCCAGATGGACATCTTCTGGGAGAAGTGTCGGAGGTGTGCAGAGGGGTCGGACAGTCCGTCATAGGGGACGAACCGTGGGACGGAGAACTTTCTGGGCAAGGGGGTGCGCTCGATCTCTTTTGTGAAGGGCGAGCCCCCTAGATCAGTGTGACCACAGATCTGCTTCTGGTCCCGCATGTCCAAGTTGTGCTGAAGAGCTAGCCTGACGCGTTTGTCGAACCGCTCCTGCTCGTCGTCCTTCTCTGGAGTCTGAACTCTGGACTTTCGCTTGGGTGGTTCGGACTGCGATGGCTATGAGCTCGGCCATCGCGACTATGGTGACTCCGGCTGTTGCTCGAGCCTTCGTCACGAATCTGGCTCCGTTTGTGGTCCAGATGATTTCTGAGGTCCCTCGCGGGGAGGCTGGGCTGCCCTGCTGGGGGCGTCCTTCTTCTTCCCTTGAGGCTCAGAGACCTGCCTCAAGGAGGCGGTTTTGCGCCGCCCTCAGCTGCTGCTGGAGCTCGCGTATCATCTGCTCTTGCTTCTGGAGGAGAGCAGCTTGGGCTTCAAGAACCTCTCCAGTGGCAGGGGGTTGAGCGTGGCGCGTCTCTCCTACGGCCACGGCTTTGTCCTTCCGAGGACGCTCATGCCGACGCTCATCGCATCTGGGCGGCACGGTTTCGTCCGCTGAGAGCGAGGCCTCGACTCCCTCTTGGAAGGGGATCTCGACAAAGAGTTGGGAGCCCAGGCGACCCTCGCCTACGAATGTGCCTTGGATCGTTCGGGACCGTCCCTGAGGAGGGACGTCCGTTGACGGTGCTAATCGCTCGAGGATTGCCCTCGAAGACTCTCCGCCCTTCTTAGCTTTCGGTGGCATGGCTTCTGAGAGATTGAGGTTTAGAAGGTTGGGAAGGTTGGGATATTACTTTCCCACAGACGGCGCCAATTGTAGGTGCAGAAAATAATGACCCACAATAAGGAGGGAGCCTTATAGGACTTATCCGAGAAGATGATGACTGGGAATGACTGGATGCCGTCCGAAAGCCTGAAAGGGAAGAGCAAACGGTCAGAGGACCCTGGCCTGGGCGGCGCAAGGCTCTCCGATGCCAAAGTCAGTGTGGGAACTGGAACAATGGAAGGAGAGGGAGAAAAGAGACAGAGTAACGGCTCTGGGTATGAAAAATGGCGTACCTTAGATGGTGGTTTGGGCCTCTATTTATAGAGTTTGGAACGTATCTTTGGGAGATATTATGGCGTGGGTCCCGTGATTCGACTGGGAAGTCACGATCAGCCCACATTGCATTAATTGCGGTCCAATCCAGCCCACTCTGCATTAAATGCCCGTCGGGTCAGCCCACATCGCATTTAATGCACATCTTGTTGGGCCAAGTCGTGTCGGGCGCCTTTGGCGGTAGGGGTACCAGCGGATCTGCCCTCGGGCCCTGCCCTGATGTGGCCTCAGCCGCTGGATGCCGCCCTGTCAGGGATCTGGTGAAGATTGTGAGCGGTTGGATGTCGCATCTGTCCCACTGGCTCGTGCCCCTATCCCTCCACGTGCCTGATGACGTGGGGGATGAGGGGCGCGAGTGAAGGTTCTCTCTTGCTTCGGCTTCTGTCCCGGCTTCCTCAGCCAAGGTGGAGTTTTCTTCTGAGATGGCACCCGGGGTGGCTCAGCCGAGGTGGAGCTCCCCGCCGAGATGGCCCCCGGGGTGGACCAGTTCGGCGCTAGTGGCCCGGAGATGCTTGACTTCGGCCGATGCCTCTGTCCTGGTAGCCGGGGTGAGATTGGTGCCACGTGGATGGCACGCGAATGGCACGTGTGAATGCTTAGCCTCATCTGATGGTTGTGATTAGCTTAATCATGTGGTTCTGGAAATCTCCCCACACAAAGATGATTCTGGATACAGATAGTACACACAAGATCTCTTGTTGGATGTAGATCTAGTGATAATCCAACTTACATAAATTGGAGATGATAAAAAATAGAGTGGGATGTCATTTTCTCAAACTTGAACACCTAAAATGTCCAAGTTACCATTCTTTTAAAAGTTCTCATAAGGTCTAATTTTGATTGGTCCGAGGACTAGAGGTTAACTCGGCTTGTCTCTACTCGGCAATCCAAGGAAAGCACATCAGCTCAGCTTGTCTCTACTCGGCTCCGAGGAAAGCAGGTCAGCTCGGCTTGTCTATGCTCGGCAATGGAGACCTCCCTCCTTCTTCTTGGCCTAAAGAGATTTTTCTACTTATATCATAGAAAATCACCGTGAAGACTCTGTTTGTTTTCCTTCTTCTCACACGCACGATGTCTCTTGATAGTATTCATGTTTCAAATAAAAATACATTGAAGACTCGATCGGGTGGTCCGACCGAGGATACTCCAATGCTTAAGTTAGCCTCTGGAACCGTGTTCTCGTTCTGATTAGAGTTGTGGTTCAGAAATTGCATACCTCTTTTTCTGATCTCTTTTTCCCCTTTTATCTCTTCATATCTTGATTTTTTTCATCTTCTCTTCCCACGTTCTCCTTTTTTTTTCCTGCGGACGTTTACTCTTCCTCATAATGGAAGGTGGTAACTGTCAGGATTATGGAGCATTTTTCTCCTCCCATTCAGGGCTCCATTTACTCTTCTTCATGCCAGCCATTAGTGGTCATCATTTTCACTAAGGTATGTGAGAAGATCATGGGATATTTCTTTCCCCATTTTTCTCTCTCTGCCAACTGTCTCTAGCACCTTTCCCACTAAGGTATGTGAGAAGATCATGGGATATTTCTTTCTCCCACAATTCTTATTTATTTTAAGACAAAACATATCACATGATTAGTGGGATATGCCATTAATAATGGTAAACTACAATTTAATTGGCCATAGTTAATGGATGCCCCATAAATGAAAAGGAGAAAATTGTGAAGAAAATCGAGAAAAACTTTTGAGAAGGTGAAAATAAAAAAAACTCGAGAAGTTGTCTAGGGACCTTCCAAAACTCAGATAAATTTCCAAAAGCGCAGATAAATGTATCTAAGTTTTTGAATTCTGCTAAACAAGTTAGTTTTCCAAAACTCAGATAGATTTGTCAAAACTCAAATAACTTTATATATCTGAGTTCAGATATAAAGTTATCTGAATTCAGAAAATTATTTGAGTTTTGCATGAAACCTCAGGTACCTTTCAAAATTCAAATACTTTCCATCTGAATTCAGATAAAGTTATCTAAGTTTGATACAATATCTTAGTTATCTGAGTTTATCTTATCAAACTCAGATAATTTTATTTGAGGAACGCATTCACCTTGCTAAACATTAATTTCGGAGATAAAGAACAGGTAAGAGTGAAGAAAGTGAAGCCGGAGAAAAAGGCTCACCCAAAAAAGAAAAGAAGAAAAGAAGCCGGAGATGCAGAGATGTTGTTCGAAGCCATGCCTGATGATGTAGAGATGTTGCGCGAAGATGTTAGATCATCCTCGTGAAGATGTTGCTCGAAGCCATGCCTAATGATGCAGAGACGAAACATCTAGTAGACTTCGGCATGGGAGCTGCACTCTGAGAGAAATTCCCTTCAATTTGAATTTTGAGTTTTATCGAAAAATAGCGTGAAGATGCAGGAATGGTTGTGATAATTATAATAATTAATATGATTAAGCTGAAAACTAAGAGAAAAATAAGAGACATGATCTCCTTGGCCGTTAAGGAGCAAATTGGTCATTAAAAAAAAGTAGTTTTTTTTTTCAAAAATAATTTTAGAAAAACTTTTTCCGGCATTTTTCTGCTCCGGGAAAAGTTTTTTTTTAAAAAAATATTTAGAAACCTTTTGCCGGCGTTTTTTTTGCGTCCGGAAAAGTTATTTTTTTTAAAAAAATTCTAGAAACCTTTTGCCGGCGTTTTTTTTGCACTGGAAAAAGTTATTTTTAAAAAAAAATTAGAAATCTTTTGCCTGCGTTTTTTTGCACCGGGAAAAGTAGTTTTTTTTCAAAAATAAATTTTAGAAAACTTTTGCTGACGTTTTTTTTGCGCCGGCAAAACATTTATATTTTATAAAAAAAATTATTTTTTTAATTTTTTTCCTGTATATACATCATTTAACTAGAGTGATAAGTTTGCCTTTGGATGGATCATATATATAAAACATAGGTAAATATTTTACACATCTATATCCAAACACTATATATAGTGACTATATATTCATAGGCATGTAATAGGGATGTCATAAAATCTCTTAAATTGGAAGATCCTATCCTTTGGCTGGCCGCCTGATTTCTTAAGAGTAGTTGTCACTTTTATTTCACATTAAACCTCCTATTTGTAGGACATGACCCAAAGGGTTAAATCAAATGTAGGATAATCCTATTTGTAGGACATGACCCAAAGGCCTTCCTTTAAAAGTTTTTGTAGGTGCAGAAAATTATGACCCACAATAAGAGGGTGCCTTACAGGACTTATCCGTGAAGATGATGGTGTCTGGATGCCGTCCGAGAGCCTGAAAAGGAATAGCAAACGGTCAGAGGACCCTGGCCTGAGCGGCGCAAGGCTCTCCGATGCCAAAGTCAGTATGGGAACTGGAACGATGGAAGGAGAGGAGGAAGAGAGACAGAGTAAGGGCTCTGTGTATGGAATGTGCGTACCTTGCATGGTGTTTGAAGGTCTATTTATAGAGGAATGGACGTATCTCTCAGAGAATATCTGGGTGTGGGTCCCATGATCTGACTGGGAAGTCATGATCAGCCCACAAAGTAATAAATGCGGTCTAATCCGGCCCACTCAGCATTTAATGCCAGTCGGGTCAGCCCACATTGCATTAAATGCATGTCTTGTTGGGCCAGATTGTGTTGGGCGCCTTTGGCGGTAGGAGTACCAGCGGATCTGCCCTCGGGCCTTGCCCTGATGTGGCCTCAGCCGCTGGATGCTGCCATGTGGCGATCTGGTGAGGATAGTGGGCGGCTGGATGTCGTGTCTGTCCCACTAGATCGTGACCCTATCCTTCCACGTGTCTGATGACGTGGGGGATGAGGGGCCCAGGCGAAGGTTCTTTCTCGCTTCGGCTACTGTTTTGGCTTCCTCAGCCGAGGTGGCTTTAGCCGAGGTAGGGTTATCTGCGGAGATAGCGTCCGGGGCGGCCTTGCCGTTGTGGACTCTCTGCCGAGATGATGCCCGAGATGGTCCAGTTCGGCGCTTGTGGCCTGGAGATGTATGATGTCGGCCAAGGCCTCTCCCCTGGTAGCCGGGATGAGATCGGTGCCACGTGGATGGCACGCGGATGGCACGTGAGAATGTTTAGCCCCGTCTGATGGCTGTGATTAGCTTAATCCTGTAGCTCTGGAAATTTCCCCACACAATTGCCCCCTAGCTTCTGAGCTCGCGTAGAACGTCAGTGCCGTGAGGTCGGGAGCTATGTGCCGGGTCTCTGTAGGAGGTCCTCTTTCGGCCCTGACTCGCTGTCGCTTTGGATGTTCGAGGTGATAAATGGCGTCCCCTATTCAATGCTGAAGACAGTTCGATGGCTCCACGTGTCGTCCCTTGGCTGGTTGTCTGTCTCTTCGAGGTCGTACGCGCCGTTTCGTCAGGGGCGCAATCAATTTTTGAAATGATTTGCGCGCCGCTTCAGGGAGGCGTAATAAATTTTCGGAATGATTCGCGCGAAATCCCAGGGGGGGCGCCCCTTGGCACGCCCGATTAGGGTTTCTGTAAAAAAGGGGGAACTCTCTGTTATTTATAGGGCAGTTGAGGTCTGTTCCATCCTTCGTTTGCGATTCTGAATCAGAGGCGAGCGTCAGAAGAGGGAAGGCTACTGTGAGGGAGCTTCATCCGAGAAGTGGTGCGCTGCTGAGGTCAGGTCTCTTCGCTGTCCGGCGTCTTTGTTTTGCTTCTGTAAGTTCTTCCTGCTCTGCTTCTTCTTCTGCGGGTTTCTCTGCTTTTAGACTGGGATAGGAATGGGGATTTACAACCACTGGTTAGAGAGCGAGGCAGCGATCGAGGGCTTTAGGTCGGCCTTTAGGATCCCTGCTGATGTCCAAGTCAGGGGTGCTGACCCCCATGGCTACAACCCTCGCGCCTTTCTGGGAGGCTGGATGCCTTTTCCGCTGGTGGCTGTGATAGAAGGCGGGGTCCGATTCCCCCTTCATCCGCTTCTCAGGAGGTGCCTTAGTCAGTGGCGTCTCTGCCCTTGCCAACTGCTGCCGAATGCCTTCAAGATCGTGATGGGCACGGTCAAGCTGAATGAGATCCTGGGCACCGACTTCGGCGTCTTCGATCTTGAGGACGTTTATGACATATGCAGGTCCGGGGAATCTTATTATCTCCGGGCTAAGTCAGGCCGGGATGGCTTCGTCCGATACTTGGAGGATTCGAGCAAGTATGCCGGGGACGATCTTCTATACGTCTCTGGGAACTGGGAGTTTGGGGAGGCCGACACCGATAGAGGCTACCAGGTCCCTCGCCACTTCGGAACCATCCCAAGTAAACATCCTCCGTTTCTTTTTCTTTTTCCATAAGTTTCTTTTTATTCTGTCGTGCTTATGATTCTGACTGCTGCAGCTTTGAAGGAGAGGAGACGGGCTGCCAAATACATCTGGAAGAGGAACGATGCCTGGCTCCGTCTGGTGAAGCGGTACAGCGGTCACGACGGCAGGGCGGCTTGGTCGCTGCTAGGATATGAGCCGAAGTACCGCGGGTATCTGAGGGGCACCGTAGAGCCGATCCCGAGTGAAGGTGCCGGATCCGGGGTTGGTCAGGAGCAGAAGCTTCGGAGGTCGCAGAGCCCTCGCGGGCGTCGTCTGAAGCTAGGGCAGCGTCTGGAATCCTAGCTTCCTTAGCGGAATCGAGACTCCCCCAGGTCTCAGGAAGGGAATCGAGTCAATCTGCCCGATCTCCCTCGCCAGGATCCGGGATGAGGCACACCAGGCGTTTGTCCTTCGAGGACCTCGAGGCTTTGGCGCTTGGAGTGGAGGACGTCCGAGCCCCCGAGGAGCCGGTAGATTCTCCGAGGCATCCGTCTCCGAGGGCTCGGGTGGCCTCTCCTGCAGAGGTGGCGGAGGTGCCCGTGCCCCCTTGCCCTGTTGACCTAGGGGTACGCTTGCCCCCAGCCGAGGTCGAGCAGGAGGGGACTCGGCCGCTGAAGATGCCGAGGACTGATGCGGGCCCTAGCTCGGCCGCTGCCTCGTTGCCGTCGGGGCCGCAGTTATGGGAGCCGAGCTTCATGCTCGGGCCGGGGAGGCCGATGACGGTGGAGGATAGCATTCTTCACAGGATCGATCTCCCGGTCCTCGAGGCCCTTGGGCGAGCCTGTGCCCTTCCCCGGGACATGGAGCGGCTGGATAAGTACAGCGATCAGAAGCTGATCTTGTCGATGCTGCAGTCCAACCTCGTGGTAAATCTTCATTTTCCTTTGTTAATCCGGCAATTTAGCGTCTGACGCTCTTTGGATCTAACATGTACGTCTTCATCTGACAGGCGGCTCAGAAGTCCATTGCCGTTGCTGATAGGATCTGGAGGTACAGCGCGGACGCTGCCGAGCTGTCCGTGGAGAAGAACGGCCTGCAGGAGTCCCTGGACGCTGTGAGCCAGAAGTTGGCCAAGGCAGAAGAGGAATTCGCGGCGAAGCTCGAGCAGGCGAGGGAGGAGGCCGAGGCGGAGAGGACTAAGTCGGCCGAGCTCGAGGTCTCCATTTCGAAGATGGGAGATGATTATGCGGCCCTGCTTCAAGCCGAGGCCAAGAGAGCGGACGAGGCCGAGGCGAAGCTTGAATCCGAGTCCAAGAGGGCGGATGAAGCTGAGGCTAAGCTCGAGTCCGAGTGCGATGCTGCATTCGATGATGCCAAGGCGCAGGTCACCGCCCACTACAAGGAAAGGGTTCTCGTGGTGAGGGATAAGGCTTGGGCGAAAGGGTGGCTTGCCGGCCTGAAAGAGGTCGGGGTCTCGGAGGGCCACCGCTCCTTTCGGGAGCTGCCTCCGTACCCGCTTCCGGTGCCGAACTCTGCCCGTCCATCCGGCGAAGCCTCTGACGCCGCAGCTCGTGCAACTGACCGGTCATGACCTCGGGACATCGGGACCTTGGGATTTTTGCTTCTTTGCTTTATGCTTTGCAATTTTCTTCGATTTGTATTTGCTGAACACTGTAATGATTGAAGCTTTAATACAAATGAAGGTTTTCGGAAATACTCGTGCTTTTCTCTTTTAAGCTTGAGTTCTTCGATTGCTTGAGTTCGGTAGAGTGCTCCCTTAAGATCTTTTTTTGGTATTTGCGCTGATACTTCGTATCTTGGGTGATCTTCATTGGTATTCGCGCTGATCCTCCGTATCTTGGGTGATCTTCATTGGTATTCGCGCTGATCCTCCGTATCTTAGGTGATCCTGAATAGCAATGAACATGGCGGCGCGGCAGACGAGGGAGTCTGACGGATGTCTCCACGTGGCGCCATAGGGTTCGCTGGTCAATAGCTGCGCCTTCCCAACAACGCGTGGGAGACTTCGCCCCATAACTCCTTTTGGAGACTGGGCCTTCTTCCATCCTATAAATAGGGGGAACAGGTTCGCCATGGGAGAGGGAAGGAGCATAAGGACCATGTCTGGGAGCTGCCTGAGATTACTTGATCCGGGGGAAAACCCTGCGCCGTTGGACGGCTGCCCCCGAGGGGGGAAGGCTGTCGTGGCCTGCGCGCTCTCTGAAGGATCTCCCCGTGGGCCACGCGCTCTCTGAACGCGGGTCCATGGCCACTGGCCCTTGGCCAGACAGAGTGAGGATGCGCTGCGAGGGGACGGTGGCGCATTCTCGTCCAACACGACCCTGTGCGCCCGTCGTACGGAAGGCAGGTTGAGGCTCTGCTGGTCCGAGAGGTTTCTTCAAGCTTGGCTGGTCCCTCTGGCCACCGAGGGTGCTGCAGAGCCAGTGAGGTCCAGGATCGCTCAGAACCTCCAGGTGGTGATCCAGCGTTTTCGAGCCTTCTGCCTGGAGAGTCGGTGAAGATCAGAGTCTTCTAGCCCCTCTCTATTTTCTGTTTTTAGAGGATTATGGTCCTCCTTTCTGTACTTTGCTTTCTGTTGTGTATTTCTTGTAACGAAGCAGTTTCCAATGAATGAAAAGGAATTTTGTGATCACCCAAACCATGTACAATGCTTTTGAGTTCTCCTCTTTCTTCGCACTGTTCTGGAATGTTTGCATTTGTGTTTGAGCGCTGGGACAGCTCTCTTCTGGAAATCTGCCTTTGGCCGAAATGGCTGGCTTTGGCCGAGACGAGCTGCCTTTCGCCGAAATGGAATCATCATTCCACTGGTTTCGGCTGTGGAAGCGTGAGCTCGGCAATGATCTTTGAGGGGTGTAAAAGCCCTGATCTTGGGAATCCGGCCGAGTGTCTGAACTCGAGGCCTATGGAGAAGACTAGGAGCTTTAGGAAGCGACCGAGCCTGGACTCGAGGTCTCTTCCAGGGCGGTGGGCCCGATCTCGGCTGAGTGTGGACTCAAAGCCTCCCCATAGCCCAAGGCTAGGAGCTTTAGGAAGCGACCGAGTCGGGACTCGAGGTCTCTTCCAGGGCGGTGGGCCCATGTGTCCAAGACACGGGATTTTAGGAAAGGCTGAGTGTAGGAACTCTTCTATGCCGTTTCCAAGGCGTTGAGCCTGTGTGTCCAAGACACGGGATTTTAGGAAAGGCTGAGTGTAGGAACTCTTTTATGCCGTTTCCAAGGCGTTGAGCCTGTGTGTCCAAGACACGGGATTTTAGGAAAGGCTGAGTGTAGGAACTCTTTTATGCCGTTTCCAAGGCGTTGAGCCTGTGTGTCCAAGACACGGGATTTTAGGAAAGGCTGAGTGTAGGAACTCTTTTATGCCGTTTCCAAGGCGTTGAGCCTGTGTGTCCAAGACACGGGATTTTAGGAAAGGCTGTAGGAACTCTTTTATGCCGTTTCCAAGGCGTTGAGCCTGTGTTGCCGGAGTCGACCGGGGAGACAGATTGATGACAAGGCAAGAGCTGCTTTTATTGATTCTGAAGTTCATTACATCTTTAGAAATAGAATTTCTTCAAGTGGGATGCATTCCACGGTCTCGGCAATGGCTTGCCATCCAAGTCTTCGAGCTTGTAGGCTGACTTTCCTGCCAGTGAAACTACTCTGTACGGGCCGTGCCAGTTCGGGGCAAGCTTCCCCTCATTTGGTTCTCTGTCAGCTGGCAGGGTCTTCTTTAAAACGAGCTCTCCCGTGGTGAACCTTCTTTCCTTGACATTCTGATTGTATGCCCTGGCTAACCGTTGCTGATAGTCGGTCAGTTTCAGGGCTGCTGCTTCTCGTCGTTCGTCCGCTAGCTCCAGCTCCATTGCCAGGTTCGTCTCATTTCGGCCTTTGTCGACCAGCTCTGTCCTCAGGGTAGGAAGGCCGATTTCCAGGGGAATGACCGCCTCCATACCGTAGGCCAGAGAGAATGGTGTCGCCGAAGTGGACCTCCTTGGAGTTGTTCGATAGGCCCACAGCACGCTCGGAAGCTCTTCTGTCCATCTGCCCTTTGCCTTGTCCAGTCGCTTCTTCAGGCCGTCCAGGATCACTTTGTTGGAGATTTCTGCCTGGCCATTACTCTGTGGATATGCCGGGGTGGAGTAATGGTTTCTGATGCCATGCTCTTGGCAGAAATCTCTGAAGGATTTGGAATCGAACTGAGTCCCGTTATCTGAAATCAGGGTCCGGGGGATGCCGAACCTCGTGAGGATGTTTTTCCAGACGAAGTTCCTGGAGTCCCTGTCCGTGATGGAAGACAACGGTTCAGCCTCTATCCACTTGGTGAAGTAGTCCGTAGCCACTATCAGCCATCTTTTGTTCCCTGGAGCTCGGTGAAGGGGCCCCACAATGTCCAGGCCCCATTGAGCGAAGGGCCATGGACTGGAGAGGGGGCTCAGATCCTGCGCTGGCTGATGGAGGGAGTGGGAGAACTTCTGGCATTTCTCGCATTTTCTGGCGTAGACCTGGGCGTCCTTCTGCATGTAGGGCCACCAGTAACCCTGGCTGATTGCCCTGTAGGCCAATGAGCGGCCTCCTATATGGCTGCCGCAGATTCCTTCATGGATCTCGTACAGGAAGTCGTCCACCTTGGACGGGTGGACGCATTGGAGGTACGGACCTGTGAAGGACTTCCTGTAGAGTTTGCCTTCTGGAGAGAGCCAAAAGCGGGCTGCCTTGAGCCTGATCTTGTGGGCTTCAGTCTTGTCCTCGGGGAGCTGGTCATCCTTCAGGTAGGCAACGATTGGATCCATCCAGCTGGGGCCGAGGTCAGCACAGAGGACAAGCCGAGATGACTGGAGTTCTAGACTTGACCTTGATACTGACCCGACCTCGATGGTCCTCTTCTTTCCTGCTTCAACAGCGGAGGCCAGGTTTGCAAGCGCATCTGCGTGCGTGTTGGTATCTCGGGAGATTTGCCTGACCTCGGCTTTCTGGAATTGGGAGAGTAGCTTTTTTGCCAGGGCTAAGTAGGCCGCCATCCTGTCGTCCCTGGCCTGGTAGTCTCCAGCGAGCTGGCTAGTTACCAGTTGAGAATCGCTGAAGATTTCCAGGTGCTGGGCTCCGAGGACTCGGGCGCTGTTCAACCCTGCGATCAGTGCTTCGTACTCTGCCTCATTGTTCGTCGCTTTGAAGTCAAGGGTGAAAGCCTGCTCTATGACCAGTCCCTCTGGCGATTGGAGAACTATGCCGGCGCCAGCTCTCTTGGAGGTGGACGACCCGTCGACGAAGATCCTCCATGCCGAGGTGGGAGACTGCTGGACTTCTGTTTCTGCTGGCTCTTGCCCTGTGCCCCCCAGTGCCGTGCCGAGCTGGGTCTGAGCCTGGTTGGGGCAGGCGAATTCGACTATGAAGTCTGCCAGAATCTGGGCTTTGATTGCAGTTCGGGGACGGTACTGTATGTCATACTGCCCCAATTCAACTGCCCACTTTGATATGCGCCCTGAAAAGTCAGCTTTTTTGAACAAGGAACGGAGTGGGTGCTCCGTGATCACCACAATAGTGTGGGATTGAAAATAATGGGAGAGCTTGCGGGAGGCGGTGACAAGAGCCAACGCAAGCTTCTCCAACAGAAGGTACCTGGTCTCGGCATCGAGCAGGGTCTTGCTCGTGTAATAGATCGGCTTTTGAACTCCCTCGTCCTCCCTGATGAGGACGGAGCTCACTGCGTGATCCGAGACCGCTAGGTATAAATACAGAATCTCCCCTCGAGTCGGGGTGGAGAGTAATGGGGGTGACATCAAATAAGTTTTGAGTGCGGCCAATGCCTGGTCGCACTCGGGGGTCCATTGGAACTTCAAATTTTTCCTCAAAAGCTGGAAAAAAGGCCTGCACTTATCTGATGAGCGGCTTATGAAGCGATTGAGTGCGGCGGCCATTCCCGTAAGCTTTTGAACTTCCTTTGTGGTGGAGGGACTCTGAATGTCCTGGATGGCAGTGATCTGATCTGGATTGGCCTCTATCCCCCTCCGCGTCACCGAGCTGCCGAGAAACTTGCCAGAGGCTACGCCGAAGGCGCACTTGGAAGCGTTGAGCTTGAACTTGTAGGCGCGAAGGATGTCAAAGACTTGGCCGAGATCTACCAGGTGGTCGCTGGAGCGCACAGATTTGACGACCATGTCGTCGATATACACCTCCACCGTTTGGCCGAGCTGGGCCTGGAACATCTTCGTGACGAGGCGCTGATAGGTTGCCCCCGCGTTCTTCAGCCCGAAGGGCATTACTTTGTAGCAGTAAGTGCCGCGGGGGGTGATGAATGATGTTTTCTCCTCGTCGGGCCCATAGAGAGGGATCTGATGATAGCCTCGGTAGGCGTCGAGGAAGCTCATTCGGTCATGACCAGCGGTGGCGTCAATCAGTTGGTCGATCTTCGGGAGGGGGAAACTGTCCTTAGGGCAAGCCCTGTTCAGGTCGGTGAAGTCTACGCACACCCTCCACTTTCCAGTTTTCTTCTTGACGACCACCGTGTTGGCCAGCCATACCGGGTACTGGACTTCCCGGATGGCCCCTGCTTTTAGCAGGTTGTCGACCTCTTCCACGACCGCATCTGTCTGCTGCAGCCCGGTTCTGCGGGCCTTCTGCACTACTGGCTTGTGGTCGGGGTCGACATTGAGCTTGTGGCACATGACCTCAGGGTCGACCCCGGGCATCTCACTTGGGTTCCAAGCGAAGACGTCCACATTCTGCATCAAGAACCGAGAGAGTTCGGCCCTTTCTTCGCCCGACAGCTGGGTGCCGATCAGGAAGAAACGGTCTGGGTCTGCCGGGTCTAGCCTGACCTCGGCTAGGTCCTCGATGCTCTTCTTCTCAGGGTCCCTGCCGATCTCATCGAGGCCCTTTTCGAATTCGGCCAGGTTAACGCGCTCTGGCTCCTTTACTGCTGGAACTGCGGCCACACGCACTGCCTGGCCTGCTGCTGGTCCCCCTTCACTGTGACTACCTCCATCTTGCCTTCCTCGTTCTCATGGACGAACTTCAGCTTTTGGTGGAAGGAAGAAGGAACTGCCTCTAGCTTGTGGAGCCACGTCCTGCCCAGAATGACATTGTAGGGGGAAGGGGCATCCACAACCAGAAAGTCGGCTGTCACGGAGGCTCCGCCAACTTGGGTTCCAAGGTGATTCTACCCTTGGGGTAGACTGGTGTGGCGGACAACCCTAGCAGAGGTGCACGGACCTCCGTGAGGTCTGCTTCGGAGAGTTTCATCCGTTTGAAGCAGTCGTAGTAGAGGACCTCGGAGGAGCTGCCGGAGTCGACGAGGATCCTCTTCACGGTGAAGTCTCTCAGCTTCATGGTGAGGAGCAAGGGGTCGTTGTGAGGGACCTGGACTCCCTCTAGATCTCGATCTGAGAACGAGATGGCTGGTTTGTCGCGGCGGGCTTTCTTGGATGCCGGGGCGAGGTCGGCTTTCATCACTTCTTTCTCGTGCGAAGCCCGCCTGGCTTCGGCACGGGTCTGAGAGCTTCCCCGGGATGAGGAAGCGGGAGCTGAGGACGCCAGATGGATCACGTTGATGATCTTCTCCGAGTCCTCGCTCTCTGGAGCTTGGGCTGCGCTCTGGTGGATCCGGCCCTCGCTGCCGCCGGCATCTCCTTCCTTGATGAACTCTGGGATGTGGCCCTCTTTGGCCAGCTTTTCCAGATACCACTGCAAAGTCCTGCATTCTTCGGTCCTGTGCCCGTTGCCCTTATGGAAGGAGCAGTAGTGCTTGCTTCGGGCTCCTTCGGTGGGTTCATTCTTCAGGGGCGGAGGGTACTTGAAGAACGGCTTGGATTTGATTTTGGCCAGGATGCGGTAGATCGGCTCCTTGAAGACGACGTTGACGCTCTGGCTGGCGCTGGAGGGAGGTCTGGGCTTCCAATTGCCCCCAGACCTGGACGACGAAGGCTTCGTCGCACTAGAGGCCCAGTCCCGCTTGGGCTCCTGCTTCTGGGAGGATCTCCCGCCTCTTTGCCGAGGCTGGCTGTCTTTCTGTTCGGGCTCCGGATGCCCGTCGCGATCCTTAGCTCGGATCTCGTCTTCCTCCCGGGCGATAAAGCGCTTCACCCGGGACATCAACTCTGTCATGGACTCTGGGGTGTCCCCAGCCAAGTCCTTCCGCACGTCGATGCCGGGGATCAGGGCGTGCTGGAAAGCGTAGATGGCTATCGCCTCTCTCGCGTCTTCGATCTGGCTGTAGATCGCCCAGAATCGGTGGGTGAACTTGGCGAGGGTTTCGCCCTGCTTCATTCTCAGGGCGATGAGGTCCCCTTCCTTCTTGGGGACGACGGCGTAGGCCTGGAACTTCTTCAGGAAGGAGAGCTGGAGCTCCTTCCAACTGGAAACTGACTGCTCCGGAAGGGAGGAGAACCACTTCAAGGGGAGGTCACCCAAACTGGAGGAGAAGATCTTGCAGTTTAGATGACCCTCGTTTCCCCAGATGGACATCTTCTGGGAGAAGTGTCGGAGGTGCGCAGATGGATCGGACAGTCCGTCGTAGGGGACGAACCGCGGGACGGAGAACTTCTTGGGTAAGGGGGTGTGCTCGATTTCTTTTGTGAAGGGAGAGCCCCCGAGATCAGTGTGACCACAGAGCTGCTTCTGGTCCCGCATGTCCAAGTTGCGCTGGAGAGCCAATCTGACGCGCTTGTCAAATCGCTCTTGCTCGTCATCCTTCTCTGGAGTCTGAGCTCGGGTCTTCCTCTTGGGACGGCTCGGGCTGCGACGGCTATGGGTTCGGCCGCCTCGGCTGTGGTGACTTCGGCTGTTGCTCGAGCCTTCGTCATGGATGTGGCTCCGTTTCTGGTGGTCCGGATGATGTCTAAGTTCCTCACGGGGAGGCTGGGCTGCCTTGCTAGGAGCATCCCTCTTTTTCCCTTGAGGCTCCGAGACCTCCCTCAAGGAGGCAGTTTGCACTGCCTTCAGCTGCTGCTGAAGCTCGCGAATCATTCGTTCTTGCTTCCGGAGTTGCTTCTGGAGGAGGGCAGCTTCAGGAACCTCCTCAGGGGGTTGAGCGTGGCGCGTTTCTTCTACGGCCACGGCTTTGTCCTTCCGGGGACGCTCGTGCTGACGATCCTTGCGTCCGGGTGGCGCGACTTCTTCCGGTGAGATCGAGGCCTCGAGTCCCTCTTGGAGTGGGAACTCGATAAAGAGTTGAGAGCCCAAGCGGCCCTCGCCTGCAGTCGTGCCATGCACCGTGTGGGGGCGTCCTTGAGGAGGGACGTCCGCTGGCGGTGGTGGCAGCTTGGGCGCTGCTCTTGAGGATTCTACGCCCTTCTTAGCTTTCGGAGGCATGGCTTCTGAGAGGTTGAGGTGAAGAAGGATTGTTTGGAAAGATTAGGAGAAGGTTGGGAAGGCTGGGATATTGCTTTCCCACAGACGGCGCCAATTGTAGGTGCAGAAAATTATGACCCACAATAAGAGGGTGCCTTACAGGACTTATCCGTGAAGATGATGGTGTCTGGATGCCGTCCGAGAGCCTGAAAAGGAATAGCAAACGGTCAGAGGACCCTGGCCTGAGCGGCGCAAGGCTCTCCGATGCCAAAGTCAGTATGGGAACTGGAACGATGGAAGGAGAGGAGGAAGAGAGACAGAGTAAGGGCTCTGTGTATGGAATGTGCGTACCTTGCATGGTGTTTGAAGGTCTATTTATAGAGGAATGGATCGTATCTCTCAGAGAATATCTGGGTGTGGGTCCCATGATCTGACTGGGAAGTCATGATCAGCCCACAAAGTAATAAATGCGGTCTAATCCGGCCCACTCAGCATTTAATGCCAGTCGGGTCAGCCCACATTGCATTAAATGCATGTCTTGATGGGCCAGATTGTGTTGGGCGCCTTTGGCGGTAGGAGTACCAGCGGATCTGCCCTCGGGCCTTGCCCTGATGTGGCCTCAGCCGCTGGATGCTGCCATGTGGCGATCTGGTGAGGATAGTGGGCGGCTGGATGTCGTGTCTGTCCCACTAGATCGTGACCCTATCCTTCCACGTGTCTGATGACGTGGGGGATGAGGGGCCCAGGCGAAGGTTCTTTCTCGCTTCGGCTACTGTTCTGGCTTCCTCAGCCGAGGTGGCTTTAGCCGAGGTAGGGTTATCTGCGGAGATAGCGTCCGGGGCGGCCTTGCCGTTGTGGACTCTCTGCCGAGATGATGCCCGAGATGGTCCAGTTCGGCGTTTGTGGCCTGGAGATGTATGATGTCGGCCAAGGCCTCTCCCCTGGTAGCCGGGATGAGATCGGTGCCACGTGGATGGCACGCGGATGGCACGTGAGAATGTTTAGCCCCGTCTGATGGCTGTGATTAGCTTAATCCTGTAGCTCTGGAAATTTCCCCACACAGTTTTTATTTATTTTAAGACAAAACATATCCCATGATTAGTGACAGTCATTTGACCGCCAATCATGGTTCCTAGGATCGAAGTCCGAGTCGAGTTGAATACATTTCATCGGTTAACCGATGTACACCCCCTAAACTTATTCATTAAAAGAAGTAAACCAACACCTTGGATTTAGCAACATCTTTTCACCCTCAAAAAATCACTATTGAAATAGTTGTGAAAGCGTTCTGAATTCAATTAGCCAAATATCTAGACAACCGCAAGCAGTTGTGTTGTGCAAATCACAAAGGTCGACATGGACCTGTCCGTGTGGAGTTAGTGTTGTATTCTACCACAATAGTCATGGATGCCGTGTGAACTAATGGAGTTCTTGACAAAGCCCCATCCTATATGTTTCAAGTTTTGTGCATTAGGCCCACGCAATCAAAATTTAAATCGAAGAAACTCTGTGAAGCAGCATGACCCATTCTTATATATAGTCGGCATGCGATCAACCTATGTTGAATCGGATTGATTCCTAGTCTTTAAACCTGTTACAGAATCAATACAAGGTGTCTTAACACTAACAAACTAAGTTCATAATTGGTCAAGGGTTCAGGTCTAGTGCGCAGAAAATGGGCCGCATCAAGGCCTATTGAGGCTGCTCTAAAGCCTCATTATGTCTAGGATCAAACTCATACCATGCACGGCAAAACAGACCAAAACCCATCCCTTGTTTTTCCTATTCGAGGTAAGTTTTAAGTTTTAAGCTAACTTTAGTCAGGTCTGCAAAAATACAATATGAGTTCAGGATTGACCTTCTCTTGCGAAAAATTCATTTAAGCCCATCTTTAGTGATTGACTAGGTGCTTTTTTTTTTCCAAATTCCACGTTGCTTAATTTGCTAGAATTATAAATTTCAACCACTTAAAAAGTCACTTTTGATGATGCCAAAAATATGTTTCGGACACCACAGGTCAAGTAATAATTGCAATAATAAATGCGGTAAATAAATGAGAGAGAGAAAGGAAATTTATAGTGGTTCGGTCTGTGTGACCTACATCCACTTCATAAAGGCAGGGATTGCCTGGTGATCTTTGATGAGCGTAAAAGGGTTACAAGCTTAGCAAAAAAGTGAAAGACATCAATTGCCCCCCAAGTGATGAGAGGGCTCTCCTATTTATAGTCTTCCCCTAACAGATGGGGACGACTTTAATGCAACGTCTCTCTGGAGCCTTAGAGTTGCCCTCGAGGGACGAGGCAGATGGAGGCAGGTGAGACCTTCTCTGCACGAATTGGTAAAAGCGGGTAAGGAGAGGACTTCTTCCGAAGCGACGTGGTATCCTTGACGTGGCGAGGCTTCGTGAAGCAAGCATCGGATCTCAACAGACTAAACAGATCACGGATCGAGTTACTTTGGCCTGACCCATCATCCTGGAATGGGTCACTTGGGCTTGGACCTGACTCACCATCACAATTCGGGTCACTTGGGCCTGACTCATCATTTGCCCCTCAATGCCCCGTGCCCAAATAATTTTTTGAAAGGGGGGCATTGGTAGATTCTGGTCTCTTCTCCCTCCAAAATCTTTTTCTCTTTTCTGATTTTAATTCTGTCAGTTTTTGTAGATATGTATCTCGGAGAGTCCTCATGGCTTGGACTACTCATTTTTTAAAACCCAGGCTATAAAAACTATCCATTGCTTCAACTCAAGCCCTAGAGCATTACTTATCCCAAAGAGAAAGAAAGTAGCCTCTGCAATGGAGTACTCTAAAGAAGAAAAGCAATTGGGAGAGAAGAAGACGGCGACAACAGGCGGCGGCAGCGAAGACAATGTCGCAGGCGGCCCTGGCCTGGGCATCCGCCAGGCGGCGGGCTGTGGTCCGGACGTGGTCGCCCGCCCGGCAGGCCAGGCTGCGGGCAGCGGTGCTGCGGTCGTCCCCCCTGCAGCGGGCGAGGGCCTGGCGGGCGCCCCTGCGGGCGGTGGCTCTGCGCTCGGCGCCCCTGCAGGCGGCGGCGGACTGGGAGTGGGCGCCCGCCCGGCAGCGGGCGAGGGCGGATCCGGCTCTGCAGGCGGCGGCAATGACATGGGAGAGGGTGGATCTGGCTTGGGCGGCCGCCTGGTTGCGGGCGCCCGTCCTGCGGGCGGCGGCGACGACCTGGGCGCCCGCCAGGCTACGGGCGATGGTGGCTTGGGCGCCCGCCAGGGTGCAAGTGAGGGGCGATCTGCCAAATCGAGCGAAGAGTCAGCAGCGGCAGCATCATGCTTCGCTCAGGGCGCAACAGGCTCCTCGGGTGTCATTACACGCGCGAGTGCGGCTGCAGCTAGTGTTGGCGCGACTCGCAAAAAGTATAAGGCAAAAGTTGTGGTGGACGACGAGGGATCCAAGGTGAGTACACTTTTCAGTGCACTCAACACTAATGATGATATTTTCAAGATCACAGTCTCTTATCCCATTCCTCCCACTGTTATGTGTCGGCGGGCTGAAACGGACGAGCCGGCTTGTGATGGCTCATCTGGTGACATCGTCATCTATGAGGAGATGCTTGAAGCAGGACTGAGATTTCCTGTGTCCTCCTCCCTCTCCCGCATTCTCCATTACTTTTCATTAACCCCGGGGCGGTTAGCCCCCAATGGCTGGAGAGTCCTGCTTGGGTTCCTTGAACTGTGGATGAGGGTACATCTCGAGGATGCTTCTCCTGCGGAGTTCCATGCCGCTTATAGCATGACTGAATCTCCTGTTCCCAATAGGGGATGGTACTATCTTGCCCTTAGAGGAGGCAAGCTATTTACTGGATTGCGCTCCAACTGCCACAGTTGGAAATCTCGTTTCTTCTTTATTGGTGGTGAATGGGCTTCTGAGGCAGACTGGGCTTTGGTGCCCACCCGATGGGCTGCTGCTAAAAGATTAGGTACGCCCATTGATGACTATCCTCTTTATGGTTTTTTTATATATATATACCTTTATGTGGTCATTGTTCTTGTGCAGATGCTCCAGTGCTCTCCGCTGATCAAGAGCGGAAACTGCAGGCGGTGAGGGTTCATCCTGATAAAGATTTAGGAACCCTCCTTCCCAAAGAGAGTGTGACTGGTGGACCCGCTCCGAGATCTTCCTCTAAGAGAAAATGTACATCACTTTTGCTTTCGGCATACTTTTTCTCGTTAACCTGATATTCCGTCTCTAAGTAGTATTTTTGCTTCTGCAGTGGCGATATGCAGGGAGGTGATTGGGGCTCGCCTTTCTGGTGAGAGTACCCCTTCTTTCAAGATAGCGAGGGTAGATAACGCCTCGAAAGGGGATTCTCCTCCAGTGACTCTTGGGGCGAGCTCTCTTGTAACCAGCCGTGTAGTGGAGCCGCAGGCGCGGCCAAATCAAGCGGCCTCTCCCGTTGTGTCTCTTCCACCAGCATCTCCTTCGGTCACGACTGCTACAGCTCTACCTTCTGCCCCTCGATCGTGTCCCCCACGCTCGGGAACTTCAACTAGGGCATCGACTCGGGCTGGCCCCACGGTTGGTAATCCGCTATCGATCCGGGAGAGGCTTGGGAGATTTGTGATTCTTGTTGAACTTACTCAGATCAATGCCTTGGGCACCGAGGGGATGATAGATACGTTTCTAGAAGGTCTGGCTCAGGTAAATGGCTCGTGTTCTCCTTTTCTCCAGACTTCCATTTTGTGTATGTACTCTCATTTCCTTTGCCTCTTATCGTTTCAGGCTTCCACGGCATCCGTCTGCTTATTGTCGAAGGCCCCAATTGCACAGTCAGCTGAGCCAGGAGAATGCGAGTATTTATAAGGAGCTCTCTGTTAGTCAAGGAAAGATTGCCGCTCTTGAAGCTGCTAGGAAGACTTCTGAGGCTGATCTTGTGGCAGCTCACGAGAGAGCGACCAGGTTTGAGACTGAGCTCTCAACAGCCCACATGAGGGTGACCAAGGCTGAGGCTGAGCTTGTGGTGACCTGCGAGAGGGCCTTGCTCAGTGAGGCTGAGCTCCAGAAGGCCCGCGAGAGGGCTTCGCTCAGTGAGGCTGAGCTTGTGAAGGCCCGCGAGAGGGTTTTGCTTAGAGAGGCTGCCGTGAAGGCAGAGATGAGGGCATCACAGGATAGAGCTTCCCAAGCTGAGGAGAGGGTTGTCCTGGCTGAGAATGACTTAGAGGATGGCCTTGCTGAGGCTGAGAAGGACTTGCAGAATGGCCTCGCCGATGCTTTAATTGCTGGCTAAGAGGAACTCCGAGGGAAGATTACTACTGCCTTCCCTAATATTGATTTCTCAGGCTTCGTGGCTGATGAGGCGCCGGATGTTAGTAGCGGGAGCTCTGGTGATGATGAGGATGAGGACGATGGGGACAGTGACGAGAGTGATTAGGGAGCTTTGCTGTATATTTTTATTTTATAAAGGCAATTATGGAATAACTTTTTGGAAACTGAATAAAAATGCAAGAGTTTCTCTTACAATATGTTTTATTCATCTATTGTCTATTGCTTTGAACAATGTCAATTAAATGAAAAAATCAACTCAAGCCCCACACCCTCACTACATTGGCTTACATAGAATGTCATTGGTAGTACCTCTTCAAATGTTCCGCGTTCCACGGATGGAGTAAGACCTTTCCGTCAGAATTTTAGATTCTGTAGGTGCCTAGCCTTACTACTTCTATTATGAGGTACAGTCCTTCCCAGTTTGGTCCTAGCTTTCCTTCGCGGGAGTCTTTTGTGGCGAGGATCACCTTTTTGAGGACTAGGTCTCCTGGCTGAAAAGAACGAGGCTTCACCCTCAAGTTGTAGTACTTTACCATGCGCCGCTTGTATTCTGCATTGCGGACCATAGCCATCTCCCTTGCCTCCTCTATCAAATCGAGGTTGATGCGAAGTCCTTCCTCATTGTTGACGGGGTCATGGAGATGGACCCTTAAGGAATGTACGCCTATCTCAACAGGGATCACTGCCTCGGTCCCAAAAGCGAGAGAGATAGGAGTTTCCCCAGTAGGAGTTCTCGGCGTAATTCGATATGCCCATAACACCCCTGGGAGCTCGTCGACCCAAAGACCCTTCGTTATTTCGAGTCTTGTCTTTAGGTTGTGAAGGACCGTTCTGACCATAACTTTTGTCTGCCCATTTGCTTGTGGGTGTGCCGGACTGGAATGAGGCTGCTTGATATGGAGGTCGGAGCAGAAAGTATTGAAGAGTCTGTTATCAAACTGCTTGCCATTATCACAGACAATGACGTTTGGTATCCCAAAGTGACAGACTAGGTTTTTCCAGACAAGATTTTTTTCATTTGAGTCTGTTATCTTTGCTAAAGGTTCTGCCTCCGCCCATTTTGTGAAGTAGTCAGTGGCGATGACTACAAACTTGCACTGGCCTCTGCTCAAAGGAAAGGGGCTTAGGATATCAATACCCCATTTGGAGAAAGGCCACGGGCTCAGAATTGAAGTTAGCTCCTCTGGTGGTTGTCTTGGCACGGTGGCGAAGCATTGACACTTATCGCATTTTTTGGCAAGCAGTAGCCCTTCTTGTAAAGTGTATTTTGTAGGAGGGTATACTTGGAAGCTCTCATCCTGAGTTTCTTAGCCTCAAGGTGGTCATCTGGCTCTGTGCCTTCTTGGAGGAAGGCCCTTATCGGGGTCATCCAATTTGGCTCGCCCGTTGCACAGTTGATGTTCACAATATCCACATCTAACTTGCTCCGCTCCGATTGATGCCCAATGAATGTTGGTTCGGCAGATGAGGCCTCCAATGATGAGGCGAGCCTGGCGAGAGCGTCTACAACAACAATTTCTCCTCTAGGAATGTGACAGATCTGGAAGCACTGGAAACGTCGTATCAATTGTTTCACCATGCCAAGGTACTCTTGCATTCTCTCCTCCTTTGCTTCAAATTTATCATTTACTTGATTGACCACGAGTTGGGAATCACTGTAAGCAAGAAGGGATTGGGCGTCCATTTCGATTGCCAACCTCAGACCAGAGAGGAGGGCTTCATATTCGACTTCATTGTTAGAGGCAACGAGATGAAGCTTCACAGCGTACTTAATAGGTGTACCATCAAGTTTGATCAGGATAAATCTAGCTCCGCTTCTTTCGCTAGTTGCCGAGCCATCAACATATAGTTTCCAGAGTGGCTGTGACGGGAAATTGGAGATCTCAGTAGGTAGGTGGTCGCCTTGGAGAGGCTCGGCGCCCAAAGAAGGAGAGGCCTGGGTGCCCAGAGGTGGAGAGGCCTGGGCGCCCAGCAGGGGAGAAGGAGTAGCCTGGGCGCCCAGTAGGGGAGAGGCCTGGGCGCCCAGCAGGGGAGAAGGAGTAGCATGGGCGCATAGCAGGGGAGAGGCCTGGGCACCTAGCATGGGAGAAGGAGAAGCCTGGCCGCCCAGCAAGGGAGAGGCATGGGCGCCCAGGGAAGGTTCTTGGGGGACATGTGCTGAGGAGAGCAAAGCATGATCATTCGTCTGCCCTTCAGCGTACGTAAATTCAGCTACAAAGTCTGCTAGAGCTTGTGCTTTAATTGCAGGCCTTGGTTGATATTGAATATCAAAATCACCCAGCTCCACTGCCCACTTCACCAGTCTCCCAGCTACATCAGGTTTTCCCAATACTCTTTTTAAAGGTTGATCAGTAATTACCACAATTGTGTGGCTCTGAAAGTAGTACCGCAGGCGCCTTGTAGTCGAGATGAGGGAGAGCGCCGGCTTTTCCAACTCTGAGTATCTGGACTCTGTCCCTCGGTATGCTCTGCTCACATAATAGATTGGCTTTTACAATCCACCCTGATTTCTAATGAGAACAGAGCTCACTACTGAAGGGGAAGCAGAGAGATATAAGTACAAAACTTCGCCGGGTGTAGCATGTGAGAGGAGAGGGGGAGCAGTCAAGTAGGCTTTAAGCTTCTGGAACGCCTCTTCAGCTTCGGGTCCCCATTGGAAAGCTTTCCGGAGGATTTTAAAGAAAGGCAGGCACTTGTCTGCAAACTTGGAAACAAATCTGTTAAGTGCTGCAACTCTTCCATTGAGGCGCTGCAGCTCCTTGGTGGAAGAGGGCGATTTCATATCGAGTATTGCTTCGATTTTATCGGGGTTCGCCTCTATTCCCCTTTGGTCGACCATAAAACCCAAGAATTTTTCGGACCCTACGCCGAAGGCACACTTCTCAGGATTTAACTTCATGCGATAGAGTCGGAGAGTATCAAAAGTCTCTTGGAGATGATCAATGTGTTCTGCTGGGGCGAGGCTCTTCACCAACATGTCATCCACATACACCTCCATGGTCCGCCCAATCTGAGAGTGAAACATTTTGTTCAATAGGCGTTGGTAGGTCGCACCTGCATTTTGTAGCCCGAAGGGCATGACCCTGTAGCAATAGGTCCCTTTCGGGGTGATGAACGACGTATTCTCCTGTTCTGGGGGGTGCATGCTAATCTGGTTGTATCCAGAGTAGGCATCCAAGAAGGAGAGCAGTTTGTGTCCTGTCGTGGTGTCGATGAGGAGATCAATCCTTGGCAATGGATAGCAATCTTTTGGACATGCCTTATTAAGTTCGGTGAAGTCGACGCATAGGCGCCATTTCCCGTTCGCCTTCGTCACCATCACAATATTTGAGAGCCACTTAGGGTATGCTACTTCCCTGACAGCCCCATTCTCTATTAACTTCTCGACCTCCTTGTCCATTGCTTGGGCCCATTCAGTGGAGGCGCCTCTGAGCTTTTGTCGATCAGGCTTATGGTGAGGGTCGACATTGAGGCGGTGAGTTGCGACTTTGGGATCAACCCCTTCGAGATCCGCATGTGACCATGCGAAAACGCCCATGTTATCTTTCAAGAAATTTTTCAATTGGCGAGCCAGATCCTCAGAAAGAGAAAAGCCAATGTATACGCTCCTATCCGGGAGGTCTTCATCTAAGACCACAGAGGTAAGTTCTTCAACTGGTTCTCCTCTCTCCGAAGTGGTTTCATCTCTCGAGTCTGAGATCTCAACTTGCAATGCCTCCTGCGTTTTCTTGGCCTTCATTGAGGACACGTAGCATTATCTTGCTGCTACTTGGTTCCCTCTTACCTCCCCGATTTCATTCGGAGTTGGGAAGCGGAGGATAAGATGAAAGGTAAAGAGGACGACTCTTAATGCATTAAGAGTTGGTCGCCCCAGTATGATGTTATAAGCTGAGGGGCAGTCTATTACCAGAAAATTGACTATTGTCATGGAACTTCGGGGTGCAGTCCCAGCTGTGACTGGCAATGTGATCGCCCCCAGGGTATACACCTTCTCCCCCGAAAAGCCAATAAGGGGAGATTTGACGGGCTGCAACCTCTCCCGTCCCAGCTTCAGCTTATCATAAGCTTCTACAAACAGAATATCTGCAGAACTTCCACTGTCTACCAAAATTCTATGTACCTGAAAACTGGCGACAATCATGGTGAGCACCAAAGGGTCATCATGGGGGTGCTGGATCCTTTCTAAATCCTTGTCTGAGAAGGATATGACTTCGCTAGCGCCATGCCTAGGCGCCTTGGACGAGCGTGCCTCCTCAGGATGCCTTGCCTTTCTGGCATGGGCCTTCATGGCCGAGAGCGACTCTGCTGGGCCTCCTGAGATGGTTCGGATTTCTCCGATCGGCTGCTGGTTCTCCAGATTGTGAGGTGGTGGTGGTGGCAGTGCTTGCCCCCTACCCGCAACATATTGGCGTAGGTGGCCATGCTGAATGAGATCCTCAATCTGCCGCTTGAGTTCATAACAGTCGTCGGTATCATGGCCATGGTCGTGATGGAAGCGACAGTACTTGTTCGGGTTCCTCCGGTTTGGAGGAGATTTCATCTTCCCTGGCCATTTTATGGCGGGGTCATCTTGTATTTGGAACAAGATGTGCTCTACAATGGCAGTGAGAGGGGTGAACACTTGCCTATCTCTTTGCGGAGCGGGACCGAGTCGGTCTCTGACAGGTACTCTTTCTGTCTTGCTTCGTTTGTTGCTTGTTTATTTCTTCTCGTCTCTGTTCCGCTCCTTTCCCTTGCCGCCTGATCTGGAGGACTCTCTTCGCCTCGCCCTGGTGATGTCTTCATCATATATTTTTGGGCTTTTGCCAGTAATTCTGGAAAGCTCTTTGGCGGGCGCTTCATCACTGAAAAGAGGAAACTCGACGAGCGAAGGCCTCCGAGAAAAGTCGTCATGGAGACCTTGTCGTCAGGATCTTTGACTTGAAGTACCTCCTCGTTAAAATGAGTGAGGTAGCTCCTGAGGCTTTCATTCTCGTCCTGCTTTATACTAAGCAGGTGTGTGGCAGGCTTCTGCTGGCGGCGCCCACCAATGAAGTATGAGACAAAAGATTTGCTCGATTCTCCAACGGTAGCGATGGATGCTGAGTGGAGATTCGCGAACCACTGCCGGGCAGAACCTTTGAGCGTGGTTGGAAATGCCCTGCACATGATCTCGTCGGGGATGCTGTGCAGCTGCATTCTGGTTTTATAGGTTTCTAGGTGATCCAATGGATCCTTCCTTCCATCGAAGGTCTCCATGGAGGGCATTTTGAACTTCCGAGGAAGTGGGTAATTCACCACATCGGGCTTGAACGAAGTATCCGTTCGCCCGACTAGATAATCCACCGTCTCGGGTGCCTTCGCCTTCATGGCGTTGAAGACATCGCCCAGTTGGTTCTGCATTTCTCTGATCTTTTCCTACTGGCCATTGTGGGGCTCCCTGGACGGACCAGGGAAATAACTCCCATCTTCCATACTATGTTTCTCACTTCCTCCCTCTTGGAACTTAGGATCCTCCCCATTAGAAATAGAGGGAGGAGGTGGAAGTCCTCCATGATTCGCTCCACCTGGAGGTGGGGGTCCTCCAAGCTCGGCTCCACCGGGAGGTGGAGGAACTCCGTGATGGACGCGACCTTGAGGATCGACCAAGAGTATCCCGTGCTGGGCGACTTGGGCAGCTCCAGTAGAGGGATCCTGGGCGCCAAGGGGATAGACGCCCAAGTGTGCTCCCCAGCCATGGGCGCCATGGGGATGGGCGCCCAGGTGGTGTGCTCCTCTACCCTGGGCGCCATCGGGATGGGCGCCCAGGTGGTGTGTAGAGGTGGCAAAATATGACCCGACCCGCCGACCCAACCCGTGTATTACCCGCTTAACCCGACCCATTTAATAGGCGGGTCGGTCATGGGTCAAGTATTCATGACCCGCCATCAAGCGGGTCGGGTTAGGGTTGTCCCGCTTAACCTGCATAACCCGCTTATTTAAGCCAAAATTGAATTTGATTATTTTAATGCATAGGCTAAAAAAAAATAAATAGACCTTAAGCAATTTAACCCCACGCTTTTTATAATGGAAAGCAAGGTAATGCGCATCAAATGATTGTTGAAATGAGATTAGACCAAATTTGATCTTAAAAGTCAGTTTTGGTCAAGCATGGAACTATAGTTGAATCGATTTATTTACTAGATGGATGTGGGTTATGCGGGTCGACCTGACCCGTATAACCCGCAATGGTTATGCGGGTTAAGCGGGTCGGGTCGGGTTAACCCGTGGTGGGTGCGGGTTAGGAGTTTCTGACCCGTTTAATAAACGAGTCGGATGCGGGTTAGAATTGTGTAACCCGTTTAATAAACGGGTCCGACCCGTTTAGTACAACCCGACCCGATTGCCACCTCTAGTGGTGTGCTCCTCTACCCTGGGCGCCATGGGGATGGGAGCCCAGGCGAGGTGCTCCCCGTCGTGGAGCAGCTGGATGCCTTGTCAGGAGTGGTACTTCCTGCGGTACTCCACCAAACTGTGCTCCTCCTTGTCCTGTGAGCATGAGTTGTTAGATTTGCTGGTTTTGAGTCATCAGCTGCTGCATAGTCTCCATCATTTGTTGAGGAGTGGGAGCATTTGGTGCAGGATCATTCGGTGGAGGAACATCATCTCCCTGCCTGTGGGAGTCTGGGCGCCTGGAAGGGCCTGGACGCCCGGAAGGGCCTGGGCCTGTTGGGCGCCTATCTTGAGTGGGATTATCCTCCCGTCTCGCCGATCTCGTGCTGATCACCATAATTTCAAAAGTATTTGATTTTTTTTTCCTTTCCCACAGACGGCTCCAAACTGATGATGCCAAAAATATGTTTCGGACACCACCGGTCAAGTAATAATTGCAGTAATAAATGCGGTAAATAAATGAGAGAGGGAAAGGAAATTTATAGTGGTTCAGTCTATGTGACCTACATCGACTTCATAAAGGCAGGGATTGCCTGGTGATCTTTGATGAGCATAAAAGGGTTACAAGCTTAGCAAAAAGGTGAAAGACATTAATTGCCCCCCAAGTGATGAGAGGGCTCTCCTATTTGTAGTCTTCCCCTAACAGATGGGGACGACTTTAATGTAACGTCTTTCTGGAGCCTTAGAGCTGCACTCGAGGGACGAGGCAGATGGAGGCATGTGAGATCTTCTCCGCACGAATTGGTAAAAGCGGGTAAGGAGAGGACTTCTTCCGAAGCGACGTGATATCCTTGACGTGGCGAGGCTTCGTGAAGCAAGCCTCAGATCTCAACAGACTAAACAGATCACAGATCGAGTTACTTTGGCCTGACCCATCATCCTGGAATGGGTCACTTGGGCTTGGACAGGATCACCTGGACCTAACTCACCATCACAATTCGGGTCACTTGGGCCTGACTCATCAACTTTATTCCTTTGGAATTCTCAAATTCCATCCCTCTTAAGCGTTTTTGGATGCTCCAACAAAGAGGGGGATTTAGAAATTCCATCTGGAGGACAGCTTTTGGAGAATTTACAAATTTACAGAACATGATTTCTTTGAATTTCTCGAAACTATCGGTCCCTATCCAACATGCACAAGACACATGGACACGATTTTTAGGGGCGTAATAGTAGCTTATACTTGTTTATGGGAATTCTTCTCACATTTTAGGATAGGTTTAAGCCTACAATAATTAGTTTGGGCCTTGTCCGTGTCCAGCATAAACGGCTTCTGTATAACACATATAACAGCCCAATTATTTATTTTATAGGTCCATATCTGTCCTTTTAAAGGATCCATTTACACAATTAGGCCCATTTAGACATTTTGAACAACAACCAACCAACTTTATGCAGTGACTTAGGGATGGCAACGGGTCGGATCGGAGTCAGATATGACATATCCAAATCCAATTCTCCATCTCCATATCCACTCCGATCTCCAAACGGATATCCATTCTAGCCTCCATCCCCGCCTCCAAACGGATATCGGATATCCAAACGGAGAATCGGATATCCAAATCATTAAAAAAATATTAAAAAGACAATACAATTCAAAATATATCCAAAAATAAACTTCCAAAATAAAGTCATTCAAGTTTCAACACACTTACACAAGTCATACAAATCCCAATTATTGAAGTGTTCTTTGTAATATATTGATATATATATATATGGTGTAATATATATAATATTATATAAGATAAGGGGGAAAACTGCAATTAAGGGTTAAACGGATATCCAAACGAGGCCTATTGTCTGAGGTCCCTTCATATGTTCAAGCCTTCACCATTACAAGTTATTACTATTGAAGGCCCAATGAAATTTAAAACAAGGTCACGCCCTCGGATAATCTCTAATCACCACTAAAATATTTATTAAGTAGGCCATGACAACCCAGCGGGGATGTTCTTTCCCAGCCCATTTGCGACGGGCCTTAAAGATCGCATGCTCCTCTAAGTAATTGCAATGGAACAGCATCAATCCAATAGGATAAACGGCCCAAGAAGCAGATTATAATCTAGCCCTCACCACAACCCAACCAGATTAGTGTTTACAGGTAAATATGTACCCTGTTTACCTCAGAGACCTGAAGAATCCCCATGAAATGAAAAGAGAACCCAGATGTCAGAAAATCCTGGATCCCTAGGTTCCCTATGTATGTCATCTCTCCGACCTGGGGCAGCATGAATTTCACAAAACTAAGCACATGGAAGGGATTTTTTACTCTTTAATACTTAGTTGCATGCTTAATTGTCTTCTGCGGGACTTTAAACAACACTGAATACTACGTGCACTTCTAGGTTTTCTGACAATATCCAAACAAAGACTACATCACATGCTTGCGAGGAAACCTTAATCTAAAATTATTTACTGCAAGAAGATGCACTGTAATTTTCTACATATGAAACACTAATCACGTGCTTTGCAAGTGAACTTACTCTAGGGTTGGTGACAGACAGCAAGATGCAGTGCATCGCGGTATGTGTACTAGCAAATTAACGAATGGGCAGTTCTCAGCTGTCCTATTTTATATAAAATTAGGACTGGCATTTCAAGATGCCCAATAATCTCCAACGAGAAATTTGCATATTTTAAATATGATGTCCAGCTCATGGAACCTTCGTGGATGTATTCTTATCATGGACAGTAGGATGGATGGGAAGGACTCTTAGCTGAGGATAAGGATCATACAAAAAATCACCCCATCAAATGATTCTAGCCCTTGATTTAAGAGCCCTCAAGTCTAATGTTCTATCAACGATAGATTGTTTTTTAAAATCACTCCAATGGAGAGTAAAGGTCCACTCCGTATGAAAATGTCAAATCTTGAGGATATAAGAGTTTGAAAGGCGCCCCCATTGAGCAGGGCTGCATATGACCAACACTGAAGCTTCAGATCAAGTGCCACGAGTCTGCTATAGCGCAACAGACCGATCCATGCAAAGGATGTGGCAATGTATTGTCTAGAGGTAAAAGGAGATTTACTAAAAACCTCTCCCACTTAAATCACTCTCTATTGTCCACAGGCTTAGAAATGGATGCCTGATGAATGAGCTATTGAGTGGATGGATTAGATCTCAATAATAGCCAAAAGGAAGAAGAAGATGGGGATTCCAAGTCTATATTTTTTCTTCCCCACTATAACCTCCTTAAATAATCATTGTGAAAAGAACGTTGAAAAGAGGCATAATGAGGTTTTCGATGGCCTTTTCCATACCCCACTGTATCCTCCTTATATAGAAGAGATATTAAGAGTGATGTGCGGTTTTCCCATACGTGGTTAGGGCCAAAGTTAGCTTGATATGGAAGTGCGCCCCAGTCCACTAAGGCTAACAGTCCGCTCGTTAGAGAAAGTCCTTCATCGAAGAAAAGATTCTTTGGGTGATGGAGCAAGGGTGTTAACTTTTGGGAAATCCGGGGTGCAATCTCATCCATATTACTTACTCTCCGCAACTTATCCATGGGTTTGGTTGGCTTTGATTCAAGCATTATATTCCTAAGTTCTCATTGATTGCCTAGCTAGCCGTCTACAGGAGACTAGCTAGCAAGGGCGGACCTAGGTGATGAGGACGTAGGGCGGTCTCCTTAGGCCGGTTCAAAAAAAAAAAAAAACCCCAAAAAATTATAATGGGCCCTCGCCATGCCCAAAGGACTGTCCCACCCCAAAATGTTTTCTACCTTCGTCCATAAACTAAAATAAGCAGTTCCACATGTAGGCCCACTTATATCCGATCTATGTATGTTGCACACTTATTTGAAAAGTGTTGCTCCAATCTAACTAGGACACATGTTGAAACAAATAATATAATAAAATTAGAATAGTAGGGTCATATAAGCATTAAAACTTCTAAAATATACGAAAGTCTTTAAGGGAATCTAGAGAGATGAAGTGCCATGACAATTGGAAAGTGTCTCCTTGTTGAAATGACAAGTGCTTTGGAGTAAAAATAAAATAGAAATACTTAAGAACCCATTAAACTAATACCACATTCCATCGTCACAGCCTTATGGAGATATCCATCTGAGTCAGTAGAAAGTTCTACTGTTGGATTAATCGTTTGATTAAAAATAGAAGTAAATATACACTAAATTATGTTAATCATGTTTTTATGAAAAATTTAATCGAAAGGTTGGATTAATTTCAATTTACGATATCGTATGCATTTGAAGGCCTTTATTTTGTAGTGCTCGGATTTCGGTAACTGGGCTCCACTGTAATGTTCTACTCGTTTTTCTTAACATATGTCTAAGTACAATGAAAAGCTCAATGTTGTTCAAAGCATGTGTAAAACCATATAAGAATGAAGAGGGTGTTTTGGATGCTCTACACATACCTCCATTAAACAGTATTAGCTATTCAATCTTATTCATCAAATCAAAAGGCCTTCCACGTGTAAAATTGTAGAAATTGAGTTTAACTACTTATTTTTTCTTCTTCTTTATAAATGCAATACATTTTCTCTTTCACTATTTGTTGATGTGGTAAAAAGCTTATCAAAGTCTAGAAAAATTTAGCCCCACCCAAACAAAATTCCTGGGTCCTCCACCGGAGAGTAGCATCTTGATAGTGCATATCAATTCTTTCCTCGCTTTGTAATTATGCTCAAGTGATGGATGTGTCTTGTATTTCGAATTAACCGGATCAAGTAATATGGGTTACTCAAGGATTTATTAGGGTTCAGGGTAGTTTGGTCTTTGTTTCAATGTGTGCATATATATTGATGGGGGAGTATTGATCGGGGAGTATTCAAGTGCATCTATCCCTCACCATAGAGTGCTTGCTACCTAATCCAATGAGAGAGAGTAAAAACATATGTGATTGCTTGATGGATGCTTGCCTAACCAGGCTTGATGGTCTGTGAATGTGCATCGTGATGATTTCAATCGAATTAGGTTCATTCAGCTGCGCCGCAACATTAACGCCTTGCCTTCTACTTCAAGTACTGTCATTATCAAGGAGTTGCGAATTTGTTGTCTCATGTTCAACAAAATGAGATAAGTCTTCTCTCCACTTTGAGACTCGGACTGCATTCTGTTTAGATGGAAAGAAATAAATGAATTTCTGAAAGAAAGAAAAGTTCAAGGAAGTCATGCTTTTAAGGCATCATGCTCTCCATATGGAACAAAAGTAACTTCAGTGTGCAAAAATATACAGCTTGTAAGATTTTTCTATTCATAACTTCTCGCTTCTTAGTGGTTTTGAAAAGTTATTCTAACCACAAAATTACATATAACTTTTATTTAAAAAATTTTTTAACATATTATCAAAAGTTGTGAAATTTCAAGAACTAAGAGGTTGTGAGTTGGGTCTCGTAAGTAAAGAAAAATAAGAGCGGCATCGAGCAAAAACAGACGCTAGAATAGATTTAATATAAATTTATTCTGATAATGTTATTTAAAAAAATTTTAAAAATGGTTCTTGTAGGGGGACGGATTTTGGGCCCGCCCGGTTCCCGGGCCCCCACAGGGCCTATTGTATAGGACTGCGATTCGGATGATTTAAACCTTAATCATGCATCCCAGGAGATCCCCAGAACCGAGACCTCTCGCTTTAAGAGATAATATGGGAGACTTCTGGTACCACTTGAGCGCTCAAGTGGTACCAGAAGTCTCCCAGATTATCTCTTAAAGTGAGAGGTCTCGGGTTCGACTCTGGGGAGGCCCCTGGGATGCATGATTAAGGTTTAAATCACCCGAAGTGCACCCTGGGAGACAAATGCATGATTACGGAGTCCGTCTCCCGAAGTGTATACAATAGGCCCTGTGGGGGCCCGGGACCCACGTATGCCCGGGCGGGCCCAAAATCCTTCCCCCTACAAAAAGGGCCCTGGGCCCCGCCTATCCCCTGTGGTGGGTCTCCCGAAGTGTATACAATAAGCCCGGGGCCCTGGGCCCCGCCTATCCCCTGTGGTGGGCCAGCTGTGTGGGCACCGGCGGGTGGCGATCCCACCGAGCATCCGGTTCAGCTACATGGTTCGGATCCCCTATAAAAATAGCTCAAGTGGTACCAGAAGTCTCCCCAACTTTCTCTTAAAGCGAGAGGTTGAGGGTTCGACTCTGGGGAGGCCCCTGGGGTGCATGATTTCCGAATCTACCCTGGGACAAATGCATGAATACGGAGTCTGTCTCCCTAAGTGTATACAATAGGCCCGGGGCCCGGGGCCCTGGGCCCCGCCTATCCCCTGTGGTGGGCCAGCTATGTGGGCACCGGCGGTGGCGATCCCACCGAGCATCCGGGTTCAACTACATGGTTCGGATCCCCTACAGTTCTATAGGCCCCGTTGAAAGTTAAAATTGAGGAAGAGGTTGAAAATAAAATTTTGAAATGGTCAAAACTAGAATTGGAACTGTCAAAATGACTAGGGTGCCTCTTGTGCTTAAAGCACATGCATGTAGGGTTGTCAAAGGATCGGGCCAAGGCCGGGCAATGGTAAGACCCCACCTTATCCTTATATATGCGAGCCGGGTCTGGGTCGAGCAAAAGCCCTTGGTGCCTTCGACAGGCCTACATTATTTAGGCCTTTATCCTATATTATAGGGTTATGATAGGGCTAGGATATGGGCCAAGTTGGGTCGTCAGGGCCAAAAGAAAAGAAAATCCTTTTTTAAGTTAATCCAAAACCTCCTCTAGTTAGATATCAAAATTCCTAGAATTAGTGGATTTGGGGCCTACTGCCATGTCGGCTAATATGGCCCTAACCATTAAATGAGAAAAACGCACGTAACATATGATAAAGTCTCTTCTGTTTTCTCTTCGATTTCTTATTCAAAGAGGAAATGGATATGCCATTAGAACTGTCAAAAGGAAATCCCCATTTTCAATTTCCACAGAATTTGTGGAAAAACCACATTTGGAAGGTGTAAACCCCCAAGGATTTGGACAAAAGGAAATCCTTATTTTTGGGGATTCTCACTTCCAACCTCCCCCTAGGAATTGAAAATCTTTTCTTTGTGGATTATGCATTAATATGCACTGATATCGATATGAAATCCTCAACAACAGAGCCCTATTCTAGGGGCAGTGAGGAATCTTTAGATCTACGGGATTCTCACTTGTCAACGAACATGCTCTTAAGAATAAGCATTGGGTTTAAAAGGAAAAGAAATTGTAACCCCCAGCAAAGATAGATTCCCAAAATACCTATAATTAGGCATGTCAAACGGGGCTAAAATCTTGGCCCACCCGTGCCGTGGGCCGGGCCGGCACGGCCCGCCCCAGCTAACGGGCCAGCACGGCACGGCCCGCCAGGGGAAAACCCCTGGCACGGCACGGCCCACAGTGGGGCGGGCTGGAGCGGGCCGTGCCGGGTCGGCCCGCGGGCCAGGCGTGCCTCTTTTTTTTTTTTTTTTAATAGAGTTATAGGCGGGTTGGGTTGGCCCGACCTGCGTAATTTGTATAGATTTTTAAAAATAAATGTGTTTGGGTGAACTCAATCTCACAACCTAATGGTTGTGAAAGATAAACATAACCACTAGACTACCTAACTCTTGTATACTAATATGTATTCAAACAATATTAAAACTAGTTAGATGAGGATGTGAACCTAACCATGAATATTAAACTATTAGTTACATTAGGATGAGAACTTAACCACTTTAGATGATGATGAGAAGCTAACACCTTTTTTATCCAACTTTTTACTCTTTCATTCAAACAACCTAAAATATAAAAAAAAACATATCATGTCCTTTTTTCTACTCATTTTTCAGCCAAATTGAAATGCCATGGTTAAGGATATTTCAATTGAGATGGCAAACTCAATTTCTATTTTTTGGCTGAATTATCATACTTTAAACAAGAACTTAGCGCGGTTAAATATTTCTACTTTTATCAATAATCATCTCAAGTCTTCCAAATGACCCACCATGAAACCACAACCTTGGACTTCATTTTATTTAGATTTGCATCAATTTCTTTATTTTTTAGTTATGGGTTTTTAGTCTTAGTCAATAATTCTCATTATCTTTATCATGGTTACATATTTTTTACTTCTTTTTCCTAGTGTTCATATCAATGTAAATATATGGCTTCATGTGATGTGATCGAGAGTGGAGTTATAGGTACATGTGACGAGATTATATTGAACATAAATGACTGAATTATGAACATATTCTTGTGTTTAATCCTGAGCTTTCCAACCTATAAAGAATCTCAACTTCTTAAATGCTCAGGGGTTCTTGAATATAGATGAAAGCAGGTAGGGAATTTCATTTGAGATTCTCAAATATCTCTGAAGAAAATAAAATTATTGAAGGCAAGGGGCCGGGGCAAATTTAGTAAAGGTAAGTGTGTCACACCAAAACATTCCCCTTATTACTTCTCCCCAAAAACACATTGCCCCTCTTTATTAGTGTGACTAATTTACACTAAAGTCATACCTTACCAAGTTATGTAAGTGTTTTTTTATTAGAAAATGCCTAGGGTTGTTAGTTGGATGGGAATTAGATTTTTATAAATTTAAAAAAATATATAAAAAAATAATTTTTTTTTGGCGGGCCAGGTGGGCCGTGCCTAGCGGGCCGATCCTGGCGGGCCGATCCTGGCGGGCCTAGCGGGCCACAGGAGCTGGCCCACTAGGCTGGCGGGCCTGGCGGGCCGTGCCTAACGGGCCAGCGGGCCTGCGCGGCTCGGCCCAGCACGGCCCGCGTCATGGGCCGTGCCCAGTGGGCCGTGCCGTTGACCGGGCCGTGCCGTGCCACGGCCCGTTGACTAGCGGGCCCGGCACGGCCTACTTGACATCTCTACCTATAATAAAACAATAAGTCTACACGCACCGAAACAATAACCCGAAATTTACACCGATCCGACGTGGCGGGCCACTCAGCGCTGAGTGGACTTATTGTTTAGTGGGCGCAAGATTCACATTTTGGGAGCCCACCAGGAAGTGGTGCTACTATTTTGAAGAAGAAAAGAAACGGAGAAAAACAGAGAGGTCTCGGTCCCGCCCTAGAAACGAAGACGCCGATCACCACCCTCGCATATGCATCTTCCAGAACTGGCGACACCTCCCCCTCACTTCTGCATCTCCTTCCCTCTCGGTCCCTCTCACATCCTCGCGAAACCCCTATCAAAGCATGCAGCGTTAAGCACCCGTCCGCCAAGCACCACCCTCCACTCACCTCTGCGCCTCTGTCGTCTATCTCGGCATCTCTCTCTCACGCTCACGGTCTCCCTCGCCAGCGCATCTCTGTCCCTCTCTCGCAGCTGGACTCACATTCACAGGTAAGGGCTCTGCCTCATTTTTGTTGCATTGCTTCTCTCTCTCTCTCTCTCTCCTTCTCTCCTATTGCAAGAAGTACTGAAACCGATCGATCATTTTTCTGCTTGGAGAGGCAAACTTTCAGCCCGAATCAATCTTCTCTGCTCATTGTTTGTGAAAATCTCTATTTTAGAAGGTGCATTTCTCAGTTCTGATAGAATTTGTTTAGTTTGATCTGAAAATTTCTTGTTTTCATATGCATCGGTTGTTCTTGTTGAATGTTTATGAATTGAATAGCATGCGACCAGTCTTACATGTTTGAAAATCAATTTTTTTTATCTTCTTACTATTCAGTTTTGAGACTCTGTGTATGAGCTGATGAACTGCGAAATATAAATGTGATTGGAGAATGGAGATACTAGTTACTGTTGTTAGTGATTCATTATGTGGGGCCCGCTTGGGCAATTACAATCCGGCATTGTTGGATGGTGTGTTCCTCACAGATTTAAATCAACAAAGCCATCTGATCTTCTAAGCCTTCAAAACATATGGTTGGGAATTTTCTGTCCAACCCCTAATCTTTTTTTCACCCCTTTAATTGGTGAATCCACCTGATTTGTGGGACCCACTTGGGGTCTGATATGATTGGAATGATCATAGACGTCTGATTTTAAGCCTTCGAGACAGATGGTTGAAAAGATCATGTCCAACCCTAATCTTATGCTGTCCACATTTCATAGATAATGCCATTAAGATGTTCTACCAGTACATCACTAACAAGTGATTCATCTTGATATGTGGGACCCACCTGCCCACCATCAAGATGTTCTACCATATCTTAGCAGGTGCGTCCCACATATCAAGATGAATCACTTGTTAGTGATGTGGTAGAACATCTTAATGGCATTATCTATGAAATGTGGGCAGCATAAGATTAGGGTTGGACATGATCTTGTGACGCCCCGGAGTCCCACATCGACTATAGAGAGGAAAGTGATTGGGATTATATGTAGAGCTTACACCCTTACCTTGCATGAGGCCTTTTGATGAGTTGAGGCCTATCAGAAACAAAACCATGAGGCCAGTGGGCCAAAGCGGACAATATCATGCATGTGTGTAGGGTGGGGTGTTACAAATGGTATCAGAGCTGACTCTCGACTAGTTCAAGTGTGGGTCCCCTGCCATGGTCTGGAGCATGTGGGCGGGTTTCCATGTGGGCGGGCCAAAAGGGCTGGCAGGCTACTGCACAAGGACGTGCAGCCTTAAAGGAGGTGGAATGTGACGCCCCGGAGTCCCACATCGACTATAGAGAGGAAAGTGATTGGGATTATATGTAGAGCTTACACCCTTACCTTGCATGAGGCCTTTTGATGGGTTGAGGCCCATCAGAAACAAAATCGTGAGGCCAATGGGCCAAAGCGGACAATATCATGCATGTGTGTAGGGTGGGGCGTTACAGATCTTTTCAACCATCTGTTTCAAAGGCTTAAAATCAGACGTCTATGATCATTCCAATCATATCAAACCCCAAGTGGGTCCCACAAATCAGGTGGATTCACCAATTAAAGGGGTGAATAAAAGATTAGGGGTTGGACAGAAAATTCCCAACCATATACTTTGAAGGCTTAGAAGATCAGATGGCTATGATTATTTAAATCTGGGAGGAACACACCATCCAACAATGCCAGACTGTAATTGCCCAAGCGGGCCCTGCACAATGAATCACTAACAACAGTAACTAGTATCTCCATTCTCCAATCACATTTATATTTCGCAGTTCATCGGCTCATACACAGAGTCTCAAAACCGAAGAGTAAGAAGATCAAAAAAATTGATTTTCAAACATGTAGGACTGGTCGCATGCTATTCAATCCATAAACAGTCAACAAGAACAACCGATGCATATGAAAACAAGAAATTTTCAGATCAAACTAAACAGATTCTATCAGAATTGAGAAATGCACCTTCTAAAATAGAGATTTTCACAAACAAAGAGCAGAGAAGATTGATTCGGGCTGAAAGTTTGCCTCTCCAAGCAGAAAAATGATCGATCAGTTTCAGTACTTCTTGCAATGGGAGAGAAGGAGAGAGAGAGAGAGAGAAGCAATGCAACAAAAATGAGGCAGAGCCCTTACCTTTGAATGTGAGTCCGGCTGCGAGAGAGGGACGGAGATGCCCTGGCGAGGGAGACCGTGAGCGTGAGAGAGAGATGCCGAGGGAGACGACAGAGGCGCAGAGGTGAGGGGAGGGTGGTGCTCGGCGGACGGGTGCCCAACGCTGTGTGCTTTGAGAGGGGTTTCGCGGGGGTGTGATAGGGACCGAGAGGGAAGGAGATGCAGAAGCGAGGGGGAGGCATCGCCGGTTCTGGAAGATGCAGATGCGAGGGTGGTGATCGGCATCTTCGTTTCTAGGGCAGGACCGAGACCTCTCTATTTTTCTCCTTTTCTTTTCTTCTTCAAAATAGTAGCACCACTTCCTGGCAGACTCCCAAAATGTGAATCACGTGCCCACTAAACACTAAGTCCACTCAGCGCTGAGTGGCCCGCCACATCGGATCGGTGTAAATTTCGGGCAATTGTTTCGGTGCGTGTAGACTTATTGATAATAAAATTAAAATTTGATTTTTCTCATTACTATTGTTTGCTTGTAAGGGAATATTCTTGTAATGTATGTAGAAGAGTGCTTTTCCCAACTCCATTTCCATAGAATAGAAAAGCAACTTAAAACCCCTCATAAGAAATAGTTTCTACATCAGATCATAAAAAGTTAGTTATATATATTGTTATTTGTTTCACGAAAATAGTGTGCCAAACCAAATTGTGTAAAAGTATGCAGAGAGTAGAAAAGTCAAACGTTGTTAAAACCGTATTACACAAATGTGCTTCAAAAAAAGAGGAAAGTATTATTGATTTCTAAAAGTTTAAAGAAAAGTTAAATTATCTTGTACCTATATATACCTACCATCAAATTACATGAATAGTTTTTTTAATTAATAGGGGAAGAATAGATCCAAACTACTTTAAATTAATGTTGCTTCGTGTGTTGGATTTAAGAGAAATTTATTTTTGGCTAGTGTTGAGTCTATTGTCAAATTTTTTTCTTGTAAAACACAATATTAATATAAACTAAAAGGAGCCAAATCAGTTATCATTAAATGTGAGGGATTTTTGCGAAAAAGTTAGTCCTAAACCCTAATTACACGAATTGATTAAGAATGGCACTGCAACATCGAATTAGGATGTCATACGTAACCAAAAGGCCAATTTGCCCTGCACTGATATCGTTAGGGCTCGTTAAAAAAAATCAAGTTTTCCCTTCTTCCCTAGAACAACATTTTTATGGCCCGTTCAAAAACAAAAAAAAAAAACAAAACAAAAAAAAAAACAAAACAAAACAAAAAACAAAAAACTTAGCGATTTTTCCTCTCTTCTTCCTTGGTTTTCGTGTTACCCCTTTCTTCGCTATTCCCAATTCAGTGTGTGATGTATGGCGACTAAGAGAGCCTCAGGACTTAGTAACAAATGTGGACGAGAGACAGAAGAATGGATGAACCTCTCCTATCGCAAATACCAAAGTTCATGCTAATAATTTATTACATAGGCCTTGTAAGTTATACATGCAACTCCCGCATTAAGTTCTCTATAGTTGTGATAGCATTATGAATCTGGGTCTCTCTTTGCAATTGATGGTAGAAATGGTACTTTTCCAACTGTTACTTGAATATGATCTTGAAAGTGATAATGTATTTCCTATGCACAGAGAGCTAGATCGTAGATTTTGGAAACGAAATGGGAAAGAGGGAGGTTTTGAGTCGCAGAGTGCAAAAAAAGAGAGGTGAGAGAAGGTGATGAATTTCTTTTTTTCTAGGCAGGAAATGAAGCTATGGAAAACAATATCATTTGGAAAAGAAGAGCGGAAAGACTTTTAGCAATGAGCCCTAGCAATCTCGTTTGGGGAAGAGACTCTAATAAAGTATTTTTTTTTTAGAAATGTGCCTTAACGATATCATTCCGGGGAAAATTGGTCTTTTGGGTTCTTCCAACACCCTAATTAGATGTTTTAAGGTCTTAATTAATTTTTGTAATTAGGATTTATGACTGATTTTTTCATAAAAATCCCTAAATATAAATATATATATATAATAAAAATAAAAATGGAATAGATAAATCAATAGAGGTATTAGGTTCAAATTGGACAGACACTGCTTGGAGTCGTGACAGATCTAAAAAGTTATTCATAAGGATTTATCATGGAGAGAAAGAAACAATAATAGGAGAAATAGAGAAAAATTAGGAAGGAGGGTAAAAGGCACAAGTAAAAATTAATAGGATATTCAAAACTGAATCTGCAAAATCTGCCCATGCTTTGCACAGGCAATCCAATATCTATAAAAGCTCATATTAAATTAGAATAATGCAGCAATTGAAATTCATTTATTTTGTAAACCTACATACTTACATGGAAACAACCCTATGATTATATTCATATTGAATTTTATATTTTTTATGACTTTCTATTTTCTAACTATATGTTTAATTTTTTTACCATTAATACTACTATGACTAATTTTTATTCTTTTTTTTATCTACATATACATCCATTGCTTAAGCATGGTTGGTCAAGCTAGTTAGAGTTTATAGGTAGGATGGACTATTTTCTCCATCCTCTTTGGCTAATGAGATAGTGTAAGGTTTTCGAGTGTTGGCTAATTCATTAGTTAATGGACAAAACCAGGTTTCTTAAAATTGTAATCCTTTTTAGAATGGATTGCCTAAGATTTCAGTGAAAAAGACTTTTGGCTGAAACCTAATAGTGGTCGCTCGAGCGATGCTCCATTCGCTCGAGCGAACCCATCACAGAGGCTTCTTCGCTCAAGCCTTCTTTTCTCTCCTCTCGAGCCAGCTTGAACGAGTTACAAATCCATCCGGAAACTCTTTCCTATTTTCTCTCAAGAGGCCAAGTTCTATCCTAATCATATCAGAACTCTTGAGGCACGAATCTAGGCTTATATATAACCATTTTCTCCCTATTCCAAAGTATTTCTCATCAATACAAAATCCTAGATAAGATTTTGAGAGATCCATCTTTCCCCCAAGGCTTCTAGTTGCTGTGCTGAAGATAAAGCTTTGATTTTGGCTCTGGTTCCATTCTACTCTCCTGAAGTAGAGACATCTTGAAGGCAGCTTTGAGGTGTACGTTTCAAGCACGGTGAAGGTGAACGGCAAGTAGTCTGCAAGATAGCGCAGTCCTTAGGTTGAGTTGCAACTGAGAAAAGGGTTGTGAGTTATTTCTTGTAACTTTCATTTTAATAGTACTCGGTTGTCTGTTGCCCTAGACGATAAGGCCCGTGGTTTTTTTCCGAGTAGGGTTTTCCATGTATACATCGCATGTTCATCTTTTTGTTTGGTTGCTTGCTTTTTAATCTGATTTAGGATTAATTATTAGTTTAATCACGTGTTGATTGATATTTAATAGAGATATGGTTATTAGGACCTCAGCCTGTGTAAAGGCCGTTTTTTCAATTGATATCAGAGCAGATTGCACTAATCTATTGTGTGATCTATTTAATACTGGTCTCTAATGGATATCAAAAGAGAATAAACGTCTACAAACAAGCCCCCTCTCTTAGATGGAACCAATTATGCTTACTGGAAGGCAAGGATGATAGTGTTTCTTAGGGCTATAGACGATCAAGTCTGGGATATCGTATTGGATGGATATGCTGATCCCACCATTATTGTAGATGGGCAGACCAAACTGAAACATAAAGTCTAATGGACTGCTAATGAAAAGACTAAGTTCAATTGCAACAATAAGGCGATAAATGCTATTTACAATGGAGTTACTATAATAGAAATTGGAATTGACTGAAAGTAATGTCTATGAAATGTGATCTTTTTTGTGATAAACAATGTGAATCGCTGAATTTCTTGACATCCCAATTGTAGAAGGCGCTAATTATCCACTTCCAGAAGACAGCCAGGTACAAATTAACTATGACATGATTGGCACAACTCTGTGTGGTGAAGACACACCTTGGCCTAGTGGATGTATCTTTCATGGCAATCTGACAGAATAATACAGATTTCTGAATCACTTTGTTTGGCACAGTTTAGAACCGAGGGGACACACTTTTGATGTCAGCCATAAGAATGGCAATCTTTTATATTGTATTGGCACTGAGAAGCAAGTGAACATCCCACAAGTGATTCTGAATATGTTGTTCAACATGTTATCTACGAAGCGTAATTCCATCCTTCCATTTGTTGTGTTTATCACCGAGTTTCTTTTGTGGAAAGAAATTCCAAAGAAGACAAATGAACCGACTCAGCGGATTAGGAACCGTTGTTCAGGGTGAAGAGATAGAGGTGGAAGAAGCTCCTCCAATGTCCAAGGGGAGCAACAGGGAGATGCAGCTCAAATTGCCATTCTTGCGGAACAGATGCAAGCAATGAATGCAAACATCAATGCCCGGTTTATTGCAGTGGATGGTCGTCTGAATGCATTTGATGGTCAGTTCAACTCAATTGATGAGGCTCTAGCTGCGATCCTTGCTCGACTTGGAAATCAGTGAATGGAACTGATTGTTTTTGTGCCTTCTAAAACTTCTAATCATTCTGGCTATAACTCTCCTATGTTTTAGTTGTCTACTTGATATTTTGATTTCTGTGTTTAGTTTGATTGAAACTCTTAATTATCTTTTCTGATGACAATGCATATTATTGACCCTGTTTTTTTACCATCTTATCTATGCTTTTTCCCTTGTCAATTTATGAACAAAAGGGGGAGTGATGATATGCTAAATGCTTTTCCTTTATCTGCTTGTTGTTTCTATGCTATGATCAAGACTATTCTTTTATTTCTATGATGATACACTTGATCTAGTGATCAGGGGTTTGCAGGGATTTACAGGTCAAGACAGTTTTGTACAGATTTGGAGAAGATTTTTTTCCAGATATGTTTTAGTGATAGAACATGGGTAGATTTTTTTGTAACTAGGAATTTTGTCCATGAGTTGCCAAAGGGGAAGATTGTAAGGTATTTCAGTGTTGGTTAATTCATTATTTAATGGACAAAACCGGGTTTCTTAAAATTGTAATCCTTTTTAGAATGGACTGCCCAAGATTTCAGTGAAAAAGCCTTTTCGCTGAAACATGACAGTGGTCGCTCAAGCGATGCTCCATTCGCTCGAGCGAGCCCATCACAGAGGCTTCTTCGCTCAATCCTTTTTTTCTCTCCACTCAAGCCAGCTATGTTCTAATTTTGAACGCCTGAGATAGAGACGTGTTTGCTCGAGCAAACTCCCCGTCCGCTCGAGCGAACCTGGATGAGTTACAGATCCATTCGGAAACTCTTTCCTATTTTCTCTCAAGAGGCCAAGTTCTATCCTAATCATATCAGAACTCTTGGGGAACGAATCTAGGCTTATATATAGCCATTCTCTCTCTATTCCAAAGTACTTCTCATCAATACAAAACCCTAGAGAAGATTTTGAGAGATTCATCTTTCCCCTAAGGCTTCTAGTTGCTGTGCTAAAGATAAAGCTTTTGTTCTAGTTCCATTCTATTCTCCTGAAGTAAAGACTTCTTGAAGGCAGCTTCGAGGTGTACGTTTCAAGCACAGTGAAGGTGAACGGCAAGCAGTCGGCAAGATAGCGCAGTTCTTAGGTTGAGTTGCAACTGGGAAAAGGGTTGTGAGTTATTTCTTGTAACTTTCGTTTTAATAGTGCTTGGTTGTCTGTTAGTCTAGACGATAAGGCCCGTGGTTTTTTTTTTCCCGAGTAGGGTTTTTCACGTATACATTGCGTGTTCATCTTTTTGTGTCGTTGATTGCTTTTTAATCTGATTTAGGATTAATTATTAATTTAATCACGTGTGGATTGATATTTAATAGAGATCTGGTTATTGTGACCTCAGCCTGTGTTAAGGCCGGTTTTTCAGATAGTAAAATTAGGGGTATCAAAATGTTGCTTAAAATCCCATGAGGAAAGGGTACATTTCTCTACTATTAGGCATATCCAGTATTCAAAAAGGAAGGGTTTAAATAGGAAATTCCATCAAGTGGCATTGAACCCAACTAAAAGTGACAAGAGAGCTAGATGGCTTGCAATAAAAAGTAAGGGTAATTGATATTGGCACTCCATTTTCCCCCTTTTTTGATGGAGGCACTCCAAAATTTTGTGAAGGAAAAGAAGTGCCTTTATAAAAAAAAATGAGTGCCAATATCACTTCTCAAAGTAAGATTACCTCATCATCTTCCTATGCAGAGTTAGGAAACCATTAAGTGGCATTGAACCCAACTAAAAGTGACAAGAGAGCTAGATGGCTTGCAATAAAAAGTAAGATTACCTCAGCATCTTCCTATGCGAACTTAGGAAACCAATAACTCATCTACCTCCATGATCTCTTACATTGATTTCATTTAGATTCTATGTATTCATGAAAAAAATTATTACCAAAGAAGATTACCTCATCATCTTCCCATGCAAAGTTAGGAAACCAATAACTCATCTACCTCCATGATCTCTTACATTGATTTCATTTAGATTCTAAGTATTCATGAAAAAATTTATTACCAAAGAAGAAAATATCCATGAAAAACTAGTCCAGTTTCTATTATTTTCAATGATGCAGCTTGATTTTGTTTAACGTCGTCATTGGCAAATGTTGTTCAGATTTGACACTAATTTAATCTTTTGCTTAATTAGAGACTTGAAATCACACTGCTACCCACGCACCCAACTCACTACATGATGCCCCGAATCAGCTGAGTTCCTGCGACGGAAGAATTGTCCCTTCCTTTGTTGGACATTCTGGTTTTTGAATTTTCTCTTTGTGGGTTGACCGACCCTGTGCATCCTGAAGGGGCTGGGATACTTTTGACTTGAGTTTGCATTCCTAGTCAATTGTTTCTTTTCTGTGACTTTCCCTTGATACATTGTTTTATTGGCCTCTTTCTCGTTTTCTTAGTATGCTTCATGACACCACATACTTCACATAGCTGGTTGCATTACTATTGTGTTGTTTCTAATTAATTTGAATTCCATTTTTAGTTTAACTCAATGTTGGATATATTAAGTTCAGATTAGGTTGGGATTGGTATTATTTTAGATTCATGATTTGAGTAGCTTATCTAAACCTGTTTTGGTAAGGATTGTACTAGGTTCAAATGTGATTAGCCTTTATAGTTTAAGTTAATAATCTTTATTTTATTCCATAGATAGCCATTCACTATTCTGAATAAAAGATCATAAAGGCTTTCTTCTGAAAGAATACTTCAGAGAACGTCAAAAAAAGGGAACAACAAATGTAACAAATGTACCTCTGTTTCTAACAAAAAAAAAAAATTTAGAGGAAAGAACAGAGAAATGGCCATATTGTCTATTCGGAAAAACAAAGTGATTTTTGTTATAGCAAATAAATACACTTCAACATTTTATCCCAAGAGAAGGTAAATCACCTTCAAACAGAATTTCTAAATGCCTAAGCACCTATAAATACACAAAACCGCCGACCCGGCTAGTCTTCAATGAATGTATTGAAGAATGATTCGGACAGTCCTGTACACTAATATATTCTACAAATCAGAAAGAAAAGTAAGAATTTTTTTACAAAATCCTACAGGCGATGAAGATCGCCTCCCACCACATTGGCATCTCTTTCTCATAAGAAGATGTTCTATGCTTACTGCTGCTCTGAAGCTGCAAATAGTGCAACTGAAATTCCTGCAAGTTTCGCACCACTCAATCGAGACCTATATCTACGCTGCCTAGGAGCATTGGGTGCCTCTTCAAACTCCTCTGTGCCCTCTAAATTTGTCAAGGATGCTAGTTTCGAAGGGGTGTTGAAAGCAAAATGCAACTTATCTGCTAACAGTGCCTGTCATAAGAACAAAGAAAGCATATCATATCAGAATCCACAGAGACAGAATGTAATAACAACTTCAATATGCACTGTTGGTTACTCACTATTTCAGAACCTAGGAGAACTAAAATGAAGAAATGAAACAACTCAAACTTAAGAATGCTCTGCAGAACTCACAGCTTCTTTAATGGACTTGGATACATGAAACAATTGCTTCAAGTCATCATGATCAACACGGCACAATATCCTAATCTGCACAAGTGAAAAGAACAGAATTCTTAAGGGGATCATGTAATGGAAGTGAAGAAAACAATTAACACAAACAGAAACTCATGGAGAAGCTTCTTACCAGAATGTCTTGGGGCAAGGCCTCAAGCAGCGACTTTTCGGAGCTCACTTTTATAGCAGAGCGCTTGCGGGGCGGTGTAGTGGGTGGAGAAGTGAAAGATGAGACATCCAAACAATGCGAAACAACAATTCTCTTCCTTCCAATCATCCGCATAGAGTTAATAAATCCTAATCCTTCTCCAACTGCAGTCTCTGAATTCGCACGCCTAAGTTGATATCCACGGCCATTGCCTATTGCCATTACAATACTGTTCCAGAAAGTCCTTCTCAAGAATCCCCAAAAAGATTGAATTTTTATAAGAACAAACGAGGGTTGGTTTTGCCCTGTGATTAGAGGAAGAGCAGAACAGATTATTAGAATAGGAAGGAAATGGGCAAAAACAAGAGTAACTACTAGATATCAAATAAAAACCGTCCAAATCAACACGACCCACACATATAAAGTAAAGAAATCCAACAAAGATACATCAAAACCACAATAGAAAGCATTAATAAACCTAGCTCTGTCAAGCCATTGGAAAGTGATCTTTCTATACCAGGACTAGAAAAAAGCTAGATTTTGGGTAAGCAAAGAAAAACCCAAATACGAAAAACATCAAAGCAGCACAAAACCCCAAGGAAATCTATCAAAAATTAGATAAAACTACAGAAAAACACAAGATCTTCCCCAAATTGGAAAGACACAAGATCTTCTCTTCTAACTTCTAAGGAGCCTTCATTTCTCTCAACTGAAGAAAACAACAAACTCAATTTCTTTCCAATTTCTACTAAGATCTAGACTTACTACGAAACATTAGTGAAGATCTAAAAAATCAACAGAAATGCATCTCCGAAGCTAAAAAGAGACAGATTTCTGTGAAAAGCACGACTCTTTCCACCCTAGATTGGATCATAGGCTTCTTTCATCTCTAAAATTAATCACACCCACAAATGCAATCTTTCGCCTAGGAAAATCCTAGATCTGTTACATTTCACCAAACCCAACAAATAAAACAAGAAGCAACGCAAATATGCAAATTGAATCTAGACTAGAATACCTTAGAAGAACAAACAATGCACGTCTCTAATCAGGATCGGAAATCTCTGAATGTTTATCCCGTAATATACTCTAAACAACTTCAGGGCCTCAGGCTGTCGTCCTCCGTTAGAAAACCGTAGACCCCTTTATATAAAACAAAGTAGTTAAAAAATGATGGGTTATAATACAAAATGGTTTAAGCTCAGGGGTCAAATTGAAATTCCTTGCAATGACTGTCGCCCCATTAAGATATTGACTTGGAAATTTTCAAAGGTGGTGGCTCCAGCAGGGCATCACTGCAAATCAAGTGGTGGGGTCATTTTTCAAAGCATCCACCAATTAGAATTACTGTTTCCACTGGGTCATGCTGATCACCTGATCACATTTAAATCAAATAATTTATCCTTTATTATATATGTGTCTTAGATGTAACCAATCTTACTTGGCAAAACAATGTTTTTCTATTAGTATATTGTATATTAAATATTGCTAATTGCAATATATAGCTCATAGGGCCCACTCACAATTCGAAGTCCTACTATGCTCTTACTATCTCATGTAAACTAACAGGCCCTACATAACAAAAAAGAAAAAAACAGATAGAAAGATATATTATTAAAAAGAGGCATCCGAAAAATCAATTCCTCAAAATTATCTTATTCCTTGAATTAATGCCTATAAAATATTATGGCATCTAACCATAATTTTTTTCTTTTTTCTTTTAAGATTTAATCAAGGGTGAATGAATAGTACTCAATAAATATGATTTTAATTTTGATGTCAGATCATATAGGACAAAAAGATATCGAAAGGGGTCCACTGTTGAAAGGTGTGGCCCAAGTGGGTGCCATCAAAGGAGAACATTCTGGATCTTAGCAGGGTTGATTTGATATAAGTAATTTTGGCTCACAAGATCATCAATTAATTTCGAATGTTTTGATTTTAAGGTGGGATCCACTGATAGATTATAAAGATGGAGGAGAGAGATATAAAAAGATTCAAGAAAAAGCTTGATGGGTGAAAGTGAAGAATATCTTAGATTTAGAGGGTGCAAAATGAAAACATTTGGCATTTCGGGGAAGCATCTGGAAAGAGCCAGACTCGGTTCTCTCCTTCCGTTGCTGTCGCGACCAGGATTCTTCCCTCCCTCTTCCCCTCTCGCGCCCATCCACGAAACGCGTGCCAGCTGGCGAGCAGCAGGAGAGCTTATCGACGGCACCTGCGGCTACACGTGCGGTTTTTTAATTCGTATGAGGTCAGTTGAGGCGGTTGAGAGAAAGTAGCCGTTGGAAAGAAGGGGACACGTGGCCGTCGATGAGTGGGCTAATAAAGCTGGTAGGATTATGGAAATGGGAACGTGATGAGGACGTGTCGTCGTGGCGGCCGTGTCGGTCTTAGCTTCGCAATGTCGGTGGCTTCCGAAACACGCCTCGATTGTAGTGCGTTTTTTTAATTGGGTGGAGTCGCGGAGTGAAGAGGATCCGAGGTAGGGGTAGGGACTAGGGACCTTCTTGGGTAAGATATGGGGAGTTTTGTTGGGTGCAACTTGGGCCGGGCAATAATTTGATTGGGACCGTTTGGGCATGTTTAGGGCTACGGATCAGGCCTGGTTTTTTTTAAGCCGAGTTGGATCCTAGCTCCGCTTGGGCTCCATTTGGGCCCAAGAGTCAATATTGTCATTAGGCCCATACACCCGAATTACATATATGTTAATGTATAATGTGTTAATTAGTGTGTTTTTTATGTAGATTATAAGAATGGAATTTTCAGAGAAAGTGTTAGCATATTCATGGAATGGCTTTTTCTTACAGGGACAACATGACCAACGTGGATCAATTTTAGGAGACGTTTGTTTGCAGGTGTAAATGATTCTTACACATTAATGATACACCTGTAAAAAAACATTGCAATGTTTGTCATAATGATCCCTATTTTCACATAAGTATATCCAACAATTTTAGATATTTTAAAGGAATTTTTATGAGAAAATTAAGTTTAAGCCTTAACTAAACGATTTTATGAAGAAAAATCATAAGATGGTAGATAATTGTTTTTACATATTTTTGGACGAAATCACCCAGTTGATGATATTGTCAACCTTCATTGTAAAAAACGATATTCTGCTCCATCTTCTTCTTCATACTGATGGAAAGGTTATGAGAATTATTACATTGTATGTCTTAGTGGTCTTTCTTAAGTGTTGGACTGACAATTATGTAATGTGAAATATTTCTTCTTTTATTATACCTTATAGTTTTCTTGCATATATAAATTTATTAAGTTAAATTGATTATCATAAATGCATATAAATAAATATATTTTATATTATATTAGTAATGGATTCATTTTTTAAGTATATTTTAAATTATTTGAAAAAAAAAAACATGACTCTTATCTAAGTCAAATCTTTTGCATTGAAGGAGTCGAGTCAAAGTCACGAGTTTTCCAACTTTATTAAAAATTTTAACTCTCGATGTACTACCATTTTGGTCGACACATGGAGAGAAATTAGCTAGACTTCATGAGGCCTACCATATGTCCAAATCGCATTTCAATCTAGTAGGAGGCAGGCCTACCATATGAGATTTGTTTGCATTTTTCATAGTTAGGCCCACTATTAAATGACCTCTAAAAATGATTAAAATTTTTAATTTCACGGAGGTGAGAAATTCATGATGGTTCTTAGTGAGGGTCCATAAACAACCCATCCTTATATATATTGATGAATATAAGAAATTTGATATTTTTATAATTTCATGGTTGGCCCAATTTGGAGTGAAATCTGATCAGGATTGATTTGAATCTTTTATTTTATAAGGAAGCCACATAAAAGAGAGTCATAATCTCTCATTAGTTTCATAAATGAACAATTAAAAAAAAAGTTGATATTTTCATTCATCTTATGGTGGGTCCAACGTGGATATAAAAGTCTCAGTAACACCTCCCAATTATGACTCTCTTTTATGTGGCTTCCTTATAAAATAAATAGGTTAGGTCAGAATAGCAATCCTCACTACTATGCTCCTGTGCATCGCACATGTTAAGTCCCAAATAATATATTAAAACTAATATCCTATTCTTATAAATCTATTTATAACAAACTAATTAAAAAAAATCAAATCAACCAAAAAATTATGAAAACCAAACCTTTCATCGCTTAATCCACGTCACCATACACAAAATAAAGGATTCATATGCATTTATGCTCATTTTGAATATTAAATAAAAACTTTAAAAATAACCTCAATTTATAGAGTTGAAAGGCATCCATTTGAATTGGGTTACATATTCACAAATGGGCCCAAGAGACATTTTATTGAAAATGCACATATTTAGCCCAAGAGACACATTTTATTGAAAAGGCATATATTATGTGTTTCTAAAAGGACGCATCCACAAATGGGGCCCAATAAGCTAATGTGGCTTCTCCTAAGGCAGGAATTGAGGGGTTTTTTGAGGTTTTTTTGCAACCAACATTCAGCTTTAAAGAGAAAGAATTGCACTCATTGATCCAAACAAATTTAGAATGTCAAAGTCTCAAGGGGCCGAATCAAGACTCATATGTACACGTACATATATATATATATTTTAAGTCACTTATATTTTTAAGTATTTTATTTACTTTCAATTTCCTTGTCTTAATGTCTGATTCTTTTACTTATAGTTTTTTTCTAATTAACTTACGCTTTCTTTAAACCTTTTGCATTGTTTTAATATTTTCTTCTTTAAAAATTCCATATATTTTGTTGTTATTTTAGCATTTTATTACAGCAATTCTCTTTTATTACCCGCGCCTCATTGGCTAGTCTCCTAAAACATAGGTTAGGGCTGTAAGCGGTCGGTTTTCGGTCGGTTTAACGACATATGACACCCGGGCTGAAAATTGCGGCTTTATAATTTTGCGATAACCAAAACCGACCATAGTACATATACTGGACATTAGAAACCGACATTTCGGTTCGGTCGGTCTTCGGTTAATTGGGTGTTTTTTTTTGTTGGGGGGTGTTCAGGAAAGAGAGGAAAATTTCACCCAAATTGAAGACGACAGTATGATTTATGAGTAGTTTACAATGAAGAGATGGGACCTACTGATGGATACAAGGCTAGCCTCAAAGATTCTATGAGGGCTGACTTGAATGATCTAAATTTCTACAATTACAAGCAATCCATATGGAGACAATAATGTCACTTTAGAAACATAAAAAAACGGTAATCATACAAGTATGTACACAAATCACGGTCTGTTTTTTAGTTCTACAAATTAATAACTTATGTTGTTATTTCGTCATGTGACAACCAACCACACTATTCAACTATTATGGCCTCAAGTGATGTTTTGATAAAAGACTTTGTTCGGTCGGTTCGGTTTTAACCGAACGGTTTCTACGTAATTATAAAAACCGACCATTGGAAAAAAAAAAAACTTATAAAAATCGTTCGGTCGGTTTTGTTTTAAAAAAAATCTATAAACCGACCAAACGGTCGGTTCGGCCGGGCAGTTCGGTTTTCACGGTTCATTTTGATAGCCCTAGGTGTATTCAAACAAAGTTTTCCTCCTATCTCCAAAACAATGGTTCCCTATTCTCATGGATTCTATCTCCAATCTCCTATCTTCTCTATTTTTCCTATTTTCCCTCCAACCTGTTAAAACATTATTTCTACACCTATAATGTGAGGTAGCATCATTTAGTTGGACAAATCAAAAGGGTCATAAACGCCGCTTTTGAAATAGGACGTTTTTTTTTTCAGAATTTCTCATATATATAATATATATAAAAGTTCTCATCTCATGGATAATGTTCATATGCATCTTTCCCTCACCATAGAGTGAGTGACACTCCCATTTTCACACATGAAAAGTGCATTTTGTACATCACCTTTTGTACTTGAAAAATACATTTTGTACTTGAAAATTTCCAAAAAGGAAAGTGTCCATCACCCTATGGTGAAGGAAAGATGCATATGAATGTTCCCCCTCATATAATATGCGAGAACTAGTTTTCACTTGAATATTTTTCATATATATATATATGGGAGATACTCCTATGAGAGATATCTCTCACCTTACTATGAGAGATAAGGTGGGGGCCCTCACATCTGTATCTAATGCCAGCAACTTAAATGTGAGGGGCTCCACTCTTAATTCTCATATAAGATGAGAGATATCTCTCATATGACATCTCCAAATCTATATTACTAAAGGGATGTACTCTTTCTCACATAAAGACACCTGGCGCAACCTTAAACTTTTTGCAATGCCATTTCCGGATTTGCCCTTATCCCTAAAATCTCTATATCTATTACACACTCAAAAGACCTGAATCATCTTCCACTCAAAAGCCTAAAATCTCTCCATGAGATCCCTAAATAAGCCAACACACCAGATGTGCTACATTTATATCAATCAATTCATGGGTCCCGGCCCGCATCATTTGATTTTATGGACGGTTAGAATAAAGATGGTGGACCCCATTCATCTGGGTGCCACTTTAAATATTTGGTCAATTTGTTAGGTCTATGATCATTTGATCCTTTGATCTTTCTTAATCAATTCATGGGTCCCATCCCGCATAATATGATTTTATAGACTGTTAGAATAGAGATGGTGGACCCCATTCATTTGGGGGGTTCCACTTAAATAGGTTAGGTTTGGTCAATTTGTGAGGTCTATGATATTTTGATCCTTTGACCTTTATTAAGCAATTCATAGGTCACAGCCCGCATCATATGGTTTTATGAACAGTTAGAATATAGATGGTGAACTCCATTCATCTTTGAGGTCCCACTTAAATAAATTTGGTCAATTTATGAGGTCTATGATCGTTTGATCTTTATCAATCAATTCATGGGTCCCGGCCCGCATCATATGATTTTATGGATGGTTAGAATAGAGATGGTGTACCCCATTCATCTGGGTCTCACTTAAACATATTTGATCGATTTGTTAGGTCTACGATCATTTGATCCTTTGATCTTCTTAAACCAATTCATGGGTCACATCCCGCATAATATGGTTTTATGGACGGTTAGAATAAAGATGGTGGACCCCATTCATCTGGGGGGTTCCACTTAAATAGGTTAGGTTTGGTCAATTTGTGAGGTCTATGATCATTTAATCCTTTGATCTTTATCAAGCAATTCATGGGTCCATCCCGCATCATATTATTTCATGGACGGTTAGAATATAGATGGTGGACCCATTCATCATGGGGGTCCCACTTAAATAGGTTAGGTTTGGTCAATTTGAGAGGTCTATGATTATTTGATCATTTGATCTTTATCAATCAATTCATGGGTCCCGGCCCGCATCATTTGATTTTATGGATGGTTAGAATAAAGATGGTGGACCCCATTCATCTGGATCCCACTTAAAAATATTTGGTAAATTTGTTAGGTCTACGATCATTTGATCCTTTGATCTTTTTAAATCAATTCATGGGTCCCATCCCGCATAATATGGTTTTATGGACGGTTAGAATAGAGATGGTGGACCCCATTCATCTAAGAGGTTCCACTTAAATAGGTTAGGTTTGATCAATTTATGAGGTCTATGATCATTTGATCCTTTGATCTTTATCAAGCAATTCATGGGTCCATCCCGCATCATATTGTTTCATGGATGGTTAGAATATAGATGGTGGACCCCATTCATCTTGGGGGTCCCACTTAAATAGGTTAGGTTTGGTTAATTTGAGAGGTCTATGATCATTTGATCATTTGCTCTTTATCAATCAATCCATGGGTCCCGGCCCGCATCATTTGATTTTATGGACGGTTAGAATAAAGATGGTGGACCCCATTCATCTGGGTCCCACTTAAAAATATTTGGTGAATTTGTTAGGTCTACGATCATTTGATCATTTGATATTTCTTAATCAATTCATGGGTCTCATCCCGCATAATATGGTTTTATGAACGGTTAGAATAGAGATGGTGGACCCCATTCATCTAGGGGGTTCCACTTAAATAGGTTAGGTTTGGTCAATTTGTGAGGTCTATGATCATTTGGTCATTTGATCTTTATCAAGCAATTCATGGGTCCCAGCACGCATCATATGGTTTTATGGACGGTTAGAATATAGATGGTGGACCCCATTCATCTTGGGGTCCCACTTAAATAGGTTAGGTTTGGTCAATTTGAGAGGTCTATGATCATTTGATCATTTTATCTTTATCAATCAATTAATGGGTCCCGGCCGGCATCATTTGATTTTATGGACGGTTAGAATAAAGATGGTGGACCCCATTCATCTGGGTCCCACTTAAATATATTAGGTCAATTTGTTAGGTCTATGATCATTTGATCCTTTGATCTTTTAAAATCAATTCATGGGTCCCATCCCGCATAATATGGTTTTATGAACGGTTAGAATATAGATGGTGGACCTCATTCATCTTGGGGGTCCCACTTAAATAGGTTAGGTTTGGTCAATTTGAGAGGTATATGATCATTTGATCTTTATCAATCAATTAATGGGTCCCAGCCCGCATCATATGATTTTATGAACGGTTAGAATAGAGATGATGGACCCCATTCATCTTGGTCCCACTTAAATATATTAGGTCAATTTGTTAGGTCTATGATCATTTGATCTTTCTTAATCAATTCATGCCTCACCTAAAGAATAAAACATTTGGAAAAAAATATAAAGATCAAATTAGCAACAGAAAAAAGGACTCACAAGTTTACTAATTAATAAATTTATTAAAAATAATTCATATCAGTCTGTGCATTTGGTGGTTTCGTGGTTATGCACGGGGTTTTGCTAGTACATACATACATATATGTATATGTATGTATACATATATGTATAAAGGGAATTGTTCCCCTAAGCTGAAGATGAAATGAGATTTCAGCTGAAGCGTGCGAATTGAACGTGTGGGAGTCATCGTTGGTTTAAGTGGCTGAAATTTCAAAGGGCCCGCTATTTTTTTCATTTCCCCTTCACTACAAGAACATGCACTTTTAGCGACGAAAATTTTCATCGCTAAAAGTCACTAAAATGTCGGTAAATGTTTTTACCGACGAAATAACTTTCGTCAGTAAAAACTTTTACCGACGAAATTATTTTCCGTCTGCAAAATTTAATTTTTTACCGACGATTATTTTACTTTTACCGATGTTTATTTTCATCGGTAAAATAAAAAAATAAAATTAAAAATAAAATAAAATAACGTTTACCGACGTTTTATTTTCGTCGGTAAAAGAAATAAGAAAAAGAAATAAAATAAAATAACGTTTACCGACGTTTTATTTTCGTCGGTAAAAGAAAAATGAAAAATGAAAAAATAAAATAACGTTTACCGACGTTTTATTTTCGTCGGTAAAAGAAAAAAGAAAAATAAAAAAAATAAAAAAATGTTTACCGACATTTTAGTTTCGTCAGTAAAAGAAAAAAGAAAAATAAAAAAAATAAAATAGAGTTTACCGACATTTTATTTTCGGTGGTAAAATAAAATAATGGTTACCAACGTTTTATTTTTGTCGGTAAAAGAAAAAAAGAAAAAGAAAGAAATAAATATTGACATTTTTATTCGTCGGTAAATTAAAAAGAAAAACAAATAAATAAAAAATAGCTTTACCGAAGTTTTTTTTCGTCGGTAAATAAATAAAAAAAATTTAAGAACTTTTACCTAAGTTTTTTTTCGTCGATAAATTAAAAAGAAAAATAAATAAAAATTTAAAATAGTTTTACCGACATTTTTTTTCGTCGGTAAATAAATAGCATAAAAATTAAAAAAACTTTTACCAACATTTTTTTTCGTCGGTAAATTAAAAATAAAAATAAATAAAAACTAAAAAAATAGTTTTACCGAAGTTTTTTTTCGTCGGTAAAATTAAAAAAACTTTTTCCAACGTTTTTTTTTTGTCGGTAAAAATCTCTGCTTTTTAAAAATGAAGTTAATTTAGGAATGACATTTGCCGATGTTTTACTAAAAAACGTTGGTAAAAAATGGTCTTTTACGAACATTTTATTTAAAAAACGTCGGTAAAAGTCTAATTTTTACCGACAAAATTAAAAACGTCGGTAAATGGTTATCTTTACCGACGAATTTATAAAAACGTCGCTAAAAGTGCAACTTATTGTAGTGACACACTTGATCTTAACTTATCCTAAACTTGACTCTATCTAAATGTTAGAATTTGACGTCATTCTCATTGTCAAATTATTATTTTCTTCATAAAGGTAGATAATGGGTAGTAGACTAGCCCACAGTGAAAAGGGACATATTATATCGGTTTTACTAATAACCGATATTATTAATTTTTAAAACCGATATAAATCATTGTATTTTTATAGTAGTGTATATAATATCGGTTTTACTAATAACCGATATTAATAAATTTTTAAAACCGATATAAATAAGTGTGTTTTAGAAGTGTATATAATATCGGTTTAATAATAACCGATATAAAATATATCAATTAATATCGAATCTTTGTTAACTGATATGATATATAGCGATTATTATATCGGTTACAATGTAACCGATATAAAAAATTATTAACCGATATAAAAAATATTGACCGAAGATATTATATCGGTTTTATGAAAAACCGATATAAGGAAGTTTTTGTAACCGATATAAAAAGTCTTTTTTCTAGTAGTGACAGGAGCCCTTCATTTTGGGGACTTACAGTTTCAACTTTTCATGTAGTCATTTCTTTGCTTTTTTATTTTTTCCAATTTAAAGCTTTATATTAGTCCAAGTTTTCATGAGTACCAATTTGTTTGATGGTAGGTATATGCGAGGTTCGGATTCATAAGAGGTGGGACCATTAAATCTTCTCTTATTTTAAAAAAGTTCTTTCTTGGAAGTTTTCGTTTGTAAAGCACTCCTCTATGTTTACTTCATTTGATGTTATACATCCCTAGAAGGCTCAGACCAATATGAAAATTTTGCACAACCAAACATTTTTTTTTTGTTTTGTTTAAAGATAATTATAAACTTCATAAATTTATTACTATTTTCTTTTATAATTTTGGTTTTTTCAATTTTAGATTTTTTTTTTATTCGTAGTTTATGTAAGTTAGATATACTTTTTTTTTCTTTTGAATAAATCTTGATATATATATATATATATAATTTTAAAAATGATTAGAACTCAAGATATAAATTTTACAGCTGGGACTCACATGACATTATGTTTTTTTTTTATCTCCTACATTTAAAATATGACATTGCCCGGATTCATATTTCCTCAATTTAAAATTATTTTCATCCATTGTAAATCTCAATAAATCCATCCAGATATCAATTTTACTGGGACTCACATGACATTATGTTTTTCTTATTTCCTACATTTAAATTTGACATTGCCGGGATTCATATTTCCTCAATTTAAAATTATTTTTATTCATTGCACTTTTAAATAAATCCATCCTTTTTCAATAATAGCAACACATATTACAATTTATAGAGTTTTAAAGAATATAAAAATTTATACATGTATATTTTTGCAAATTGGTTTTATGATTTCTTTAGTGACTTATTAAGAGATGAGATTACCAATGTTTTAACTTAACAAGTTTTTTTCTCTTTTTTCTATCTTAAAATTAATAGAAAATCTGAATAGTTGAAAATCTTATTAATTCAAATAAATCTTTAGTTTATATAATTTTAAAACAATTCTTGCTTTTTTATTAAACTTTCATGTGTAGTCTTTTGAATGATAACTACGATATATTTATTTTAGATAAATACTGTATTTCTTCATTTTAGACTCATTTTCTTTCCATCAATATTTTAATGAAAGACATAAATTTTAATATTATTTTTCACAGGCCTTTTTTTTTTTTTGCTAGTGCTTGATGATGTAATTTAATTATGTAAGTGATTAGGATCGTATCTAACGTAACATGTCTAAATATATCTTATTTGGTATTGATGATCAATAGGATTGCCGGTTTGTCTTTATAGGGATGCTCCCTTTTACATGTCATAAGCTACTCATGTACATGTTTCTCTTGAACTGAAATAATGATAAAAGAAGGCTCATAGGTAATATAACTAAGGCACTTCCAGTCTCAATTAATCAACTTGATTTAAGAGGAAATACATAGCTAAATTTATAGGGGTAATTCCAAATTCGAAATCATCATAATTAATACCTAGGTAACTACACAATATTCAAAACATGGAAAACTAGAAAGTTTATACACCTTTCGGAACATTAGAAAACTTAGAAGCCATTACAAGAAACAATGCAAAACAAAAGGAACTTGTACACACTTAAAAAATGCTAGCTGGACTTCTAAGACTCAAACTTATTTCAAATACGTATCATAATCCTACAAACAAATGGGATTAACCTTGATATGAACAATTTACCAACACACTCAACTTTAGACACATATATTGACTTAAATTAACGAGGATCTAGTTCCGTAATTGACACATCATTAATGGATCTTAGTGGCAACATGCTCGGAGCAGGATCCAAACGATTTTCCTGTGAAGCTAATTGAAGAGCAGGCTCCATTGTACTACTAATGAAAAATGCAGGTGATGAAGGTGCAGGCAAAGTGAAAGAAAGACTGGTGAGCATTAGAACAACTGAGGACATAATGGGTCTTGAAGTTGCATCTTCCTGAACACACAGTAAGCCGATTTGGATGCATCGCACAGCTTCATTTCTCGAGCAATGCGCACTTATAGTTGAGTCAATGACCTCCAAAACAATTCCATCATTCCATGCTTTCCATATCTAAAATAAGGGAAAGTTAATGCTCGAGTTGTTTATTTCTAGGGTCCTAGATGTGATGCATATGAAATTTTATCTTAGGAGTTCATACTTACATAGCTTAGAATGTCCCCTCCACGGTCTGATTCATATGCATTCTTTTGACCGCTTACAATTTCTAAGAGTAGCACACCAAAGCTAAACACATCTAATTTAATTGAGAATTGCCCATGTATGACATACTCCGGGCCATGTATCCACTGGATTTCATTATCACGAAAGCATTAGAGATGTATATATACCAGCATACATATTGTAACTTAATTGTAACTAATGTAGAAATAAAGTATATGATATTTGTGAACGTTGTGCACATAGCCCAATAAGTAATTTTGATGTTGGTTTAGATGGTCGTATCATTATTAGGAATTTTTCCAAAAAATTCCGAACTGGGTTATTTTAGATTATTGCTGGTAAGACGGATACCATCTTCTCCTTCTTCTCGTCATAAATTGTGCCACCAAATGTAAACCCACTTGGAATACTTGCACCATCCCTTTTAAGATTCATGGAAATTTAATTATAGAGGCCTTTTTTAATTAATTTAGAATATTCTTATTTTGTCTAGTTATTTTGAAGTAGCAAACTATGTGTAGGATTCTTTTGTTGTTATGGGCTAGGATCTATGCACGTGTCAAGACTCAAGAAGATTGTTTTAAGCATTTTGTTCCCCAATATATTGTTTTTAATACCTAGGTTAGAGTTGATAAATGAAAAAAAGAAAAAAAATATTTACTTAAGTTTTCTTTAAGGATTAGATCAATTGTATATATAGGGGAGTGAATCCTTCCCATCTCCTTTCTTCTTCTTGGTTTGCCCTTTTTTTTTTTTTTTTGACTTCTCCAAGTCAGAAGGATTTGAGACTTAATTCGTGTGGTTAAGAAGTCCAGTTTTAATCTTGAGGTCATGCCTTCGAATCCATTTAATGTCTTAATAGATACATAGGGCTAGTAGGTGGTTTTATGTATCCGTAGGTTTACCAATGATTCTCCGAAGGAGGGTCGGCGGGTTTCTATATTATCAAAAAAAAAAAAAAAAAGAGATTTGAGATTTAAAAGATATGGACAGACTACTAATAGGGCTGAGAACGATTCATATCTCAAACTCTGGCCCAAACAGAGATGGGCAGGACCGTGATCCTCTTACTTTCACTAACACTCAGCCTCTTCTTGGAGATGGCCCACAGGTATGTAATCTTAACCGAGTGGTAGTTTTAGGTCTAAGAAAAATAACCTTAAGAGCAAAATCTGATAGGTCCATTGACAACTACAGTGGAGTTCTCTGGAACTGCAGAGGAGCTAGAACACCCGCCACAATTAGAGAGATTATACAATTATGCAAAGATTTTCACCCGGGATCTCTTTTCTTATCAGAAACAAAATCTAATGAAGATCAGATTTTAAAGCCTGCCAAAAGGTTGAATTTTAGTAGTATGGAGGTGGTTCCAGCTGTAGGAACTGCAGGGGGCTTAGCTATATTTTGGCAAGATGATATGAACCTACAAGTTATTGTCAAGGATAAAAGATTTTAATGACAAATGGTTTATTACCCTTAATCCAAGGGCCTCCTTACCCTGTAGAGAAGAAGAAATTTTGGAATCTTAAGTGATAATGGGGATGGGTGTAAGGATCCGTGGATTATTGCAGGAGACTTTAACTAATGAAATTCTTGATAAAGATGAGAAGTGGGGCGGGAAAAGTTTTGACCCAAGGAAGGCTGAACTTTGTCTAGATTTCTTAAGAAAAATGAAAATGTTAGACATTGGTTTTGTTGGTCCTAACCTTTACATGGACTAATCGAAGAAACGGGTTTGCTCTCATTAAAGAAAGTTTAGATAAGGCTGTAAGAAATGTGGAATGGCAATCCATATTCCCTGAGGCTATGGTGAGTGTCCTTACTGTCGGAGGGTCGGATCACTCCCCAATCCTCGACTACGAATCCTAAAAACCAGAAATTACCACGTCCCTTCAGGTTCCACAATATGTGGCTTAGGGAGGATGAATGAGGAATGATGATTGTGTGGGGAGATTTCCAGAGCTACAGGATTAAGCTAATTACAGCCATCAGATGGGGCTAAGCATTCTCACGTGCCATCCGCGTGCCATCCACGTGGCACCGATCTCATCCCGGCTACCAGGGCAGAGGCCTTGGCCGACATCAAGCATTTCCAGGCCACAAGCGCCGAACTGGACCACCTTGGGCATCATCTCGGCAAAGAGTCCACCTCGGCAGGGCCATCCCGGATGCCGTCTCCGCAGAGAGCCCTACCTCGGCTAAAGCCACCTCGCTGAAGAAGCCAGGACAGTAGACGAACCAAGAAAGAACCTTCACTTGCGCCCCTCATTCCCCACGTCATCAGGCACGTGGAGAGATAGGGTCACGAGCTAGTGGGACAGACACGACATCCAGCCGCCCACTATCTTCACCAGATCGCCACATGGCAGCATCCAGCGGCTGAGGCCACATCAGGGCAAGGCCCGAGGGCAGATCCGCTGGTACTCCTACCGCCAAAGGCGCCCAACACAATCTGGCCCAACAAGACACGCATTTAATGCAATGTGGGCTGACCCGACTAGCATTAAATGCTGAGTGGGCCGGATTAGACTGCATTTATTACTTTGTGGGCTGATCATGACTTTCCAGTCAGATCATGGGACCCACACCAAGATATTCTCTGAGAGATACGATCCAAACCTCTATAAATAGACCTTCATGCACCATGCAAGGTACGAATAATCTCATATCCAGAGCCCTTACTCTGTCTCTCTTCTCCCTCTCCTTCCATTGTTCCAGTTCACATACTGACTTTGGCATCGGAGAGCCTTGCGCCGCTCAGGCCAGGGTCCTCTGACCGTTTGCTACTCTCTTTCAGGCTTTCGGACGGCATCCAGACATTCCAGACACCATCATCTTCCCGGATAAGTCCTGTAAGGCACCCTCTTATTGTGGGTCATAATTTTCTGCACCTACAATTGGCGCCGTCTGTGGGGAAGAAATATCCCAGCGATCCAAACCTCTCAAAACCTTCCCAATCTTTCTAAACCTCAATCTCTCAGAAGCCATGCCTCCGAAAGCTAAGAAGGGGGTAGAATCCTCAAGAGCAGCGCTCGAGCTGCCACCACCGCCAGCGGAAGTCCCTCCTCAAGGACGGTCCCGAACGATCCAAGGCACATCCGCAGGCGAGGGTCGTCTGGGCTCCCAACTCTTTGCTGAGATCCCATTCCAGGAGGGAGTCGAGGCCTCGCTCTCAGCGGAGGAAACCGTGCCACCCAGGCGCGACGAGCGTCGACACGAACGTCCCCGCAAAGATAAAGCTGTTGCAGCTGAAGGAGACGTCGCAGCACAAGACGCTCTTCTCCAGAAGCAGGAGCAGCTAGTTCAAGAGCTCCAGCGGGTCCAACAACAGCTGAAGGCGGCACAAGCTGCCTCCTTGAGGCCGGTCTCTGAGCCTCAGGGAAAAAAGAAGGAAGCCCCCAGCAGGGCAGCCCAGCCTCCTCGTGAGGACCTCAGACATCATCTGGACCAAAAACGGAGCCAGATTCGTGACGAAGGCTCGAGCAACAGCCGGAGTCACCATAGCCGCGATGGTCGAACTCATAGCCATCCCAAGCGGAAGCACCGAGCTCAGACTCCGGAGAAGGACGACGAGCAAGAGCTATTTGACAAACGTGTCAGATTGGCTCTCCAGCACAACTTGGACATGCGGGACCAGAAGCAGCTCTGCGGTCACACTGATCTCGGGGGCTCGCCCTTCACAAAAGAGATCGAGCGCACCCCCTTGCCCAGGAAGTTCTCCGTCCCGCGGTTCGTCCCCTACGACGGACTGTCCGATCCATCTGCACACCTCCGACACTTCTCCCAGAAGATGTCCATATGGGGAAACGAGGGTCACCTAAACTGCAAAATCTTCTCCTCCAGTTTGGGTGACCTCCCCCTGAAGTGGTTCTGCTCTCTCCCAGAGCAGTCGGTTTCCAGTTGGAAAGAGCTCCAGCTCTCCTTCCTGAAGAAGTTCAAAGCATACACTGTCGTCCCCAAGAAGGAAGGGGACCTCATCGCCCTCAGAATGAAGCAGGGCGAAACTCTCGCCAAGTTCACCCACCGATTCTGGGCGATCTACAGCCAGATCGAGGGCGCAAGGGAGGCGATAGCCATCTACGCCTTCCAGCATGCCCTGATCCCCGGCAGCGACTTGCGGAAGGACTTGGCCGGGGACACCCCAGAATCCATGTCAGAGTTGATGTCCCGGGTGAAGCGCTTTATCGCCCGGGAGGAAGACGAGATCCGAGCTAAGGATCAGGACGGGCATCCGGAGCCCGAACAGAAGAATAGCCAGCCTCGGCAAAGAGGCGGGAGGCCCTCCCAGAAGCAGGAATCCAAGCGGGACTGGGCCTCCAGCTCGGCGAAGCCTTCGTCGTCCAGGTCTGGGGGCAATTGGAAGCCCAGACCTCCCTCCAGCGCCAGTCAGAGCGTCAATTGTCCGTCTTCAAGGAGCCGATCTACCGCATCCTGGCCAAGATCAAATCCAAGCCGTTCTTCAAGTATCCTCCGCCCATGAAGTATGAACCCACCGAAGGCTCCCGGAGCAAGCTCCACTGCGCCTTCCATAAGGGCAACGGGCACAGGACTGAAGAATGCAGGACTTTGCAGTGGTATCTGGAGAAGCTGGCCAAAGAGGGCCACATCCCAGAGTTCATCAAGGAAGGTGATGCCGGCGGCAGCGAGGGCCGGGTTCACCAGAGCACGGCCCCGGCTCCAGACAGCGAGGACTCAGAGAAGATCATCAACGTGATCCATCTGGCGTCCTCGGCTCCCGCTTCCTCGTCCCGGGGAAGCTCTCAAACCCGTGCCGAAGCCAGGCGGGCTTCGCACGAGAAAGAAGTAATGAAAACCGACCTCGCCCCGGCGTCCAAGAAAGCCCGCCGCGACAGACCAGCCATCTCGTTCTCGGATCGAGATCTAGAGGGAGTCCAGGTCCCTCACAACGACCCCCTGCTCCTCACCATGAAGCTGAGAGACTTCAACGTAAAGAGGATCCTCGTCGACTCCGGAAGCTCCTCCGAGGTCCTCTACTACGACTGCTTCAAGAGGATGAAGCTCTCCGAAGCAGACCTCACGGAGGTCCGTGCACCTCTGCTAGGGTTGTCCGCCACACCAGTCTACCCCAAGGGTAGAATCACCTTGGAAACCCAAGTTGGCGGAGCCACCGTGTCAGCCGACTTTCTGGTTGTGGACGCCCCTTCTCCCTACAATGTCATTCTGGGTTGAACGTGGCTCCACAAGCTAGAGGCGGTTCCATCTTCCTTCCACCAAAAGCTGAAGTTCGTCCATGAGAACGAGCAAGGCAAGATGGAAGTAGTCACAGTGAAAGGAGACCAGCAGCAGGCCAGGCAGTGCATGCTGGCCGCAGTCCCAGCCGTGAAGGAGCCAGAGCGCGTCAACCTGGCCGAGTTCGAGAAGGGTCTCGATGAGATCGGCCGGGACCCTGAGAAGAAGAGCATCGAGGACCTGGCCGAGGTCAGGCTAGATCCGGCAGACCCAGACCGTTTCTTCCTGATCGGCACCCAGCTGTCGGACGAAGAAAGGGCCGAACTCTCTCGGTTCTTGATGCAGAATGTGGACGTCTTCGCTTGGAGCCCAAGTGAAATGCCCGGGGTCGACCCTGAGGTCATGTGCCACAAGCTCAACGTCGACCCCGACCACAAGCCGGTAGTGCAGAGGGCCCGCAGAACCGGGCTACAGCAGACAGATGCGGTCGTCGAAGAGGTCGACAACCTGCTAAAAGCAGGGGCCATCCGGGAAGTACAGTACCCAGTATGGCTGGCCAACACGGTGGTCGTCAAGAAGAAAACTGGGAAGTGGAGGGTGTGCGTGGACTTCACCGACCTGAACAGGGCTGCCCTAAGGACAGTTTTCCCCTTCCGAAGATTGACCAACTGATCGACGCCACCTCTGGTCACGACCGAATGAGCTTCCTTGACGCCTACCGAGGCTATCATCAGATCCCGCTCTACGAGCCCGACGAGGAGAAAACATCGTTCATCACCCCCACGGCACTTACTGCTATAAAGTGATGCCCTTCGGGCTGAAGAACGCGGGGGCGACTTATCAGCGCCTCGTCACGAAGATGTTCCAGGCCCAGCTCGGCCGATCGGTAGAGGTGTACATCGACGACATGGTCGTCAAATCTGTGCGCTCCAGCGACCATCTGACGGATCTCGGCGAAGTCTTCGGCATCCTTCGCGCCTACAAGCTGAAGTTAAACGCTTCCAAGTGCGCCTTCGGCGTAGCCTCTGGCAAGTTCCTCGGCAGCTTGGTGACGCGGAGGGGGATAGAAGCCAATCCGGAACAGATCACTGCCATCCAGGGCATCCAAAGTCCCTCTACCACAAAGGAAGTTCAGAGGCTTACAGGAATGGCCGCCGCACTCAATCGCTTCATCAGCCGCTCATCAGATAAGTGCAGGCCTTTCTTTCAGCTTTTGAGGGAAAAATTTGAAGTTCCAATGGACCCCCGAGTGCGACCAGGCATTGGCCGCACTCAAAACTTATTTGATGTCACCACCATTACTCTCCACCCCAACTCGGGGGGAGATCTTGTATTTATACCTTGCGGTCTCGGATCACGCAGTAAGCTCCGTCCTCATCAGGGAGGACGAGGGCGTTCAAAAGCCGATCTATTACACGAGCAAGACCCTGCTCGATGCCGAGACCAGGTACCTCCTGTTGGAGAAGCTTGCGTTGGCTCTTGTCACCGCCTCCCGCAAGCTCTCCCATTATTTTCAATCCCACACTATAGTGGACATCACGGAGCACCCACTCCGTTCATTGTTCAAGAAAGCTGACTTTCAGGGCGCATATCAAAGTGGGCAGTCGAACTGGGGCAGTATGACATTCAGTACCGTCCCCGAACTGCGATCAAAGCCCAGATCCTGGCAGACTTCATTGTCGAATTCGCCTCCCCCAACCCGGCTCCGACCCAGCTCGGCACGGCACTGGGGGGGCACAGGGCAAGAGCCAGTAGAAACAGAAGTCCAGCAGTCTCCTACCTCGGCATGGAGGATCTTTGTCGACGGGTCGTCCACCTCCAAGAGAGCAGGCCTCGGCATAGTTCTCCAATCGCCAGAGGGACTGGTCATAGAGCAAGCCTTCACCTTGGACTTCAAAGCGACGAACAATGAGGCAGAGTACGAAAGCAATGATTGCAGGGTTGAACAGCGCCCGAATCCTCGGAGCCCAGCATCTGGAGATCTTCAGCGACTCTCAACTGGTAACTAGCCAGCTCGCTGGGGACTACCAAGCTAGGACGACAGGATGGGCGGCCTACTTGGCCCTTGCGAAAAAACTACTCTCCCAATTCCAGAAAGCCGAGGTCAGGCAAATCTCCCGAGATACCAACACGCACGCAGATGCGCTTGCAAACCTGGCCTCCGCCGTCGAAGCAGGAAAGAAGAGGACCATCGAGGTCGGGTCAGTATCAAGGTCAAGTCTGGAACTCCATTCATCTCGGCTTGTCCTCTGTGCTGACCTCGGCCCCAGCTGGATGGATCCAATCGTCGCCTACCTGAAGGACGACCAGCTCCCCGAGGACAAGATAGAAGCCCACAAGATCAGGCTCAAGGCAGCACGGTTTTGGCTCTCTCCAGAAGGCAAACTCTACAGGAAGTCCTTCACAGGTCCATACCTCCAATGCGTCCACCCATCCAAGGTGGACGACTTCCTGTACGAGATCCATGAAGGAATCTGCGGCAGCCATATTGGAGGTCGGTCATTGGCCTACAGAGCAATCAGCCAGGGTTACTGGTGGCCCTACATGCAGAAGGACGCCCAGGTCTACGCCAGGAAGTGCGAGAAATGCCAGAAAGTTTCTCCCACTCACTCCATCAGCCAGCACAGGATCTGAGTCCCCTCTCTAGCCCATGGCCCTTCGCTCAATGGGGCCTGGACATTGTGGGGCCTCTTCACCGAGCCCCAGGGAACAAAAGATGGCTGATAGTGGCTACGGACTACTTCACGAAGTGGATAGAGGCTGAACCGTTGTCTTCCATCACGGACAGGGACTCCAGGAACTTCGTTTGGAAGAACATCCTTACGAGGTTCGGCATCCCCCGGACCCTGATCTCGGATAACGGGGACTTAGTTCGATTCCAAATCCTTCAGAGACTTCTGCCAAGAGCACGGCATCAGAAACCATTACTCCACCCCGGCATATCCACAGAGTAATGGCCAGGCAGAAAATCTCCAACAAAGTGATCCTGGACGGCCTGAAGAAGCGATTAGACAGGCAAAGGGCAGATGGACAGAAGAGCTTCCGAGCGTGCTGTGGGCATACCGAACAACTCCAAGGAGGTCCACCTCGGCAAACACCTTTCTCTCTGGCCTACGGGATGGAGGCAGTCATTCCCTGGAAATCGGCCTTCCTACCCTGAGGACAGAGCTGGTCGACCAAGGCCGGAATGAGACGAACCTGGCGATGGAGCTGGAGCTGGCAGACGAACGACGAGAAGCAGCAGCCCTGAGACTGACCGACTATCAGCAGCGGTTAGCCAGGGCATATAATCAAAATGTCAAGGAAAGAAGGTTCACCACGGGAGAGCTCGTTCTAAAGAAGACCCTGCCAGCTGACCAAGGAACCAAATGAGGGGAAGCTTGCCCCGAACTGGCATGGCCCGTTCAGAGTGGTCTCACTGGCAGGAAAATCAGCCTACAAGCTCGAAGACTTGGATGGCAAGCCGCTGCCGAGACCGTGGAATGCATCCCACCTGAAGAAATTTTATTTCTAAAGATGTAATGAACTCAGAATCAATAAAAGCAGCTTTTCATCAATCTGTCTCTCTGGTCGACTCCGGCAACACAGGCTCCACGCCTTGGAAATGGCTTCGAGTTCCTACACTCAGCCTTTCCTAAATCCCGTGTCTTGGACACACAGGCTCCACGCCTTGGAAATGGCTTCGAGTTCCTACACTCAGCCTTTCCTAAAATCTCGTGTCTTGGACACAATCCAGGCTCCACGCCTTGGAATGGCCCGGAGTTCCTAAACTCAGCCTTTCCTAAAATCCCGTGTCTTGGAACACACGGGCCCACCGCCCTGGAAATGGCCTCGAGTCCAGACTCGGTCGTTTCCTAAAGCTCCTGGCCTTGGGCCATGGAGAGGCTTCGAGTTCACACTCAGCCGAGATCGGGCCCACCGCCCTGGAAGAGACCTCGAGTCCAGACTCGGTCGATTCCTAAAGCTCCTAGCCTTGGGCTATGGAGAAGGCCTCGAGTTCAGACACTCGGCCGGATTCCAAAGATCAGGGTTTCTACACCCCTCAAAAATCATTGCCGAGCTCATGCCCACGCGGCCGAGACCAGTTGGATGATGACTCCACTCCGGCACGAGGCAGCTCGGCTCGGCCAAAACCAGCCGTTTCGAGGGTCAGTGCCAGCACTCAAACACAAACAGCACAGAAAGTGTACCAGAACAGTGCAAAGAAATGAGAAAAGAACTCAAAAGCGCTGTACACAGTTTGGGTAATCAGAGAATTCCTTTTTATCCATTGCAAACTACTTCATTACAAGAAGTGCAGAATAGAAAGCAAAATACAGAAAGGAGGATCACAGTCCTCTAAAAACAGAAAATGGATAAGAGGTCAGGAGACTCTGTTCTTCACCGACTCTTCAGGCAGAAGGCTCGAGAAACGCTGGATCACCGCCTGGAGGTTCTGAGCGATCCTGGACCTCGCTGGGCTCTGCAACACCCTCGGCGGCCAGTGGGACCAGCCAAGCTTGAAGAAACCTCCCGGACCAGCGAGGCCTCATCCCGCCTGCCGTACGACGGGCGCACTGGGCCGCATCGGACGGGAATGCGCCACCGTCCCCCGCCGCGCATCCTCACTCTGTCTGGCCAAGGGCGGACGGCCGTGAAACCCGCGTTCAGAGAGCGCTTGGTTCCACGGGGAGTTCCTTCAGAGAGCGCGCAGACCACGACAGCCTTCCCCCCTCGGGGATGGCCGTCCAACGGCGCAAGGTTTCCCCCGATCAGGTGATCTCAGACATCTCACGGACATGATTCCTAACTGTCGATGTTCTCTCCTTCTCCTATGGCAAGCTTGCCCACCCCTATTTATAGGAAGGAGAAGGCCAGTCATCCAAAAGGAGTTATGAGTGGCGAAATCTCCCACGCGTTATTGGGAATGCACGACTGTTGACCGGCGATCCCTAGGGCGCCACGTGGAGACATCCGTCAGACTCCCTCGTCAGCAGCGCCACCATATCTATTGCTATTTAAGATCGCCCAAGATACGGAAGATCAGCGCAAATACAATGGAGATCACCTAAAGTACGGAGGATCAGCACGAATACAAAGAAAATCGCCTAAAGTACGGAAGTATCGACGCTAGCACTCAAGAAGACTACTCGACACTTCAGTTCTAACATTCCGTCACGAGGAGCATTCTGCCAAACTCAAGCATCAAAGGACCAGGCTTAAAAGAGAGAAGTGCGAGTATTTGAAAAACCTTCAATTGTATTAAAATCTCACGCGTTACAGTGTTCAGCAAATACAAATTGAAGAAAAATTACAGAGCAAAAAGCAAAAGAGTAAATATCCCGAGGTCCCGAGGTCATCGTCGGTCAGTTGCACGGGCGCGGCGTCAGAGGCTTTCGCCGGATGGACGGGGCAGTGGTCGGCACAGGAAGCGGGTACGGAGGCGGCTCCCGAAAGGAGGGGTGGCCCTCCAAGACCCCGACCTCCTTCAGGCCGGCAAGCCACCCTTTCGCCCAGGCCTTATCCCTCACAACAAGAACCCTTTCCTTGTAGTGGGCGTGACCTGCACTTTGGCATCCTCGAATGCAGCATCGCACTGCGGATTCGAGCTTCGCCTCGGCTTCGTCCGCCCTCTTGGACTCGGATTCGAGTTTAGCCTCAGCCTCATCCGCCCTCTTGGACTCGGCTTGAAGCAGGGCCGCGTAATCGTCTCCCATCTTGAGACGGAGACCTCGAGCTCGGCCACTTTGGTCCTCTCCGCCTCGGTTTCTTCCCTTGCCTGCTCGAGCTTCGCCGCATATTCCTCTTCCACCCTGGCTACTTCTGGCTAACGGCGTCAAGGGATTCCTGCAAGCCGTCCTTCTCCACGGACAGCTCGGCAACGTCCGCGCTGTAATTGCGGATCCTATCAGCAACGGCAATGGACTTCTGTGCCGCCTGTCAAAGAAGACGTACGTGTTATATCCAAAGAGCGTCAAGACGCTAAATTGCTGGTTTGACGAAGGGAAATGAAGATTTACCACGAAGTTGGACTGCAACATCGACAGGATCAGCTTCTGATCGCTGTACTTGTCCAGCCGCTCCATGTCCCGGGGAAGGGCGCAGGCTCGCCCAAGGGCCTCGAGGACCGGGGAGATCGATCCTGTGAAGAATGCAATCTCCACCGTCATCGGCCTCCCCGGCCCAAGCATGAAGCTCGGCTCCCATAACGGCGGCCCATGGGGCAACGAGGCAGCAGCCGAGCTAGGGCCCGCGTCGGTCCTCGGCATCTTCAGCGGCCGAGTTCCCTCCTGCTCAGCCTCAGCCGGGGGCAGGCGTACCCCTGGGTCAACCGGGCTAGGGGGCGCGGGAACCTCCGCAACACCTCTGCAGGAGAAGCCACCCGAGCCCTCGGAGACGGATGCCTCGGAGAATTTACCGGCTCCTGGGGGGGCTCGGGCGTCCTCCGCCTCCAAGCGCCAAAGCCTCGAGATCCTCGAAGGACAAACACTGTTGTGCCTCATCTCGGATCCTGGCGAGGGAGATCGGGCGGTTTGACTCGATTCCCTTCCTGAGACCTGGGAAGTCTCGATCCCGATGTGGAAGCTAGAGTTCCAGACGTCGGCCTAACGTCAGACGACGCCCGCGAGGGCTCTGCAACCTCCGGAACGGCCTGCTCCTGACCGACCTCAGGATCCGACACCTTCACTCTGGATCGGCTCTACGGTGCCCCTCAAATACCCGCGGTACTTCGGCTTATACCCCAGCAGCGACCAAGCCGCCCTGCCGTCATGATCGCTGTATCGCTTCACCAGACGGAGCCAGGCCTCGTTCCTCTTCCAAATGTATCTGGCAGCCCGATTCCTCTCCTTCAAAGCTGCAACAATCAGAAGCATCAGCGCGGCAGAACAAAAAGAAACTTATGAAAAAGGGAAAAGACACGAAGGATGTTTACTTGGAATGGTACCGAAAGTGGCGAGGGACCTGGTAGCCCTCTATCGGTGTCGGCCTCCCCGAACTCCCAGTTTCCCGAGACGTACAGAAGATCGTCCCCGGCATACTTGCTCGAATCCTCCAAGTATCGGACGAAGCCGTCCCGGCCTGGCTTAGCCCGGAGATAATAAGAATCCCCGGACCGCATTTGTCATAGACGTCCTCAAGGTCGAAGACGCCGAAGTCGGTGCCCAGTACCTCATTCAACTTGACCTTGCCCATCACGATCTTGAAGGTATTCGGCAGCAGTTGGCAAGGGCAGAGACGCCATTGACTGAGGCACCTCCTGAGAAGTGGGTGAAGGGGAAATCGGACCCCGCCTTCTACCACAGCCACTAGCGGAAAAGGCATCCAGCCTCCCGAAAAGTCACGAGGGTTGTAGCCAAGGGGTTCAGCACCCCTGACTTGGACATCAGCAGGGATCCTAAAGGCTGACCTGAAACCCTCGATCGCTGCCTCGCCCTCTAACCAATGGCTGTAAATCCCCATTCCTATCCCAATCTAAAAACAGAGGAACCCGCAGAAGAAGAAACAAGGCAGAAGGAACTTACGGAAGCAGAACGAAGATGCTGAGCAGCAAAGAGACTCGACTTCAGCAGCGCACCACTCCTCAGATGAAGCCCACCTCTGACGCTCGCTTCTGATTTAGAATCGCAAACGAAGGATAAAATGAACATCGACTGCCCTATATATAGCAGAGAGTTCCCCTTTCCAGAAGCCCTAATTGGGCGTGCCAAGGGGCGCCCCCTGGGATTTCGCGCGAATCATTTCAAAAATTGATTACGCCCCTGACGAAACGGCGCGCAAATCATTTCAAAAAATTGATTGCGCCCCTGATGAGGCGGCGCGTACGACCTCGAGGAGACAGACAACCAGCCAGGAGATGACGCGTGGAACCGTCGAACTGTCCTCAGCATTGAATAGGGGACGCCATTTACTACCTCGAACATCCAAAGCGACAGCGAGTCAGGGCCGAAAGAGGCTCTCTCCTCCAAATATACCCGGCACATAGCTCCCGACCTCACGGCACTGACGTTCTACGCGAGCTCAGAAGCTAGGGGGCAATTGTGTGGGGAGATTTCCATAGCTACAGGATTAAGCTAATCACAACCATCAGATGGGGCTAAGCATTCTCACGTGCCATCCGCGTGCCATCCACGTGGCACCGATCTCATCCCGGCTACCAGGGCAGAGGCCTTGCCAACATCAAGCATTTCCAGGCCGCAAGCGCCGAACTGGACCACCTCGGGCATCATCTCGGCAAGAGTCCACCTCGGCAGGGCCATCCCGGATGCCGTCTCCGCAGAGAGCCCTACCTCGGCTAAAGCCACCTCGGCTGAAGAAGCCAGGACAGTAGACGAACCAAGAAAGAACCTTCACTTGCGCCCCTCATTCCCCACGTCATCAGGCACGTGGAGAGATAGGGTCACGAGCTAGTGGGACAGACACGACATCCAGCCGCCCACTATCTTCACCAGATCGCCACATGGCAGCATCCAGCGGCTGAGGCCACATCAGGGCAAGGCCCGAGGGCAGATCCGCTGGTACTCCTACCGCCAAAGGCGCCCAACACAATCTGGCCCAACAAGACACGCATTTAATGCAATGTGGGCTGACCCGACTAGCATTAAATGCTGAGTGGGCCGGATTAGACTGCATTTATTACTTTGTGGGCTGATCATGACTTTCCAGTCAGATCATGGGACCCACACCAAGATATTCTCTGAGAGATACGATCCAAACCTCTATAAATAGACCTTCATGCACCATGCAAGGTACGAATAATCTCATATCCAGAGCCCTTACTCTGTCTCTCTTCTCCCTCTCCTTCCATTGTTCCAGTTCACATACTGACTTTGGCATCGGAGAGCCTTGCGCCGCTCAGGCCAGGGTCCTCTGACCGTTTGCTACTCTCTTTCAGGCTTTCGGACGGCATCCAGACATTCCAGGACACCATCATCTTCCCGGATAAGTCCTGTAAGGCACCCTCTTATTGTGGGTCATAATTTTCTGCACCTACAATGATTAAGAAGAAATGGCTAGAATTAAATGGTGTAGATGAGAATAACATTACTAAACTTTTACAAACCTTAGGCAAGGATCTAGTTAAATGGAATAAAAAAAAATTTGAAAAAATATAAGAAGTAATAAAATCAATAAAACTTGAGTTAGAGAATGTTAGATCAAAACCTATTGATGAGAGTAATGTGGACAAGGAAGCGGAGTTAAGCCATAAATTGAAGAATATTTAAACCAAAAAAGAAGATATGCGTGGACAAAAATTTAGAGAACTGTGGCCTAAAGAAGGAGATAGAAAGACAAACAAATTTCACACACGCACCATAAAGAGAAGGAGAGCTAACAAAATTGTTAGAATCAAGAATGAAGAAGGAAAATAGCTTAAGACTGGGGAGGACATAGGTACTGAATTTTGTAAATATTTTAAGAACCTTATGTCCTCGAGAGGATCGAGGGACCTCCATGTTGTTAAAGAAGTTATAAAGCCATCTATTTCAATGGAAGAAAATGAAGGTCTCATTGCAATCCCTTCGGAGAGTGAGCTTAAAGATGCTGTTTTCCAATTAGGTCCATTGAAATCCCCTGGACCAGATGGACATCCAGCCAAATTTTACTAGTATATGTGGGAGGACGTGGGCTCGGATATAATTAATATAGTTCAAAACTTTTTTAAAAATAACATTTCCCTTAAAGATTTTAATAAAACATTCTTAGTTCTTAATCCTAAAAAGAACCAGGCTAATAAAGTTAGTGATTTTAGACCTATTAGCCTTCGTAATGTTAAATACAAAATTATTTCTAAAGTTATTGCTAATAGACTAAGGAAAACTCTTTTAAATATTATTCAACCTTTCCAAAGTGCCTTCCTTAAAGGAAGATTAATATCTGATTGTGGCCCACGAGGTGATCCATTCTTTTAACAAAAAGAGGAAAAATAAGTTTATGGGTTTAAAACTGGATATGTCAAACGCTTATGATAGAATGGGATTGGACTTCATCCTTCAAACTCCTAATGCATTTGGTTTTCATAAAGATTTTATTTGCTCATAAAAGAATGTATCTCCTCTGTCTCCTCAATCCTCCTAAATGGATCCCCTTTTGGGAAAATTACCTCAACTAGAGGTCCTTAGACAAGGAGATCCTCTATCTCCTCAATCCTCCTGAATGGGTCCCCTTTTGGGAAAATTACCTCAACTAGAGGTCTTAGACAAAGAGATCCTCTATCCCCCTTCCTATTTATCCTAGGAATAGAAGTCCTACCTCACATGCTTCTAAGAGCAAAAAACGATATGGCCAACGAGGCCCCTCCCATCTTTGGTTCGCCAATGACAACTTTATATTTTGTAGACCGAATTTGGAGGAAGCTAGGGAAGTGCGAGATATTATTGATGACTATTGCGAAGTTTCGGGTCAATTAATCAACTTCCACAAGCCAGCTATCCACTTTAGTAAGAGCGCGTCGTAAAAGATGTAGAACCATTGCTACAGCCCTTGAGATGCGACTGATGGATAAGGAAGGAAAATACCTAGGCAACCATTTAATAATGAACAGGAATATAAACCTTAGTTTTGCCTCGCTAATTAATAAGGCTAAGAGTAGAATGAGCTCGTGGCAAATTCAACTCGTCTCAAGCTGGGAGGAATAACCTCATTAAATCGGTGGCCACAACAACAGCCATGCTACCTGCACTTATGGGGAGCCCGGGCCACATGGGAGCCGTTGGATCCCAGGCGCACTTGGGATCCAATGGCAACCCTGGGGAGCCGGGCCACAGCCCGGTCTCCCCATCGGTGCAGGTAGCTTTTTCGCCACAACAATCCCAGTCTACAATATGTTTGTGCTTCAACTCCCCAAACAAAACCAATGAAACTATAGATGGGATGTTTACAAAATTTTGGTTGGGAGAAAATGAGGAAAAGAAGTGGAGCGAACTTTGCAAACCCATTAATGAAGGAGGATTGGGGATTAGACACACGAAAAGAAAAAACTTAGCCCTGTTTGCCAAAACTTGTTGTAGATGCCCGAATTCTAATGATCTTCTTTGCTCAAAAATTTTAAAAGCTAAATATTGCCCTAACAAATCCCTTTGGGAAGCTATCTAGTGAAATGGTAATTCTTGGTTTGGAAGGGTTTTGTGGAGGGGGTTAATTTCTTATAAAGGAAAGGGCAGGTTGGATCATTGGGAATGGTGAAAATATGAATGTGTGGAATTGTAAATGGATCCCATGCAAAACTGGGCTAAGGAAACCATTTTCTAATATGGTTAACCCAAATCTTACCGTTAAAGACTTATGGAGCCAGGACAAGAAATGGAATGAAACCATTACTAAAATAATCTTTGATAATCCGAACAATGTAGAAGATATTTGTAAGATCTATGTTTCTATGCAAAATCATGCAGATATAAGAACTTGGCCATTTTCTAAGAATGACCAACTCACGACCAAATCGGCTTATAGTGTGATTATTAAAGGAAATGAGGTCGATACTTCCCCCCTATAAATTGGAAGGTCTTTTGAAGAATACCCCTTCAGCAAAGAATTATTTTGTTCGGTTGGAGTGTCTCAAGAATGCTATCATGGTAAGATCCTCTCTCAACTCTGAACTTAAGTCAGTGGATGCTTTATGCCATATTTGTGCCAAAGCAGAGGAATCAATTAGCCATGCTCTTTTCGAATGTGACCATGCCGAAGCAGTTTGGTTTGGGTCTCATTTTAGCCCATTAACCGTAATATACTTCTTACGAATGTTCTCAACTGGTGGCTACGTTATTGTGAGCATGATTAACCAATTTCGATGCTTAATCGTGACCATTCTAAAAGGTGGATTCTAGCAACTTGGTGGTTCCTATGGAAGGTAAGGAATGATTTTCTCTTTAAGGGAGTTACTCTAAATCCCACAAACATCATTCATGCTATTGATAGGCTCCTTAAAGGGGCTACCACTCCCGTCAAAGACATCAATGAAAGAAAGATGAAAAGTATGGATAAGCTCTTTACAACTTTAGAGCCTAGAACAAGGAAGAGAGATATGTGACTTGGGGGAGGGAGAAGACTCTTGATAAGAAGAGGAAGCCATCATGCATCTAGTTACCTAATCACTTCTTTGTCGTTATCTCTTACTTAACCCCCTCAAAAAAAGGTCATTATTGCATAAAAACTTTTTTTTTTTGCTAAAAGGCAAATTGAATTAGAAAGAGAAATGGAAAAGCTAGTCCCAGATACAGAAGAAGACCAAAAAGGACAACTAAAGAGAAAAGAAGAAAGCCCTAATAGAGATTACAAGGGAATAATCACTCCCAAAAAATGACGAATGATTGTGAGAAGAGGAGAAGTTTTTGAACTAGGTAAGTTAACTATAGAGAGGAGAATACAATCTTTAATCAAGCTCTTTGCTCTAGCAGAAGAAGGAACAACTCCATTGAAGACTGCATCATTTCTTTGGAGCCAAATTGTATAGGTTACAGCGAAAAAAATGGCAGCGCAGATTGGCTTCACTAAAAATGTTTTGCCCGAAGCTAGAGCCAACCATAAACTTGAAGGAATTGAGGGGATATGTTGAAAAGGGTAATTTAGTACATTAAGCATCCAACGCTAGAGATCTACAGAGAAAGGGCAGAGGAAGAGAAGTTGGCGATCATCTTCGGAACTATTAAGGCATAGGGACCAACAGGAAGCAAGATTGACACCAATTTTTTGAGTCCAATGTTCAGTTGGAATTTTCCTGTGAAGTATATGCCACGCAAAACAGGATAATCTTGGGTTTATGGTAGAATTCCATATTAGCGACAACCAAGTCTTTGGAGAGGCTCTTGATCTAACCAGATTCCATCTTTGCTTTAAATGGATGTCCGATCCAGATGAGATGATCATCATGAGCCAAGGGAGGATAGACCAGAGATAAATTTCTGGAGAGGAAGTCAGCAATATCAGCTGGAAGGCTAGGTGGGACTTGCCAGCTACCATCAAAAGCAAGCTTCGATAGGCGATCATCATATGGGAAGGAGTAGTTAGGGAACAAGGGGGCAAATTGGGCTCTTTTGAACCACTGATCATACCAAATGTCAATCTTCTTTCCATTCCCTACAACCCAATCATAGTTAGGAAATAGAAAACCAGATAGCCGATAGATCTTTCTCCAACTACAGGAACCAGATTGAATATTAGCCTTATTCCAAATAGAGTTGAGAATGAAACCAAGTTCTGTACGTTCCTTGTTTAATATCCATTCATTGATGCATTTTCTCTCAATCTTTTCTTTCTCGATCCTCTACTACTTCCCTTGTTCAAGAAACCACTAGATGAAATTTACTCCAATAATTAGAATTGTCTAGGACCTTCAACCACAAAAAACCTCAAGACAGGAAAAATCATTCATCTATTGCATTTGGATTGGGTAGTGGATCTTAGTTTTAGTGTAACAAACCCTTTCCGGTACCCAACTCTGCAAATGGAACTTCTTGGTCAAGGACACAAAAGTCTAGTGTAGGTATTTTAGAAGCTACAAGGATTGAGAACTCTGAGACTGGCAAATAAGGATGCATTCATCTCTATCTCACGCTATGAAAACATAAAGTAATATTAGCAAATACACTTTTTTTGCAAAAGTGTATCTCCATATCTATTCTAGTACGAAGCTTATACTTGATGCAAACTCATTTCTAATTGGATGTAAAGCGTTCTCCTGACCACTATAAGTAGATGTTTAGTCAAATGGGAAATGAAACTCTTAGGTGCCAAAAGTTTTCAGTATGATGAGTGCGAAAGTGCACTTACTAGAATGGCTACTAGTTCCACAAACCAATGCACAGCGGATGTAACAAACCAAATAAGATAGAACTAGCAAAACTATCTACCAATCATAGACCACAAGGAAGACACATTTTTTAACGTGCAAACCGTATCCAGGGAAAAAAACAACGATCAGAAAAACCAATCACTATTGAACGGTTACAAGATATACTCACAGCTCATTTCTCCCAGTCAGTACGTCAACCTAACGACTGTAGTTTCTAAAGAAAAATTCTCTCTCTTAGATCTCTTACTCAGAATAGTGAGGGAGGTGGTGTCTGTGTCTCTTTGGGTTGAAAGAAACACCCAATGTATAGCCCCGAATCTGTGCCATAGACTTCTAATCATAAACCACTAAGAATTGAAGTCAGACTCAAACTCTAAAAAAGAGTTCTGAAAGAACCGGGCAATCCCGTCACACTCTACTCGATCGCTGGTTTTTGGCCCTAACAATCTCCTTTGGCAATTCATGGACAACTTCCTAGGACAATACAATTTGATTTACCAAAAAAAGAAGCCAAAATACATTTAAGTTATAAAAGAAAAATCAGCACTGTAGATCTTGCATTGCCTTTGCTTGAACAACTCCCCCTAGCTCCATTCTTCTCCCTCTGTTTTTATCCATAATTGACAATCATTCAAGTTCGGTCAATCTGGATGCAATAGCTCCCCTCAATTTTGACTCCGCCTCAAGATGATCTTCATATCAACACTAGGGTGGGGGCTTGATCTTACAGATTAGGGGTGGTGAAGCTTCAATACGCACACTTGCATATTTAGGCATTTTAGCAAAGTGTGTACCAACACAGAACAGAGATCTTCTTTCTTGACCCAGATCGCTTTGATTTTGATCGTCGGCTCAGCCTTCTGCCTTTTTCCATTGCGTTTGATTAGATGAACTTTGCAGCTTCTTGCAATGGGGTTGAATATATCATTTAACTCTACAATGATGACAAGTGGGAATACGAGCAGGACGTGACACATTCTTCTTTCTAGAAGCTGTGTGCAACATTGACAGCATGATTAGTAATGACTGAGTTTTGAATAAAATAGTTTTTACCTTTGGCAGTTGAAGTGGATGCACCATCAGTAGTCAATGCCATTCTAGTTATTATGTACATTTTGACAGCACAGGATGTTATCAAGCTTTTTCGATCCAATGTTCATCCTGTTCAATGAAGCTTTAGCAGTATCTAACTCAGATAGAACCATCTTGAGTCTTCTATTCAGATATGCATTCTCTGCTTCCGAAGTCTTCATATCAAAATCATGCATGTCACACTTCTGTGATTCTGCAATCAATTTTTCAGCCAACATATTATTTCCATCTTCTAGTTATTGCACTTTAGTAAGAGGTTCAGCAAGTTCAGCTTTCAATGAGGAATTATGCTCTTTAGACGCTTTCCAATTAATAACCACTTTCTCATTCACCTTAACCATCTTCATAGTCTTCTTGAACAGAGTCTTATACTCAGTTTTCCAATCCAGTTCTTCCTCAGACTCATTATCATCATGATCGGTTTCATCATCAGAAGAAACATGTGGAGTAACAGAACCAATAGATGCCATAAATGCAATGAACTTCCCTTTGCCAATGTCAGACTTATCGAACTCAGATTTGACATCATTATCATCAAAAGTATCTTCTTCCCAAGTCATATTCAAAGCCTTATTTTTAGATTTTTTGTTACCGCAGTCACTAGCAACGTGTCTATAACCCTGACATTCATAGCATTGAATCCCTAGAGAAGATTTCTTCTTACTAGCAATTTTAGGGATTTTCACATTAGTCTTCTTCCCCTTCATGAAGAGTTTGAATTGCTTCATGAGATTAATTTCCTCGGAATCTGAATATGAATCACTTGCAGCTTTCCTGAATGATTCTTTGGAAGCTTTCAAATCAATACTTTTAGACAGTGATTTCCAATTAGACCTAAGATTTGCTTTAAAAGTTCGTAGGTTGCCAACCAACTCATCAACTTTCGAAGTACTCAAATTTTAATTTTTCTCTATAGCAACAACCTTTCCATCAAACCTTTTTGGAAGAGATCTGAGTCCTTTTGACAATTCTGTTTTCAGGAATTGGTTCACCCAAAGAAAAAGCATCATTTACAATTGCATTCAGCTTAGAATTGAACTCATTAAAAGTTTCATCATCTTTCATCTTAATCGTTTCAAAGGCTGTATATAATTTCTGAAGTTTCAACTGTTTGACAGTGTCAATACCCTCATGCACAATCTGCAGAATATCCAATACTTCTTTCGCAATTGTACAAGTAGAAATTCTACGAAACTCGGACATACTAACTCCATTGTAAATAACATTTAAAGACATAGAGTTATAAGTAGTAGCCAATTCTTCGTCCTTAGACCACTGTTCCTCAGGATTTAAACTAGTTATCCCATTAGCAGTAATAGTGGGTAAGGAATAACCATTCACATCAAACTTCTAAACTTTTATATCAATTGCTTTTAAGAAGACAACCATCATGGCTTTCCAATAAACATAATTGGTACTATCCAACGGAGGTGGCTTATTGGTTGAAGTGCCTTCAGATAGATATCAATTTTAATAAAATATAGGATCTAGACAATAGAATAGTGCAACCTTCTCTAATAGCAATTGAAAGTGCACTTACAAGAATGGCTACTAGTTCCACAAACCAATGCACAACGGATGTAACTAACCAAATAAGATAGAACTAGCAAAACTATCTACCAATCACACACCACAAGAAGGCAAACACAATTTTTAATGTGGAAACCCTATCCATGCAGAAAAACCATGATAAAAAAAAATCAATCACTATTGAACGGTTACAAGATATACTCACATCTCATTTATCCCAGTCAGTACGTCGACTTAAGGACTGAAGTTCTTCTTGCACAACTCCTCGCCGCCACAACTACTCGCCGCACACCGCTCCCCGTGCTTTATCCTCCTTCAATCACCTTGAGAACCAAGATGAACCAATCTTCTACAAAGAAATAGAAGCTTCAAGTCTTCTAGAGCAGCCCTTCAGAACAATCTTTCTATGATAGCTCTAGAGAAAAATTCTCTCTTAGATCTCTTGCTCAGAATAATGAGAAAGGTGGTGTCTGTGTCTCTTCGGGTTGAGAGAAACACCCAATATATAGCCCCAAATCCGTGCCATAGACTTCTAATCATAAATCACTAAGAATTGAAGTCAGACTCAAACTCTAGAAAAGAGTTCTGAACGAGCTGGGCAATCCCGTCACGCTCGCTATAGTCCTTTGCTGGTTTTTTGCCCTAACAGAGCAGAGATATTATGGGCCAAATTTTGGCACAACCAATGGAATCTTTTTACTTGATGTCTCCACCATTGATGGAACAATTGAACTTGACCATCACCTCTTCAAATTTGAGACAATGTGCCCTTTGATCATAAAATATGTGACAATGTGCACCCTTTGATTTGACAATCTGTGGGTGTTTAGGTAGCCTTGCACTCAACCGGTTCATCAGCTGACCATACTTCACGGGTCCAATTGAAAATCGGTTCTTAAAGCACGTATCTTCTCTGTCCGCCAACCTATATTTCTCAATGATCTCTACCATTGTTTTAGAAGCAGACAAAGACTTCCGATGACTATTGTGCTTGCTTCTTTGCCTTAGCAACCCAGTTAATGAACATGCGAAAAGGAGTGGTTTTTCATGGTATAAATACAACTATTACCAACCTAGAGAATTTATTTTCAGACCCCATATCGTTTTGCCCACCAAACTGAGATATTTTAGCCAATGCAAAACCTTGGTGAAATATTTCGAAGTAAACTCTTTGAGATAATATAAAAATAAAAATAAAATAAGATATATGTAGAAATGATAAAAATAATAAAATTTTAAAATAAAATTCAATTCATTCTGCCAAATCAATAATGTAATATATTATTTATTTATGGCTAGACATAGTTGGGATAATGCTTTGTTGATGATGATGTTATTTCTATATGTAAAATGAGTAATTTTTAGTGGTTCAAATCATCCATAAGTGGGGCCTATTACAGGTTACAAGTAAAAGGAATTTTTTTTTTTTTGATAAAATGTTTCAGTCAAAATTCAAAAATTTCGACGTTGTTAGAAATAAAAAAATTCCATCGAAATGGATTGTAATTTGGTCCGAATTTTTTCAAGTAGTTATTTGATTTGGACCATTGTTCGAACCTGCATTACTTAGTCATTTCAGCCGAAATGAACAAAGATTCACAACTAAACATGCTAGACCACAAATACAAATTACCATATGAATCTTTTGCTTTAGCAATGCATATGCTTATATACATGCTAATGCACTGCTGTAAAATGGGAAACTTGTAGAAGTAATTGAATTTTATAGGTGTTTGCTTTTGTTCTGTCGCCGTCACTTTTATAAGATTTAATTTACTATGATGATAATTGGGTTCCATTTTCTCTTTAAGAAAATTAAAGACTATTTAGTGAGTACTTCTTATTACGGATCATAACATTTAATCCAATGTTTTTTTGTCCCTTTAATAGATACCCATTGATTGGAAATCTTAGAAACTCAACACTAATTACAAAAAGAGGTGCTGAGGGCCTGTTTCTTACATTGAATACATATGGACTCATGGTTAAATGAGATCAATTTTTAAGATTATTAAAGAGATGAGGGGTGAATGATGTGAAGGATATAAGGTGGCAATATAAATGGAGTTTTAGTTTTTCTAGAATTTGAAATTAGTAGGGTGATGGCTTCTCATCTTGTCTTATTCTATTTTCTTATAAGGAAAGGTGCTTTTACACTCATTTTGGATAATCACCTTTGAAGATCAATTCTAACCATTTAGGGATGAGTTCTTGTGTATTCAATTCCTTCATATTTTTGTAAACAAAGAGCCCCTGTGAGTGCAAACATGATATAGCTCAACCAATTTCAAGTATGTGTATGAAATCTCGTGCATAGAGTACCCCTCTTTTTGTGAGTGTTACATACACACATGCAGCACGTTTGTGTGTTTATGTGGTATTTAAAGTAAAGAACATCAACTTATACAAGCAATATGAGCAAGTGCTTCAAGGTAGGCAGACTTACAATGTTCCAGCGATTCTATGTGTATTGCCACGTGTTTCGTCTGCTCCAAATATCTTTGCCATGCCAAAGTCTGAAATTTTGGGGTTCATGTCTGCATCTAATAGAATATTGCTTGGTTTGAGATCACGATGAATAATTCTTAACCGTGAATCTTCATGAAGATACAGTAACCCTCGAGCAATTCCTCTAATAATTTTGAAACGGTGCTTCCAATTTAAAGAGGCACATTTTTCTGGATCTGTACATCCAGAGATAGTAGGATTTTAGAAGGTAATTAATTTATCAAAGTTAAACAACTAAATCACAGCAAAGTAGTAGTTGTTGTAGTAGACGAGTACTAGTTGTAGTAGAATCTTCGATGAATATTGTAACATGGAAAATAAGATTAGGAATTCATTAAATTGGCCAATTTGTTTTCATTAGGGCTGATTCTGTTAGCACCCCCCTTATTGCTGTGCCCACCCACCCCCCTCTATGAACATTGATTTAAAATCACTGTTCATAGGGGGATAGGGGGGCAGCACTTTTGGGGGTGCCAATAGAATCACCCTTTCATTAGAATACATAGGAACTGAATACAAAGGGTGGTTAAGAATGAAGATTAAAGGTGGGTTTTAAAAATGACCGTAAAATAACATTTATCTTTGGAAATATAATCAAAAGAAAATGTTATTTGACGGTCATTTTTGGAAATTCACCTTTGGTCATCATTTTTAACCATTCCATGTATTCAATCTTACGCATTTTAATGCAAACAGGGCAAAAAGGATTTTGTGTTAAAGAAAGATTTCTTGAGTGGCTTTTATCATTTCTCAATCAGGAATCAAAATAATGCTTAGTAAACATGGGTGCTACCTATGGTTGTTCATGAGATGAGTTGAGCCCAGTTAATGCTTGTGTAGGCCTGGCCTCTTTAGTTGTTAGGCATATAAGACTGATAATTCAGCTGACAGGATTAAAAGTTAGGCTCAAGTGACAAGTCTACTCATTGTGCAAAATATATCATTCTCGAGTTATCCATCAAAATATACATATGACCCCATCTAATTTCAGGCTAGGAAATTAGATCCGAATTCTAGCCATGGGTCTAAAAGAACTATCCTTCAGCCCATTGCAGACTGGCTTGGTCATAAGCATACCCAATCTGACCTAGACCAAGGCTCCAAATAATTGACAGAAAGTAGAATGCAGGATACCACCAAGTGAAATGCTTTTTCAAACGGAAATGAGATAATTAACTTTCAGGCATGTTTTCATGAGGTGGTCTATTATGACTGGGCCTATGCCAGCTTGCTTCCCATCCCAGGCATGCAAGCCGGGCCAGCCGATCAGGGATAATAAAACTAAACAGGCAAGAGTGAAAAGATGCATAAAAAAAGCCTAATTATAGAGCCAGGTTCCGGTTGGCAAGGCAGGTTGGATCAGGAATTTCCATCCCTACTTTAGAAGTGGTCCCTACTGAGGATGTGAACACTTGCAACAAAGAAAGTCAGATGCCCAATGTGCTATAGGGCCCATCAAACAGAAGATCCAGATCATGTGACCTTTCCGCCATCCAAGTGAAACCAAGTGGATAAGACAAAGGATCAGGAATTTCCATCCCAACTTTAGAAGTGGTCCCTACTGAGGATGTGCACACTTTCAACAAAGAAAGTCAGATGCCCAATGTGCTATAGGGCTCATCAAACAGAAGATCCAGATCATATGACCTTTCCACCATCCAAGTGAAACCAAGTGGATAAGAGACCCCCCCCCCCCCCCCCCCCCCCCCCCCCCCTGTAAGTTGTAAATGAGTAATTAAATAGAGCCATACCAAATAGAAAGTGATCGAGGCTTCCGTTTGGAATGTATTCATATATGAGCAACTTTTCTTGTCCTTCCACACAGCATCCATAGAGTCTAACCAGATTCCTATGTTGAAGCTTTGCTACTAATGCTACCTCATTTCTAAATTCATGTACACCTTGTCTTGAATATATAGACAACCTCTTCACAGCTATTTCTCGTCCGTCTGGAAAACTGCCCTGCAATCGGAGAATGAATGACTGGAAAACCTCTTTAAATTTAAGTAGGAAGGTAAAGAAAACAAGGGTAAACCAAAATCCACTTTCAATATCTCTTGTTATAAAAGCCAGTAGTCAATGGAAAGATGATTTATAGGGTCTTACATTTAAGTGAATGCTTAATCTTCAAAAGTGTCTAATTCCATTTGTACATGTTCATGTAGTGCTTAGAATTCAGGGATACCATGGAAAATACCTCAATTTTCTACTAGCACAAAACTTTGCTGAAAAGAAAAGGTTGAACCAACTTTTATCAATTCTGCACAAAATTTGTTTCCACAGCATCACAGAATTGGGATCAGAAATCTGGATATATTAGATAATCTGGTTAGGTCAAAATCATATTCGATACCCCTTCCATGTTACCCATAACGTATAGATTAAATCACTTTAATGTAGGCATTCCACGTGTTAGATACTGAGTATATTGCTAAGAAGTTCATGATTTTTGGTTGTATTGCAATTTTCTACACATGATCAATCCAACAATATATTAAACTCTTACTGGAGCGAAATTCGGGCTAGCTTATTTGTAAGACACCAGCAATTTGTACCAAATAAAAGTGGGAGCATAGATGTCAAATCAGCGTTTAGCTGCCATCAGCACCATACTTTTAGCATCACAGGATCATTTTCCTTTTTAATACAATAGTTAGTTATTACCTTGTAAACAGGTCCAAATCCACCTTCTCCAAGTATATTCTCATCTGAAAAATTATTAGTAGCAACTCTAATCATCTCAAAATCAATTTGTAAGAGTACGTCACTTCCATCAAGTTGATCTACACAAATAATAAGCATTTGAGTCAAAATTCATGATTATTTTCAGGAACTTGAGGAAGTCAATTTAATTCTTATAGTAGAGGAGTATGAGATGGAGAGCTACCCATGGCTGAGGTGCTTGTCTTTTTCTTTCGCAAGTTGATCTTTTTCTTCATAATTCGTAAAAGAGCGACAATAACAAGCAAGATAATAGCAATAACAATTGTTGGAATCAAGATAACGACGATTCTAGATGAATTATGATCTCTTCCTACACAAATTAGAAACATTTAAGTAACATTCTAAAAAAATGTTATATTAGAAAGATTGTAAGATAAACATAACCAAATAAATGGAAAAGACTACACTTTCGAACTTCTTATATTTTTGTTTTTAAATAAAGAAAATGATCCTATATTGATGTCCATGTTACAATTACAATATTCATATGGTTATTCTAGTTAGAGAAGGGAGGGACATAAGCACCAATGTAAAGATATCATCAGGGATATCTTGACCATCCAACATATAGATCTTCGATCAAGGTAATCATCCTATCCCTTATATCGTGCCAAGTCATGAACTAGACAAAATGAATTCTCATAGACAAATTTAGGTCTTCATTTTGTTGCAGATCTAGTTCAACTAATCTAAACCCTCCAAAATGCCAAAGGCTAAACAAACATTAATATTTGGTTCATCCAAGTCATTCATATACTCCACATTTTCATCATCCATGTAGCCATATTTCAATCAAATTAAAACAATTAGTGCATTTCTATTTGACAGGTCTAAATCCATCAGATGAATAGTCAAAATAGAAACATTAATCCTTATATAGATGTCATCCATTTCATTGCTAGAGATGCTTGAACCTAGAAGCATATTCGCATCTTTGAAACAAGAGGAACTGGATGCTGGACCCTATTTAAAATTGGGTGGAAACTGAACTCATTCCTAATATTTTCAGGGATTCCTCGTGGATTGAAGTGAATTGAGATTCATTTCCATATAGGCACACACGCACACACAAAAGCTTTCAAGAACACTTGACCCAAAGCATGAAACAGGTATAGGAAGCTCACCTATTTTATGATTAAGATTTTGACACTTAGGTGTAGATTGACATTCATCCATGAGTGACATCATGAAGGCATTTTACACTTTGGTAAAACTTTGGCCTGACTACTAGAGAGCCCCACAAGGGAGTTTGCATGAAGAGTTCATGACAAATATCCACACCAGAGCACAACCCATATATATCGCTAAGGTTCAACTCTCTCATGAGAAACAATATGAGTGTCATACCAGAATGACACAGCCTGTGGCACAACCATGCCCCAATCCACGACACGGCACGGCATGATTGACACCTCTATGAAGAGCAACTCATCCAATGAAAGCAAGAAAATAAATGATGACTATTAAATAAAGAGGATTTTACCGGGAAAATTCCCTTGGACTAATTGAAGATAAAAAAAAATAGCTCAGAAAGTCTCCATGCACCACAGCGGTCCTAGAGGCCCAATTTGGTTTAGTTTTTCCCAATTTTCCTTGAGAGGGAATATCGCCACTCATCTTGTCCTTTTACAATCGATCCTTTTTCCATTTTTTTTTCCTTTTTCATCTTCCTCCTTTCCCTCACCTCCTCTATCGATCTGAACCCAATTGGTCCCAGGTGCTCCCCATCGATTGCAATGCTTCCTCTTGCACCTCTTTTCACCTTCTAGCAAGCACGCGGAGATCCTAGTTCTCTTTTTCCTTTTTCAGGCAAACAACTCGTTGGAGATCAAAAAGCGTTTGTGCAGAACTCGAAACCAAGCCCTATTCCATGCACCATTGTAACGTTTAATATGTGAGGTTTGGGTTTGAGCTTGAGTTGGAGTTGGAGTTGGAGGAAAAAGGAGGAGGAAGATGAAAAAACGAACAGAGGAGAAAGGAAGAGGAGGAAGAAGAAGAAAAATGAGCGAGGACAATCCCGGGTGAGTGGGGATATCCTCGGTCATCAAAGGTGCAGCTCTAAGATGGGTGTGTTCATCCATTAGAAAAATTATGTCATTGGCGGGGATATCGCCGCTCATCGCTTATAAATTTCGGCTATTAAGCAGGGACATCCCCTCACGTAAAAGATTAAGCTCCCTGCTCATCCCTTGGAAAAATCTGTCATGAGAGGGGATATCACCATTTATCACATATAAACTTCATATTTTGAGCAGGGATATCCCCTCATATAAAAGGTTAAGCTCTCATATAAGTATATTCATCCCTAGGAAAAAATCTTTCATGAGCGGGGATATCGCCGCTCATCACATATAAACGTCACATTATTAACGGGTATATTCCCGCTCACCCGCGATTGTCCCTGCTCATTTTTTTTTCTACTTCCTCATCATCCGCTCAATTTTTCATCTTCCTCCTCCTTCCAACTCTAACCCAAGCTCAAACCCAAACTTCACATATTAAACGTCACTATAGCGAAATAGAGTTGGATTTTGAGTTTTGTATAAAGCCCTCCTTGATCTTCAACGAATTGTGGGCCACGAAAAGGAAGAAGACAATTGGAAGAAACCCCGTGCTTGTTAGGATGTAAAAAAAATGTGGAAGAGGAAGCATTGCAATCGATGGGGAGTGCCTGGGACCAGTTGGGTTGAGATCGATGGAGGAGATGAGGGAAATGAGGGAGATGAAAAGGGAAAAAATGAAAAAATGATCGATTGTAAGAAGACAAGAGGAGCGGCGATATCCACCAAGGGAAAACTGAGAAAATTAAACCAAATCAGGCCTCTAGGACTACCAGACTTTCTGTGAGCCCTTTTTTTTATCTTTAACAAGTCTAAGGGATTTTTTTTGATAAAATCCTCCTAAATAAATTAAAAAAATAGAAATAATTAATGGATATGGACTCACTCGGATATTGCGGAGGTCAGACTAAAAAAGTAAAGTCCTGATAATAAGGGGGTGTTTGGATAAGTGCATAATATAATATCAACAAGTTTAAATATTGTAAGATTTCATTATCATAGAATAAAATAGTGTCATATTATTATATTGTGTCACTTGTGTTGTTTGGCAATCTTCACAAATTTTAATATACCTTTAAATTGTTTGGTAATTTATAAAAAAAACCTCATAAGGTCATCTACCAAATGAGAAATGGAGAGAATATTCAATTAACCCAACACAGGACCCACTAATTAGTAATCACATGTGTTAATTATCATGGTAGGACCCATCTATTATAAAAAAATAAGAGATTAAATCTAAATCATGAGATCCAAGCAATGTTGTTTAATTAAGGTGGGTCCACCAAATGTTGTTAACTATACTATAATACATCTAATGGTGATTATAAAAAATGGCCCTATCTACCTTGTTATGAAAAATTATTGTGGGACCCATTTGATGTTGGTAGTCATATTAACACTGAGAAAGCTACCAAATAGTGGGACCCATTTAATGATTACAAACTGATAATTACAATCACACAGTTCAATCTTGATAATCATGGAACCCGGCTAATTTTGGTAGTATGGGACCCACCTAATATTGGTAATCACAATGAAAGCTCCGAGCTTGACATTTGTCGGAACCACCTACTATTGATAATTAACAAGGGCTATGTAATCGTGATATGGCTATCGAGATATATGATTGTGATGACCTAAGGATGACTTTGTATTAAAGATTTGTGAATGGATGATGAGATTATATTTGTACTAATTGGGTATCAAAAAAGGAAAAATATATATTTTTTGAAAATATTAAAAGATATATATTTTCTAAAAAATTATTATTTGCAACACTTTTATTGCGTTGCAAATAATCAAATGTAATTAGTTAAAGATTATTTACGACACCACAGAAGCGTTGCAAAAAAATATTATTTGCAACTTTTTAAGAGCGTCGCACTTAATGATTTATTAACGACTTTTTTGAATCGTCGCAAGTAATATTTATTTGGTGACGCAATTTTGCCGTTGCAAATAAATCTTTATTTGCGACGCTTTTTTGCCGTTGCAAATAAATCATTATCTGCGACGTTTTTTTTCCGTTGCAAATAAATCATTATCTGCAACGCTTTTTTGCTGTTGCAAATAAATCATCATTTGCGACGTTTATTTGCCGTTGCAAATAAATCATTATCAGCGACGTTTTTTTGCCGTTGCAAATAAAGCATCATCTGCGGCGCTTATAATACGTCGCAATTGATACGTAATTAGCAACTGTTTGAAACCGTCGCAAATACTCTCCCCTACTGCGACGCTGCAGTATTTAGTGTAGCTAATCTTTCTGTGACCCCATTATTTGCGACCCTTAGTTTTTTGCGTCGCAATTACTTATTGCGACACTTTTTATATTATTTGCGACGCTTTTTTGGCGTCGCAAAAAGCTAGATTGTAGTAGTGATATAGGGCCTCACATTAAATTTGTAAGCACTGTGGGGCCAATTGAATAGTGAGACTTATAAATGTTAAAACTTATAGTGGGCCATTATAATTAATGGTTGCTCATGAACGCTCTAATGACTTTTTTTGAAACTCTCCATTCTTATTTAGAAAATATTTTTTTAAGATTATTTTATACAATATATCCTTGAATAATGTAATATGAAGGTTTTTGAAAGAAGTGAGATATTGTAAGATACTTTCTAAGTTACCCAAACACCTTTTTTTAGATAAATAGATTACATTCTAAACTAGTAGATTATATGATAAAATCTCTTAAAATATCTCGTTTCCAAACATCTCCTAAACTCCAAAAAGAGAAGAAGAGAGAAAGACATTGAGGTCTTCCGGAATCACCGGAAATTGGATAGAGTTCCGGCCAAAAGTAGTAGTCATCATGATTTTAGAGCTTTTGAAATGCCAACCTAAACCCCCATCAATCCCTTATACAAGATGTCAAATGCTTTTCTCATGACGAGTGGCGAAACTTCAATGTCGTCACAAGTCACGACTATGAGCGCTGCTGGATGATAAGTTAGTCACGCGGCTTGACTAATAGGACAGGGGAACAGCGGGTCTCACTAACCACGAATGTTCCAGTCTGGAGACCTAGTTGTACTAATGGGTGGAGTGCACTTTTTAAAAAGGGTGATTCTATATGCACCCACTACTATTGCTGTATGCACCCACATTTTGATTTTTTTTTAATCACCAAAATACCCTAATGTCAAATTACCAACTCACCCTTTACCATCAACCTCTTCCTTTCTCCAACGTTTCTTACCCTCATCAATGCTCATCACTTCTTCTTCTTTTTCTGCTTCTTCTTCTTCTTAATCCTAACTATCAATTACATCCACTGTTCGACCATTTCATCTGCATTCATTCATCCCCATTGATCTTCATCTCCTTCCTCATCATCTTCTCTAACTCTTACAAAGTTTGCTCAAGTCTCATCCATTTGTTTGAAGATATTGGAGGCACTCATCTCCCTTCATCACATTGTCTATTGGAAGTAGGCATTTTCAATATGGACAAGCAACTAACGATCTATCCAGAGGAGGTATACATTTTAGTTCGTTTTCATCGTTTTAATTAAAATTCGCGCGTCATGTTCGGTATACCAGAGCCGTGCAAGTGAAATTTGCACGGCGGAATAGCACCAAACATTCTAGTTTTGCACGGAATAAATATTACGTGCAAAATAAATTTGCACGGAATAATTATTCCGTGCAAAAGTATTTTGCACGTCATATTTATTCCGTGCAAAAACATTTAGCACGGCGTATTTATTCCGTGTAAAAATGTTTTGCACAGCATGAGTAAACCGAGCATATTTCACAAGGACAACATATAGTGTTGTGCATTAATATACTAATATTTAGCAATTATATTTTCAGGAGATTCAGTCAACCGGTGCCAGTGAGTGCTCTATGGATTTTACTAACGTCTTCACCACTGACATGATATTTAGAAGTCGAGAGGACCTAATCCAATGGACAAGGGAAGTTGGAAAAAAACATGGGTTGGTTATTGTAATCAAAACTTCAGATGCTGGTGGAGATGGTAGGAAGCCGAGAATAATGTTATCTTGTGAGAGAAGCGGAAGCTATAAGGGTCAATCGAAGGTCCCTCAAAAGAGAAATCCTAATAAGGCAACGGGAACGAAGAAGTGTAATTGCCCTTTCGCTTTGAAGGGACGAAAGTTGGCAAATGATGATGATTGGATGTTAACAGTGGTTTGTGGGTTGCACAATCATCCAAACGCACAACATCTCGAGGGGCATTCATTTGCTGGAAGGCTATCAGGGGAGGAACTCAATGTTTTGATTGATATGTCGAAGAGTATGGTGAAGCCAAGGAACATCCTTCGTACGCTGCAAGAAAGGGACGTGCACAACACTACTTCGATGAAGAGTATTTACAATGCCCGTCAGAAGTGGAGGGTGACTGAGTTGGCCGGTCGATCACAGATGCAACAACTCATGATGCATTTGGAGCAGAACAACTACATTGAGTATCACACTAGCAACCCATCTACAGATGCTACGATGGACCTATTCTGGGCACATCCATCATCTATTCAGTTGTTACGTGCATTTCCAGAAGTTCTGATAATGGATTGTACGTACAAGACTAATAGATATCGACTTCCCTTGCTTGAGATCGTTGGTGTGACATCCACTCAACTGACTTTTTCCGTTGCTTTTGTGTACCTTGAATCAGAGAGGGAGGCCAATTACAGATGGGCTTTGGAGAGGCTTAAGGAATTGATGGATGGATGTATTATGCCCCGTGTCGTTGTAACTGATAGAGAGTTAGCACTCATCAATGCAATACACGTTGTCTTTCCGAATGCAGCAAGCTTATTATGCAGGTGGCATATTTCTAGGAACATATTGGCAAATTGTAAGAAGTATTTTGAGACCAACGACAGATGGGAGGCGTTTATATCTAGTTGGAACATGTTGGTAGTCTCTCCCACTGAAAATGACTACATTCAGTTTTTAAGTGCATTGGACCGGAATTTCTGTGGGTATCCAAACGCCGTTGATTATGTGAAGAAATCATGGTTGAATAACCATAAGGAACAATTTGTAGCTGCTTGGACGGATCGGCATATGCACTTTGGAAACGTGACTACGAATAGGGCTGAGAGTGCACATGCAAAATTGAAGAGACACCTTGGCACATCGAACAGTAGCTTCGATTCGTCCTGGCAGATTATCCATGCATTGCTTGAGTTGCTCTTTACCGAGATAAAGGCTTCATTTGAAAAGAGCTTGAACACCGTGCAACATAAGTTCAAACCTGCACTGTTTCGCGAGTTGAGAGGATTCATATCAAGGAATGCTTTGGATATAATATTGAATGAGTCGATCAGAGCTGGTTATATTGGTCCAGATTCCTTGGCATGTAGGTGCGTAATTCGACGGACACATGGGTTACCATGTGCACACGAGATTGCCGAATACATAAGGGAAGGCACTCAAATACCACTGAGTTGTGTCCATCAATACTGGAGGAAGCTCAATTTAGAATCCACTAAGGAGAATGCAGGCCCCGAATTAACCACCACTTCCGAGTTCGAATTGATCAATAAGAGATTTCATAGTACCGATCACACTGGTAAAATACAAATATTGAAAAAACTAAGAGAGTTGGGGTGTCCGTCATCTACTTCTCTTCTTGAGCCGGATGTTAAATTGAACACCCGGGGTCGTTCATCCTCGAAAAAGAAGAAGTTGGATCGGTCTACGCGTCGGGAACCATCTGCTTTTGAGTATGCACTCTCGATCGAAGCTACCGTTCCATCGAGAACCAACAGTCTAGATTCGAAGAAGGGGAAGGACAAATTAAGTGTTCGACGCACTCGTTCAAGCACATTCGAGCATCAACTTCCTAAGTCATTAGGACCCTATATCGAGACTATTAAGGATGTCGAGGCGGATGGTAACTGTGGTTTCAGAGCAGTAGCTGGTCTATTGGGAATGAGCGAGGATGGTTGGATGCAGGTTAGACTGGATTTAAGCAATGAACTACAGAAGCATCAAAATTATTATTCATTGCTATATGGCGGAGATGATAGGGTTGGGGAACTGTATTATGCATTGGCGTACTACGACAGCCATCCTCCATTTGCTCGTTGGATGACAATGCCAGACATGGGTCATCTGGTAGCTTCATATTATAATGTTGTATTGATCCATCTTTCTTTGCAACAGTGCCTTACTTTCCTGCCTTTGAGATCAACCCCGATTCCATCTTCTGATCGCAAAGTTATCGCGATCGGTTTTGTCAATGGTAACCATTTTGTTCAAGTCTTCATGACACCCGGGGCTCCCATTCCTCCCATTGCGACAAATTGGTATAGACACCACCATCCTAATGCTGACGGATGGCAACTACCATATGCGCAGAACATCGAGCGATTCAAAGAAATAATTGGAGACAGTGTCGCAACACGCGAGTCGGTTAATATTGACAGTGATTAATTTCTTGTACTTTGAACTCGATGTAAACAAATTGTAAGAAATGATGTTGAAATGCAATCAAGTTGTTATGCTTTCCATCATTTATTTTTTGTTTATATTCCATCATAACCCTCCTTAGTTTATTGTGGGTTGGCGAATCTATCATACAATAAATCATCTATTACAAGGCACACAAAGAAAAGGCACACAAAATATATGTGCGAAACCATTCTGCACGGCCAACAGTTGCTGAGCAGAATGGATCTGTTCGGTATATATTAGCCGAGCAGAATGTTTCTGTTCGGTATATATTAGCCGAGCAGAATCGTTCTGCACGACATATGTATACTGAACAGATTGCATTTGCACGGCATATGTTGGCCGTGCATTATTGGTATGTGTGGATTATTCATGCATTAACTTTAATGAAACTATTTGTATCCAAATTCGAAGAGGGATGTAGATGTATCCAATCGAGGTAGTCCCGCGAACACTCCCATGCATGATGTGCACGATGGCCGCGGTGCGCAATAGATAATACATGGTCCTCCCAAGTAATCCAATACTGATCCAGAAACGTATAGGAGACCTTGTATTTACCGGCAGTACTACCCCCGAGTGGCACGGACGGGGGCAAGAGGTGCGGGTGGGATGGTCTGTACGTAGCCGAACTGTCGAAGAACCCTGTGTGGGTGGTAGGGTTCAATGACATCTAGGGACCTCAAGCAACCACAGAAGAATGATATCTGCTGTAGTGGATGATGGGCCCTAACACTAGCATACGGATCCCAAGCAATCTGTCACAAGTAAACTAAACAAGTCACTAATATAATAAAACATGCTCCTTCTCAAAAAACGTAAAAGAAAATAATAAAGAAAGTCAGAAATATATAACATAAAACGCTCAAATGGGTGCTCACCTCACTCGGGTGTAAGGCATCCAATCTCTCCCGCATCAGCTGTATGTTTTCAATTGCATTTCCGGAATCCTGTCCAGGATTCCAGCGGCTTGCTAGAGGCATCCCTGCGGTGTATCCCCATTGTGCAGGAGGACGTGCGAATGGGAAGTGCTCGTACACCCAAGACTACAAATGACAACAAATATTAATAATTATATAGTACTTATATCAATTATAATGATAAAGATATATGAATCTATAAAATATACCGTTCTTACCGTTAGCAGTGTCAAATATCCAGCAATCTGCCGCACATCTGCCCTCGTGGCGGTCCCCAACTGGCGATACAGATACGCAAGTGCGGCAGCCCCCCATGCGTATTGACGGACCCGTGGCAGGTCCATCAATAAGGACAAGTAGTAGACAGGAACCCTCGTGGCGGACTTATCAGTGAATAGTGTACAGCCCAACAGGTAAAGAAGATATCCTCTGGCTGCACACTCTACCTCCTCAACCGACGATGCGGGAGTCACTTCGCCGCACACCCGTCGGATCCACCCCATCCTCACTACCCCACCCCGTGCCAGGTTCAACTCGGCTGATGCAGATTCCCTATCCACACCCAGTCCTAGCTCGAGTAGATCTACTTGGTCAGTAAATCCCATAGTAGCAGATACGTGGACAGGAAGTCCAGTGACTGGGATGCCGAGTAGAGAACTCACATCATCTAATGTGATCGTCATCTCACCAAACGGCATGTGGAAGGTATTGGTCTCGAGCTGCCATCTCTCCACAAAGCTCGAGACCAAGGGGCAGGAGATATATCTGTAGCTGAAATGCCTCAGGTCTGCCAATCCAGACTCTTCTATGATAGCGCGAAACATAGGCACCTCACTATCAAGACGATCTCCAGGCCGAGGTATGTACCAGTCCTTCAACTGCCGCCAATGACTGATACATTTGAGAGGGCCACGTTCCTGCACATTACAAGTATAGTATAAATCTTCATTAGCATCTGGTATTATATAAAGAATTAGTTAAAACATATAAAGAATGAACGTGTACCTCCCCGTCCCATATGGATATGGCCACGTGAGTCCTGAGACTCACAAGGACGGACTCGTCGGCCGGACCGCCTGGAATAGGTCCATCCCCTGACCCCGAGGCATGAGGACTGGGTGGCTGTGCCTGGTCCTCTGACGAATCATCCTCCCCTACTGGCGCAATCGGAGTACTGGATGGTTGGGGAGGACTAGACGGCCCTGCCTCATCCTCTGAGGAATCGTCCTCTGAAGAGCTCTCAGGCAGTGGATCCTGCCGTAATTTGCGTCTTCGTTCAGACGCCGTTGGCCGTTGACGGCGAGGAGGTCTAGCAACGCCAACCTTCACCCGCACTCTGGGTGGATCGCTAGAAGTACTACCACGTCCACCGGTAGGATGTGAGATGCCACCAATACGGCGAGCTGGTCTCCTAGGCATATCTTCAAATCTGGATTTAAAATAAAAATCATTAGGAAGATAAAATCATTATACGAAGAAAAAAAATTTTCTTGTACTGCTCGGTTGAATTGTATCGTGCAAAATCGTTCTGCACGGCACAACTTTTCCGTGCAACAATTTTATGCACGGAATATGTTTACCGTGCATATTTGTTTTGCACGGTTTACAGGTTCCGTGCAAAACATTTTATGCACGGTTTCTTTTATCGTGCAGAAAATCCATGCACAGTATACATTTGCTGTGCACAACATTTGGTGCACGGTTCTGCATTGCCGAGCAGATCGCGAACAATGCCACGATTTTTGGCAAAGTGAAGAGATTCAGTACTTCGAATGCACATGAATTAGCTCGTAATATACTTATCTACTATCTAACAAAGAAATTACGACCTAAAAGGAATGTAAACATGATAAACGTATGAAGAAGAAGAAAAAGGAACAACAAGAACTTACCTCACGCGTCCTGTGAAGAAGAAGAAGAAGAAGAAGCAGGAACGATGTGCACTGATGCTCTTTGGAGGGAGAACGACCGAGAAGAGGGAAGGCAAGAGGAGGAGAAGCGATGTCCAATGATGCCTTCGCTCGTTTTTTCGAATAGGGTCGACGAGGGAAACGCAGAGGAGAACGAAGAGGAAATGTAGAGGAGAGCGTGGGCAGTTTGGGAAATATGGTGGGTGGGCTCAGCAAAACGTTTTTAAGAAAATAAAAGGGGGAGGGGGTGAGTTCAGCAAGTGGGTGCTTAAAGCAATATTAGTGGGTGCATATAGAATCACCCTTTTAAAAATCCAAATCAGAAAAACAAGTCTCTCTCTCATAAGGATTTGGTTAAAGTTTATATCTTTAAAAGTCTTAAAGCACGTCAGTGATTAGGAAACATACTAAACATAAACATAAGGATAAAGAAACCGGTTCCTGCTTGGTCCAAACCAATAAGGGGGTGACACATCAACTTCTTGAGTTAAAAAACGGTGTTGTCTTTCAACAACAGCACTGTCTTTTAAGTACAACATAAGTAGAAACTAATGTGTCACCCTCCACCCTGTTTGGACCAATCAGGGATCGGGATCCAAAGATAAAAGGGGGTATAACTGTAGAAGTCCAGATGCCGGTACCTGTAGTTGTTTCATTGGTGGAAGGAGCTGTATTGGTATACCGTGGACTGCCAGCGACCGTAGGAGCAGGGGAAGGAGCTGGTACTTCAATAGTCGAGGCCCCGTAGAAACTGAAACTCTCAAACCATATATTACAAACAGCCCCCCTCACTCTTCCCCCTTGTTTCTTAACACAGCATTTTGGAAGTTGAGAAATAGCATCTCCCAAGCATCTGTTGCAATCTCCTGGAGAAATATCCCTTATGCACTGCACAAGACCATACAGAGTAGAAGGGCTCGTGAGATTGGCCTCTCCCGTGGCAAACATGCCCGTTCGCGGATCAAATGCCGCCCTAGTAGAAAGATTATTCATCAGATTCCCCACAATCTTCTCAAACTGAACTGGATTTGTTGCATTGAGAGGATTAGACAAATAATCCCACGTCGGAGTTCTCGAAGAGCCCAAGAAATTGATGATGGAATAGCGAATCATGCAATCGTTATACCATTTTGTGCTACTTCTGTCAGGGCATTGGCTGAGGATCTCACCAACCGCCGTTTCGATGCAGCCATCGCACACCTCGGGGGTGGCATCGCCGCGGCAGAGGACGAGGCCGTAGGCCTTGTAGGGGTCTTGTCCGACCGTGTTAGTGTAGAAGCCGTTGTGGAGAGAGGTATTCAAGGAGAGAGAAGAGAGGAGGACTTTGAGGTTGGTGTGGAATGTGCTGGTGTTGTCGCATCGAGCTCGGGGACTCTCGGCTGTAACAGTGGGGATGTAAAAGATGATGAGCAGGAGAAATAGAGAGAAGAAGATGGGTAGGGAGATGGAGAATGTCTTCATGGCCGCTTCTGTGTGATCAGGGGTTCCTCATTTTAGATAACACTTAAACCTTTTCTTTCTCTAGCCCATGGAGTGGGATCCCACGAGGCTTTGACTTGACTTAATGAAGTTTTTCAGTGCTCCATCCACTTGAAATTTCTCAGTGCTCCATCCACTTGATCAAATTGAATTCCCACTCACCAAACCAGTGTGTACTTATTGCCCACTTGAATAACGGCAGTTCCTTCCTAAGTTGCGTGGGTGATACGGTCTCACACCCTTTACCAAGGGGTGTTACTAAATGCACCCGGTCTATATAAGCTAGGGTGTACATACAACCTTCCATATTGATATTTGATAAGGAAAAAGGTTACTGTGAATCATACAACCATCATGCACTTCATTTACCAGCCCCCCTCTCACCTACTACTTGGTAGTACATTAGACATCAACAATGAATGGTATAGTAACTTTAGCACCAAAGACATCCAAGGTGGGGCCCACTGACCATAAAGTCAACACGACCGAACCCACACTCCGAGGTACATGGGATAGAAATTAAAGTTTGGTGGGTCCTACTCGGCAACAAAGACCGATCCATCATCAAAGTTGACCGTACACATGGCAGACGTAAACTGCTCCCAGGCAGTTTATGAGTTTATGATTATTATTGGTTTTAATTTTGTGAGAAAATAGATTACCTTTGTTAATTTCAATCCAATCCTTCCATCATAAGATAGTAAATATCTTTAAAAAAAAAAAGGCAAGCCCATTATGGTGAGGCCGGGGCCCACCTTAAACATGCCCAGATCGGGCTACTCATCAGGATTTGGGAAAGTAAAAATGAACGGCTCAAATCTTGCACATGTGAATGAATCTACTAGTAGATAGTGCAAAAGGCAAAATTAGAAATGGTTTTTTTTTTCTTCATCTTAGTAGAGGTTATTCTCTTGAAGAGGCTTGCCTTTACTGTCTTCGGCCGACATCATACGGAGGTGCATGTACAGCGTTAATTAATGTAAAACCTGAAATGATGTGGATCTGGAATACCGCGATTTCCTTCGCGGAGATGTGAAGTGGGTACGGTAAATGGGTACTGAGGCTATGATACCTAGTGGAGGGGCTAAAATTGAATGAACACTTGTCTAAAACTGTTGTAAAGTGGGTACAATAAATGGGAAGTAAAGGTGGTCCATCCACCATATCCCAAGCAGAGTGCATGCTCTCTCACGTTCCTGCAATCTCTCATGCAATACTATGGAGAGTAGGGAATATATTCTCTTGAAAATATATGGAGAGAAGGGAATATATTCTCTTGGTAAGCAGAATCCATCCACCATGTCCCAAGCAGAGTGCATGCTCTCTCGCGCTCTTGCAATCTCTCCTGCAATCTATGGAGAGCAGGAAATATATTCTCTTGGCAATATATGGAGAGTCGGGAATATATTCTCTTGGCAAGCAGAGTCCATCCACCATGTCCCAAGCAGAGTGCATGCTCTCTCACGCTCCTACAATCTATGTCATAAGCTGGTGCTCAAATCTGCCCACTTCAGTTTCAGGCCACAGAAATTTGTTTTCTCAGTTCTACTTGGTTCTTCTTGGCAATATACATACCAGCAGAAGATATGAATTTGGATCAACTGAGGATTTGGGCCAATGATCTGCGATTGTCAAGTGGTTCAAGTGATCAGGTAAATATACAATTCTTTAATTATTTCAGAAAATATTTTTTATTAATTGCAGATGCTCAAGTGAATGTATATTACTGTCAGGATGATATTCTCATAAACGAAATAATGCAAGAAGATGAAAATGTTACAAACGAATTTCCCACCGACATGGTATGATATTAACCCAATTCCAATTATGTTTTATTTTGTCAATTGTTAATAAAAAGTTGTTAATTTATAACATAATTAATACATTTTCGGGTATTCAATTCACCCCAATCTCTAATTGATTGGATTCAAAATACTGGACGCAATTTAGGATATATCATTGTCATTAAAAGGTCAAAGACTAGCATAATTGGGAACAGTCCTAGACTGTGTTTCCAATGTGATCGTGGTAGCACATACAGAAGCAAGAAAACTTCTACAAAGGTTACAAGCACCAAAAAAATTGATTGTCCTTTCAGAGTGAAAGGGGTGAGAATACGAACAGGTGATGATTGGATGGCAAGGGTGGTATGTGGAACACATAACCATGCCCTTGCATCATATATGGAGGGACATCCATACCCCGGTCGGCTCTCTGAATCCAAAATTCAGTTGATGGAGCATTTGTCTACGAAAAATGTGAAGCCACGAGATATCTTGACATCGTTGAAGAAGCAAAATCCGGACAACGTGTCTACTATGAGGACCATATACAATGCACGCCAGAAATTTCGGACTGCAGGGAAAGCCGGTAAAACCCAGATGCAAGTTGTCATGTCATTCGTACAACATGAAGGATATATTTTCGAGAGTCGAACAAATACTGTAACCAATGAGCTTGAAGATTTATTCTTCGCACATCCAGGATCATTAGAGCGATGGCGTGCATTCCCGCATGTGTTATTAATGGACGCAACATATAAAACAAACAGGTACAGGATATGCCACTCTTTTCACTTGTGTGGACTTCTTTTCCCACTGTGAGCTATGATTTCCACTTTGTGGGCTCTCTTTGCATTTTGGGTCCAAGCCTCCCAAAAAGTTTTATGGAAACATTTTTTAATTTGGAAAAGCATTATTTTTATTTTTTTATTATTTTAAAGTTGCTTTCTAGAATGATACAAAGTTGATACCAATGAATAAATAGGGGTCCTCCTCTGTATAGCATCAGTGCTCACCATAAGCTGAGTACCAGACCTTGTAGGGCCCACATAGACCTTATATTGGACCTTGTGTAATCATTCTCCCTATTACAAAAAGGCTTATCCTTCACCCCTACATTTTCTCTAGTAAAAATCAATATTTAGATACTGTGTCCTATATTGATTTAACAACATTAAAAAATCTAGAAGCTTTAACATATCTATATCCTAAACAAACAGGTACAGGATGCCTCTCCTTGAGATTGTCGGCGTGGCTGCAACTAATATGACATTTTGCATAGCATTTGTGTTCATGCACTCAGAAAAAGTATTCAATTATACTTGGGCTTTAAGGTGTCTGCAGCCAACAATGGATGGATGCATCGGTCCACAAGTTATTGTCACGGACAGAGAGCTGGCTTTGATGAATGCGTCTGCCAAGGTATTTCCCGATGTTAAGAAATTACTCTGTAGGTGGCACATTTATAGTAGTATTTTGAGCAAGTGCAGGCCATCAATAACAGACAACAAATCTTGGAATACATTCTACAAAATGTGGAATATGTTGCTGGAATCTGAAACTGAGAATGAGTATGTGTGCAAATTGGCGGACCTTGAGGTAGTGTTACAAAACTCTCCAGGTATGATTAATTATCTTATAGATGTATGGCTGACACCGTATAAAGAGATGTCTGTATCCGCCTGGACCGACAAATATCTGCATTTTGGAAACCAGACAACTAATGGAGTCGAGAGCCACTACGTCAAAATCGCTTATAAACCATGGCCATTAGCCGTGGTTTTTTGTAATTTACCACGAACTTAGCTGTGGCAAATATCGTGGCAAGAAGCGATGTAGCTTTTCAAAAGCCACAGCGCATGGCCGTGGCAAATTTTTAAAATACCACGGTTATACACCGTAGCTAAAAATTAACCAAAACCACATCCAAAAGCCGTTGCTTTTTGCCTTTTTAATATAAATAAATAAACCATGGCCAATGGCCATGGTTTTTATTTTAAAAAAATCTAAAATAAATAAAACATGCAAACCTGTAGCGATACATTATCAAATGGTTCAAATTTTCTAAAATTGAAATTGATACACATAACTCAAATATACAATTATCAAATGGTTCAAATTTTCTAAAATTGAGATGATATACGTACATAACTCAAATGTACAACATACAGTATTTGAAAATGTATACATATTCACCTCTTACAACCTCTTCTAAACAACATTCATCCATGTCATTTCTTAAAAAAAAAAAAAAGACTTTCTTTCCACCAAAGCTCCCCTTCCTCCTGCTATTCACATTCTCTTTCATGATCTGCATGAGCTCCATTGCCATCACCTATAGAAGACATAATATACAAATTCACTTGCTAAGCTGCCTTTCAGATTAAAACTTAAAAAAGGAGTGAAATGTTTTGGAAAAGTTATATTGATGGTTTTGGCAAGCACCTTGGTATCATTTAGTGATATAGACTTTAGGCCCTGTACATTGCCAACTTCGCATGCCAGGTCCTACATCAAAACCATTGAAATAACCCAATTATTAGTTCACCCTTCTCTTCTTTCAACAACACTGAATCAAGTACATATAAACATAAGACTATATTTGTATTTCTAAAACACAATGAATCACGCTCCACAAAAAGGAACTCATACATATGACCAAGGCAGCAAGCACAATTTCAAATACAATGACTATTTGTTAAAGAAACTATGAGGTTATTTCTGCAGTAACTAATAAATAATAAAAACGAGTTCTGCAAGGTTAAAATTTCAGAACATTTCATGGAAATGGTATGAAATGAATACTGAGAATTCCCAAATTCTCCTACCATCCTCAAAAGTCCAGCCAACTGCAGAGTTCAATTCATTCAAAGAATAGGAATTGGGCTTTTGCAAATTCTGAAGCAAATTTCCTTGAATAGATATTAGAAACCAAGCCCATTAGATTGAGACTACCTCCTCCATAAATTAGATCTATTTTCCTTCTCACTTGCAAAAGAAATAAGTAATACAAAAGAACCACAAAAGATTCAAAGCCTTAATACAAATTTTCACCAAGAAGAACACCCACCAGTTCTCTTCCAAGATCAAGAGCAGCATCATTGAAAATCATTCTGTTTTCTGAATTGCTAACACATGAGACAATGTTCTGTTCAAGTTCAAATCTATCATCTACATGCATATTGACAAAAAATAAATAAATAAAATAGTCGAAACCCATTTAGATGAATCAAGAAGCAATAAGAGCATTAATGTCACAAGAGCAACGGTGTATACTTCCTGGCTGAGTAATTTCCAAACGAGCTGAGCCCACAGCTGCCAATTAGGACCATGGGTTAGATCAAGTTCCAAAAGTATGCTAAATAAATAAACAGAATGCACTTGGACAAGCTTTGGCTAGGCCTAGTATGGCCTGGGTTATGTGCAAACATGCTTTGGCGAGGCCTAGTATGGCCTGGGTTATGTGCAAACAAGCTTTGGCCAGGCCTAGTATGTCCTGGGTTATGTGCAAGGTTAATCAACATCAATCCAGCAACACTTAGCGTGATGATCTGCCTATTGTCACAAACTCCAAGAGCTTGTAAATTAAATATCTATCAAAACACAGCTTCATATTGGATTTCTAATGGTCAGTGTCAAAATAGTAATAGTGCGTTGTCCAATCAATTTTGTTTGTCTTCCATTCGAAAGCTTTGTATCAAAGGACCGATAAAGAATTATGCACTACAGCTGAGTTCTAATAAATGTGCAATTCACAATCCAGGGAGTTCATGCAATAAGTGATAAGAAAGGGCTCATGGGGCCATATATGAGGAACTAACATGGTTTGGGCTCGATCCAACTTGAGTCCTTCCTCATCAGTTACTACTTCACACATTTAATATTTTTGGGATTTTGACTAAGAAATATGCTCACCAACAGGCTCACTGAGGTCTATTTATTATAAAAAAAATATTTAATAACACTCATGATCTATCAATCCTCATGCAATCACACGGTTTACATAGAAAAAATCATCCAATTTTATACACAATCTAATATTATTGCCAAGGTTTCGGGTTACCTGATTCGCAACCAAAATCAATCCAATTCCTGCGTGAGCACGCCAATAAATGCTCTGATACCAATGATGTAGGTAAATATAGCGGAAGCAAGGATCTATGGGTGCTGGCTGCTACAAACGCAATAAGGACAATATCGGCTTGAATCAGGCAATGGTGTGGAGATCTATAACTGTCTACGAGAGATCAGTCACATATAAGTCACTCTTCAAGATCCAAGGGCAAGGATGGACACCCTGGATGCAGAAGCTGATGATGGAGAATTGGAGATCTAGTGAAAGGAAGATTAATTCTTCAAAGTTGTTTCATGAGGATCTATACTGAAAGAAACTGCGATTCAGATCTGGACATCACTAGGGGAAGACATCCATGGCTGATTTGTAACATAACAGATGTTAGAAAATCTGATCTTGGCAGCATAAATCAGCCATAGTGATCGCATAATAACTCCATAAATTCATGACCAACAAGTGTATAATTAAAGGAGATTCAAGAAGACTATTACCTTGATGATTTGTAGACTTCAAATCTCTAAAAAAATAGATCCAAAGGGCTGAACTCAGACTTGCAATTACCAAACAACTTGCTGGAATTTTCTGCAGTAGAATTGCCTTTGATCTTCTTCTCTATCTCACTTCCAAATCTGATTGGCTAAGACGGTGGGATCTTAATCTAGATTTCTAGATGGGTTTTGAGAACTATTTTCTATGAAAAAAATCTCAGATCTTAATCTCTCTTCAAGGAAGAAGAAGAAGTGGCTGGACGTGTGGGATAGGGGCCTTTCTTGTTATGGACGTCCAAGGGGGAAGCAACCTCCTTTTTATAGAAACTTGGGGAATTGCTTTCCTTAAAAACTATCTCTTCTAATTCTCATAGATGTTCTAAACATTTATTTCCTTTTAGAAACACTCCAATTAGAAAAGAAAACTAAGGAACATCCCACAAACTTTGGCAATTAGTAATTCTAGTTGCACAACACTTACTAATTTAAGTTTCTAATTCAAAAAGGAAACTTTCTTATAGGAATACTAATCCAAAGAGGAGTCCAACCTTCCAAGTAGAGAGACCTACTCAAAATTGGAAACCTTACCCATGGAATTCCTATTATGGACGTCCCACATACCAATGCACACCATGGCCCACAAATAATTTATCTAGAATTAAATTCATGTATGCCATCAAAGGCCTATTTGAATTTAAACTCAAAATTATTTTTCCACAAAAATAATTCAACCATATGTCATCTAAACATTTTAGGAAACCATGCCAATCTTGGAAAGTGACTAGAGAAGGGACCAAAAGACATATTTGCCCTTGGCTCCCAAAATGACCAAAATGTCCATGCTAAACCCATAGCAACATTAAGACCATTTTAACCTTAGCTCATTCCACTAAAGAGTTATGATTGAACTCTAGGGACAAATATAAAATATAATAAGCTCGTCATAAAATGATAGTTGTCTTCGACCTACTAAGTGTACTGACCTGAATGCCCCTCTATGTAACATCCATAATCAAGTCAGGTTATCCAATGTACTATCAACCTTCTCGATTACATCTAAACCATAGAACTTCATATCCTTAACTTAATCATCATCCGGATATCATTCTCTTGGTCCAGGGAGCGACCCACAAGTTCAATATCCATATGGAACATCCATATACTAAGATCTTAGATTTTGATGATTAATCGGATAATTCTAAGGGGACGATCATTCCATCATTAGATGGCATAGATTCTTTATTGCATCTGCACGTCCCAACTGATCAAGTCCGAGTACCCAAAACACAGAGTTGTTGACCCATAAAAAGAATCTCACCCATAGTGAATTAAAGCACAAGAACTTGACTTCGTCAGTTCATCCACAAATGCTCAAGATTAAGAGCATTGGTCACTCAGTAGCATGAGGTGACTTGATCTCTCTCAGTGATAGTACTATTTTAGAGATCACACCTACCATGATCCTGGTCAATGCATTGCATATGCACTAATGAGATAAATACGGGAAAGTCTTCCCATGACTTAGGTAAGTCACCCTGAATACAGGAGAGTCTCTCACTATAACTTATACCAAGATGAAGTGTCCTGGCTCCATCTCTCAGTTATGAACAAATATGTTGTTTCCAGTGTCCATGAATTAGACCTATCTGTGTGTAGACACTGCACACCTAATTCATTTACTAGAAACAATGGGTCTTACACAACCATACATATATACATGTTTAAAGATAAAATAGTCATTCCATTAAATAATCAGTAAATATCCAGTAACAAAAGATGAGAGTGCAGCTAGTGGGCTTTAGGGTATACACCAATCCCAACAAACTCCCACTTACACTAAAGATCACTACTTCCTAACCTAACACCAATAGACTCATCATGAGAAGTAAAGACTTTTTCAGTAAGAGTCTTAGTGAATGGGTCAGCTAAGTTATTCGCTGAAGCAATATGTTCCACCACTATTTCTCCATCCTGAATGAATTCCCGGATTAAGTGGTACTTTCTCTGAATGTGCTTGCCTTTCTTGTGATTTCCGGGCTCTTTGCACTGTGCTACAGCACCAGTGTTGTCGCAGTACATGACAATCGGTTTATGCACTGCAGGAACAACTCCCAATTCCAATAGAAATTTTCTGAGCCATACTGCTTCCTTCGCAGCTTCTGATGCCGCCACATACTCTGCTTCCATGGTAGAATCAGCAGTACAGGATTGCTTGACACTTCTCCATGATATAGCCCCTCCTGACAGAGTAAAGACGTATCCCGAAGTAGACTTTCTGGCATCTCTATCAGATTGGAAATCAGAGTCTGTATACGCCAAAGGCTAGCATATAATCTTTTCTGGCATCTCATCTGTTCAAAAGGTTAGCATATAATCTTTCGTTCTCCGAAGATACTTGAATATATGCTTAACAGCTGTCCAATGCATAGGTCTAGGGTTTGACTGATATCTGCTAACCATGCCAACGGCAAAGCAAATATCTGGTCTAGTACATAACATAGCATACATGAGGCTTCCAACAGCAGATGCATATGGAACTCTCCTCATGCTCTCTATCTCTTCAGATGTCTTTAGACATTGATCTCGAGACAGTGATACTCCATGTCTAGAAGGTAGCAAGCCCTTCTTGGAGTCATGCATGTTAAACTTGACCAATATCTTCTCAATATATGAAGATTGGGATAGGGCTAACATCTTATTCTTGCGATCACGCAAAAGCTTGATCCCTAAGATATAGCTGGCCTCACCCAAATCCTTCATCTGAAATTGAGAGGATAACCAAACCTTTGTGGATGACAATACACCTACATCATTTCCAATGACCAATATGTCATCTACATATAGAACAAAAAATGCAACTGCTTTTCCACTTCCTTTCTTATACACACATGGTTCATCAATGTTTTGATCAAAGCCAAAAGATTTGACTGCCTGATTAAACTTGATGTTCCATGCTCTAGATGCTTGCTTAAGTCCATAAATGGACTTCTTAAGTTTACAAACCATGTTATCTTGGCCACTAGCAATGAAGCCCTCTGGTCTACACTCTGCAACTTCACGGTCTTGTTAAAACAATCCAACATCGTTCGGTTAGCTGCTAACCAATCCATACCAAGTATCACGTCAAACTCTGCCATTGGTAAGATGATCAAACTGACGGTTAGCTGAACTTCCCCAGTCTGAATACTACATCTAGGGTAGATAACATTACAAGCTATTGATCTACCTACATGGGTGGCTACGATCAAATCGTATGGTAGTATCTCCTTATCCTCCCCCAAATGAAGTGCAAAAGCTGGTGCAACAAACGAGTGTGTGGATTCAGGATCAAACAGAACTTTAGCATCAAATCCACAAACTAAAAGTGTACCTTCTATGACATTCCCTGCAGCATCTGCTTCCTCATGCGTCAATGCATAAGCTTTCCCTGCCTGCTGGGGACGCTGCTGGTGATACTGCTGCGTGGTCTCTGACCGCGACCCTGGAATCTGGGTGCTGGGGGTCTCTGCTGATATCGCTGCTGGAGTACTGGAGGATGCTGATATGGTGGCTGAGGTGGTCGGACAATCATCTGTTGCTGCTGCTGTTGCTGTAGCCTTGCCTGTGCAGGGGGCATCTGTCTCAACGGCTGCGCAGGATGTGGTGGCCCGGGCGCCGGAGGTGGGAATGTGGGTGGTGCCACTCCTGTCTTCCCTGGGCAGAAACGAACCTTATGCCCAGGGTCTCCACAATGGTAACATGCCCCGGACTGCTTTCTGCAATCACGGCCATAATGATTCCCTCCACAATGAATGCAAGTGACTCGCTGCGGCTGCTGTCGGAGTGTAGGCTCGAACCGTAGCCTCTTGGGCGCTGGTTGCTGATAGTACTGAGAAGAAGAACCCTGTGACTTGGGTTGAGGTATCAACGCCAAGATCCTCTGCTGCTCCAACACAATCACCTCTTTCAGGGACCTGTAGCCCGAAAATGAGTTTTCTGCCCCTTTTTCCTCCTGCCAAACCATGGCAAACCTGCAGAAAATGAGCCTCCATGCTCCCCCATTCATTCCATACATCATTGACATCATTTCTAGCAATTTAAAACATAAAAGGCTACCCATTTAATAATTAATCCAATTATTCCACAAACCTAACCTAACATGAAAAATCCCTAAATCAATATCAAAACATGCTTAGAATTAAGGGAAATCTAAAAAGAAGCATAGCCAATCAATTGAAAACAAACATACATGTATTAAAATACAATGCAAATCTACTTGCCTCAATGTCAGAAGAAGATTGGAAATGGGTAAAACTCGAGTAGAAGCTTTCTACCGCGAAACCCCCGAATCTAAACCGATAAAACGAAATCTAGGAAGCTAAGAAGAAGAAAGGGAGAAAAAGAATTAAGATCAGACCTAATCTAACCAAAGGAAAGATAATATGAAAATATGAGATTGAGAGAAGTCTTACCAAATCTATACCGGAAGAAAGAGGAGATCGAGAGAATGAATACTAGCGGTTCGAATCTTTGAGTAGGATCTTCTAGGGTAGAGTTCTGGCTTGAGAAAAGAAGAGGAAGAAAAAAGGGGGCTGCTGCTCTTGTTCGTTACAGAGATAATGAGGGATTAGGGTTAATCCTCGTTTAAGAAGAAGAGAAGAAGAAAAAGATAAGTTTGCCCTCAAGTGGGTCTGGTGAATGAATGGACCACTTGAAGGGTTTCTGATCGTCGGATCGCGACGAGTCGAGAGATAAAAATGATCAGCGCGACGAAACGTTTCCAACGAATTCAAAATCACGGCGTTTGGAATATTTCGGAAAAACACTCAATTTTTCCTAAATTGCAAACTACCCCCTGCTATGATCAAACGAACTCGGAATCAAACAAAACTTCGCAGAAACTATTCTAATGCTAAAAGAAACTCGCTCATGATCTAAACCCACTTAAATATCTAAAATACAATTAAATAAAATAATTAATAATAAATGGATCAACGGGCCGGGTTTTAGGCCCAACTGACCCAATAAGGTGACAACCTTACATCATCCAATCACAAGACATAGTTATCAAAGCGAGTATTGAGCAAAGCAAAACTATCGTCCAACATCGATTCAATATACCGCACTTCCAGGAATTATGTGGTTTCGTTTCAGGCCGCGCATTGCATCTGATTTTGAAGGAATTTGAACGGTCTAACGATGTCGGAGAAGTTTTCTACAAATGCGGATGTCGACTTCGTACGAGCTACGGACTGCCATGTGCGCACGAGCAAGCAATATATTTGAACGATGGTCGTCCCATACCAATTGATGCCATAGATAAATTTTGGAGAAAACTTGACTTATCACATTGTGTGTCTCTTCAAGACGATGACATCAATTGTGACGTCGAGATACAAGTGTTCATGGAACAGTCTAAGCAGCAAACAAGGCATGGTAAATTCAGTCTTTTAAGGAAGTTGAGGGAGATAATCACACCATCAACAACTTCAATTCGTGAACCTGCTGTTAAGACGAAAACTCGTGGACGCCCCTCCTCGAAAAAAAGTTGCAACAAATACTCGTGTTAACCCGTCTGCATTAGTGTTCGTTGAGTCTGATTCCATTCATTCTCGGGAACCAAGCAGAAACAATTATTCGTTTGGAAGCCCCGACTCGAAGGACATGGAAGACATATCAACTCGTGCTAATATGGATACATTTCAGTTTGTTGAGCCAGATATTTTCCAGTTTCAGGAACCAGCGAGACACAGTTGCTCCTCTATTTACAACTACTCTGTACATGCCTATGTTCGTCAGTTTCCACCTATATTGCATCCTTACATTATGCATGAACAAGACGTAAAACATGATGGAGATTGCAGATTTCAGGTGATAGTTGTCTGTCTTGGTCTTCACGAAGATGTATGGGCAACTATCCGGTATAACTTAATAGAAGAGTTGCACACATTCAAGACACAGTATCTTGTAATATTTGATAGTGATGACCAGTGGACTCGTGTTTACAACTCACTGAACTTTTTTGCATTAGATAGAGGAGCACCGATTGAGCATTGGATGACCATGCCAGACATGGGTCTCTTAATTACTTCAAAGTTCAATGTGATATTACACGTTTTAAGTGCTCCACAGAGCTTTACGTATTCGCCACTTCGATCTACTCCACCACCGTCGTATCAACATGTTGCTATCGCTATCAGGTACGTAAATAATAATCACTACGTTCAGGTTGTATTGACAGATGGTTACCCGATGCCTCCCATTATGCCTTGATAAGTCCACAATATCACACATTTAATTCATTAATTTACATAAATTTGTGGACTTAATTAAAACAAAATGCATTAAATTCATAGATTTTCACAAAATCATGCAATTAGACTCTTTTAGTTGAATTTAAGTAAAAATCTCATAAAAATGCATGTCTTGGTGAAATTATCAAATTCTACATTTTTGGGCCCATGCTTAACATCATCCCTTTTAATAAAAATTACTATTTCTAAATTAGTTTTAATTGTTTTACAGAAATTCAGAAATCGGGGCCTGCATGGAGAGAAAAATTACAGAAGACCCACCACGGGACCCACCCACATTGGGTGAAAATCCTAAGGTAGGGGCAACCATGGTGGGACCCAAATGAGAAGAACAAAATTCATGAAGTGAAGACCCCATGGGGTGGGATATTAAAGCAAGGTGGACATCCAAGAGGGGCCCGCTTCTTGTTGCAGGTTGAAGACTAAATTCTGAAATTTAGAATTTAGATATTTTAGTTGATATGTGGGCCCAAGTGGAGAATTACAAGAGATAAGAAAAGAGTCCAAGCATCAAGGTTTTTTCAAAATTTGAAAAGTTGCAAAGCAAAGCATTATCCAATGCCTACAAGAGTTTTTTCCCAGAATAGCACCCTCAAGTAAACTAATTCCCATAATAGCACTCATTTGAAAATAAAACCCAAAATAGCATCCCGAACCTATGTGGCATATCCAATTCTATGTGGCAACTCAACATGAACAAGCTTTTAAATTTTTCTTTAGGTTAGTACAAGCACTTTTGACCTAATTAAAAACTGGGTCTGGTTGGTGTTGAACCGAGTCAACCCGCCAATGGGCCTAAATGTTAGACTTTCTTAGAGCCCATTCGCAAAAATTATGTCCTTTGTGAGAAATAGGCCCATGCACAGCTCCCAGGCTAAAAGATACAGCCCAAATAGAGGCCACTGTGAGCTGAGCTAAGTTCGGTGTAGGACTGGCCCAGCCATGATACACGAGTTTTCAACAATTTTTTTTGAAAAATATTCAAGTGAGAACTAGTTTTCATCTATTATATGAGAACTTTTTTGTAGGGCCCAACTAGTTGTCTGTAAAATATCAACCCCAATAGATCATCCTATCACTTTCATCCATGACCCAATTTATTAATGGTCTTAAAATGAATCATATTTTTAAGATTTCGCACGAATGACGAGTAACAGTTGGATGTGTAAAAGTTTGGCTGGTAAACATTCATGGGGGGTCATAATAAGGGGTCCCACGTGCCTAAAACTAGGGAATTTACAAAAATGCCTCTTATTAGGGACATCCTTAGGAGAATCTTTGATCCAACGGTTCATTCCATTTGGATGTGTGCCAATCCTTGGGATTAGTGACCATCAGGGGGTTCCCTAATTGTTGCTAGATTTAGATTGGCTGCTAGTTGGGCCCTACAAAAAAGTTCTCATATAATAGATGAAAACTAGTTCTCACTTGAATTTTTTTCAATAAATAAATTATTAAAAACTCGTGTATCATGGCTGGGCCAGTCCTACACCGAACTTAGCTCAGCCCACAGTGGCCTCTATTTGGGCTGTATCTTTTAGCATGAGAACTGTGCATGGGCCTATTTCTGGCTCAATAGTTTGATGGACCAGGGCTTGGCCTTTCAATATATGCTTGAATGCCCGGCTCAGCCTGATGTATATCTCACAAAGGACATGATTTTTGCGGATGGGCTCTAAGAAAGCCTAACATTTAGGCCCATTGGCGGGTTGACTAGGTTCAACACCAACTAGACCCAGTTTTTAATTAGTTCAAAAGTGCCTGTACCAACCCAACGAAAAGTTTAAAAGCTTGTTAGGTTCATGTTGAGTTGCCACATAGGATTGGATATGCTACATAGGCTCGGGATGCTATTCTGAGTATTATTTTCAAATGGGTGCTATTATGGGAATTAGTTTACTTGAGGGTGCTATTATGGGAAAAAACTCTGCCTACAAGAAGTGCATGTTCAACACAATGCCAATCCAAGGTGTTGCACACCCCTAGAGGGGGCCCACATCCATCCAAGTTTGCAACTGAATAAAGTCTCGTGATTCTAAAGATATTTTCAAAGCCAAGACGTGGACCCAAGTGTGGATATTTACAAGCAATGAAACGTCCTAAATATGGAAGGTGGGTGCACTAAAGAGTTTCAAGTTTCGAAAAAGACCCCACAAGGAGTCCAAGATCCTATTATCAAGGTTACCAAATGCCACCACAGCTTGCATCTCAATCCACCAAGTTTTTTAAAAGATTTGATAATTTCCAAAGAGATGGCAAGGAGTGCATGGACGTTAACTCCATATCTATCCGACGCATATAGAAGGCTCTATCTGGATTTTTTTCTTATCTCTCTCATTCCCCTCTCATACGTCCGGGCCCTCTCCCATCTCCAATATCTCTCTGACGTGAATCTCTCTGATTCCACTCCCTCCCTGACGTCCATTCATTCTCTCCTCCATTGACTTTTTTCCATTCTTTCCCTCCATCTTCAACATCTCTCACTCACCTATCATACGAAGCCAAAGAAAAAAAAATTGTGGAAGAAGAAGAAGGATGGAGGGGTAGATTTGCTACTTATAATCTAAGGAGAAAGGGTGTAAGTTGATTTATTTTTATTGATTAATTTTATGGGTGAGCAATTTTAATTCCAAATCTGATTTTTAATTTATTAATCAATTTTCTTTATTTATGTCTTTTTGATGCCTTATTTTTGAATGATATATTGCATGCTTAAAGGCCGCTGAATACTGAAAATATTTGAAGGGGACTAGAGTCTTTCTGAAACTTCTCAAATATTAATAAATCTGATTTTTTAGATTTTGGGCCTTTAATGAAATCGCCCATATTTTCAATATTTAGAAAACAATTGAACCCTGACCCTTAGATTGTAAGGCTCTCATTCAATCTTGAATTTCAATTTAATTATTTCTGAATTTTTAACATCTCCAATTTGTTTTCTGGTTATTTTTATGGTGGATGCAGTTTTTAGTATAGTTTTATTAGACTAGGTTTCTAGTTTATGATTTTTCTTTAAATCGGGTTGTAATTAATTTTATTCAAATCTTTAATTAATTTTTAATTAAAGTAGGATTTGTGATTTTTATAGATTTTTGATAGGCTAGCACTAGTTTTCCAATAGGACAGGTACATTGCGATCATTGGCTCCATGTGGATCGACCCGGTTTCACCGGTTATTACTACATCGTGACGACCCTACACTTAGGGCACGATCATGCCTCAATGGGTTCACTTCAGGCATGATTGTGCAGCTGCATGGGCTACCCCATACGCTGAGCGAATTAATGCGTTCATGCAGTATATGCATTCTAGGTTTCCTTCTGAATCCATTGTGTTGGAAGTTTAGGAATGTAATATGTTTGAATAAATTTGTTTTAAATACCCCAAGACTTTTGAGATTAAGATGATTTTTGTGTTACTAGTATTTAGTAGTTATAATCTAGTGTTTTAAGATATAGTAGCACTAAAATACAAACAAATGCTCATCTTTTAAGATTTAGTAGCACTAAAGTAGGAACCCCTACTTTATCTGCCATGATGGGTCCCACATTTAGCAGATTAACACCCACACCAAATGAATAAAATATATATACATATATCGTACGGTCACCATTCGTCGTGAAAATTTAAGTTCATTCCAATTAAATCCAAATTTGGGCTCTTATTAACCAGCACAAAGACCCTCCTCTGATTACATTTTTGAGTGGGTGTATTATCAAAATGGAGGGCTTTCTACCAAAAAAAAAAAAAAAGAAGGGCAATAAATTGATGGGCCCATGACATTGACCAAAAGGAGGCACCCACCTGTCCCACTCATGTCCCCAATATGAATGCAGTGGCAGAAAACTAGTGACATACAGCTCATGGTTTTAGTATACGGGATCTATCAGCCATCAGGTTTTAATGGTCATGTCCTTTCTCTCTCGTGAGTACCTGCCAAACAATCCCTACTCTAAATAATAGAGTGGGTTTGCTTATTAATTAGACTGGGTGTATTTATCATGGCCTTTTACCGAATGCTCCACATATGCACACGTTCGGTTGATGGCTGGAAAGAGTCCGGATCCTTTGTCGTGCTTTGAGGGTCCGTCACATCAGCATGCATACCTGCCATTTACTCAGGCAGTGAGTTCGGATCCTTTGTAGTCTTATCCCGCGGTGACCGGTGATTGTAAGTGGATCTATCATAGTCCGCCACATCACTAAGGAAAGTTTGCCATGCACGCGGACAGCCTACCCTGTCCAAGACAAGGGATGTTTATGGTGAGGTGGCAGATCGTGATTGGTCCACTCACGATCACCGTGGATAAAATCCCTCAGACGATTCCAATTCTTGCGCAGTGCTTGCCTCATTCAAGGCAGGCGTCACATGGTAATGTGACAAACCGTGATTGGTCCGCTATAGTTCCCTTAAGTCAAAAGCCTAGGAGGATCCCAATTCTTTTTTTTTGTTTAAAGGGTAATTGTATTAATGAGAGAGAAGAAAGAATACAGAGGCCAAGAAAGCCTCAAAGAAAGGGAAAATACAAGAGAAGAAAAACCAAAAGACCCTGAGAAGATACAAAAGTCAGGGGGTATTCAATTGTAATTGAGATTTACAGGAATATTCAAAAGTCTGAAGAGGGAGGTAAGTTGGTGGCTGGCAAAAGGTTTTGAGATCCTTTTCAGAGAGATACCCAGATCATCATGCAGATTAAGTAAAATCTGATTAAGGGAAGGATGATGGTCATCAAAAAGAGCTGCATTTCTTGCCTTCCATATGGTATGAAGAACTGAGAGAAAGACTGCTGCCATGAAGAGCCTCCCAGCTGAGTCATTACCTGTCGACAGAGCAAGCCAAATGGAAGAGGCAGAGCATGAGGTCGGGTGCAAAGCATTTGAGGAAAGCAGCAGCCATTGCCAGAGAGAAAGAGCAAAAGGGCAGGAGAAGAAAAGGTGGCTGGTTGAGTCTTCTCCGCTGAGACAGAGACTGCACCTCGAAGCTAAGGAGAAGCCAATTTGCTGCAGACGCGAATCAGAGGGTGTTCTGTTAAGCATTAGTCTCCAACCAAAACAGCTGACTCTGGGAAGGGAGATACCGTTCCAAATGAGAGAAGGCCAATTGAGGATGATGCCTCTCTGTCTGATTACATTCCAGGCTGATTTCAGGGAAAGCTGGCCATCAGCAGACTCTCTCCAGTAGAGATTGTCTCTAGTAGCGTGGTTGGGAGAGAGGTAAGAAGTGGCATTATCGAGCAGGTCTTGAACAGGAGTTGGCAGATTCAGGGGGATATGCCAAGAGCCAGAGTGGAAGAGAGAGGCCGGCCTTTGGTCCGGAGGAAAGTGCAGATTGGGGAAGACTGCAGAGAGAGGTCTGTCTCCACACCATGTATCATGCCAGAGGTTGATGTCTTTGCCATTGCCAAAGGCCCAGGCACTGCCCTGGTGAAGAAGTTGAGCAAGACGACGAACTTTTTTCCAAATGCAGGAGCCATAGATGGTATTTGCAGGGTCCCAGATGCTGCTGAGCTTGAAGTAACGATTCCTGAACCAAGCAGACCAGATGGTGTTCATGGTGGAAGCCTGCCAGCCCAACTTGATGAAAGCTGCATTGTTGACTTCGCTGATCCTTCTGATGCCGAGGCCTCCTTCTGACTTTGGGAGGGTCACTTGGGACCAATTGACGTGGTTGAACTTAGAGGAGGGAGCACTGCCAGACCATAGGAACCTTCTCATCAATCTTTCAATGGCTTTACATATAGAGACAGGGAGAGGAAGTATGGAGGCTGTGTGTAATGGGATGCAGGAGAGTACATGCTTAATGAGGATCAGTCTACCTGCAAAAGAGAGAAATTTTGCTTTCCAAGCTGACAGCCTTGCTAGAATGGAATCCAGCAGAGGGAGGAAGTGAGCTTGCTTCGGAGTGCCGAAAACTATAGGAAATCCCAAATACTTTAGCTGAGCCTGGCACTGCTGCAGACCAAGGATAGAGCAGATTCTGGACTTCCTACGAGTCCCACATTTGCCAATGAAAAGCTGACTCTTGCGAAGATTGATTTGCTGGCCAGAGGAGGATTGGTACAGCTCCAGCAGGTCTTGAATAGCTAGGACTCCTGAGGTGGTGCCTTTCATGAAGATGATAATGTCATCCGCATAGAGGAGGTGGCAAGGGGTGGAGGGAACTGAGGATAGGGGAAGGATGGTCCTTTGAGATTGAAGGTTGTGGAGATGAAGGCTGAGAATTTCCTCTGCAAGGATAAACAGGTAAGGTGATAGTGGGTCGCCTTGTCGAAGACCACAGTGGGAGCTGAAAAAACCATGAGGGGTTCGGTTGATCAAAACAGAGCATCTGGTTGTGCAAATACATTCTCGCATGAGGGAGATCCAGTCTTCAGAGAAGTTGAAAAACCTGAGGGCAGAGAAAAGAAATTGCCAATTGAGCTTATCAAAAGCTTTGGAAATGTCTAGCTTGAGGCAAAGGGAGCCTTTACTGAGCTTGGAGTTGAGCTTCTGGAATAGCTCGAAGGTCAAGGCTGCATGGTGATGGATTGATCTGCCTTGGATGAAGGCTGCTTGATAGGAGGATATCAATTTTGGTAGGAGCTTGGTTAGTCTGGAAGATAGGATTTTGGATATGATTTTGTAGGAGAAGTTCAGCAGGCTAATAGGTCTGTAATCAGCAAAGGTGGCAGGGGAGTTGGCTTTGGGGATGAGAGCAAGGAAGAAAGTATTAGAGGCTTTGAGGATTCTCTTGGATTGAAAGAAGTGCTGCACTGCTGAGGTTACTGAAGGTCCTATAATGCCCCAAGCTGCTGTGAAGAAAGCGCCATTGAAGCCATCTGGGCCTGGAGAACTGTTTCTTTTGAGGGCAAAGACTGCCTCTTTGATCTCGGAGTCAGCAGGGATAGAAACAAGGGTAGTGTTTTCCAGGTCTGTTACCTTGGGGCTATCAGATTGAAAGAGAATTTGGTGAAGCTGGCCATCATGAGGTTTGTAGAGGTTGGAGAAGAAGTCTACAGCTTGAGCTTGGATGATGGAGGGATCATCAGTTTGATTGCCATTGACAGTGATGTGGTTGATTCTATTGAAAGAACTCCTGGCTTTTGCAGATTGGTGGAAGAACTTAGTGTTCAAGTCTCCCTCCTTGAGCCAAGAGTTCCTGGATCTCTGTTTCCAGTGAATTTCTTGGGCTTTTAGAGCTTCATGGAGACTAAGCTTTGCTGCCAGAAGGTCATTCCTAAGAGAGTCCGAAGGGGAGGAGTCAAAGTTCTGTTGGCACCTTAGGACAGAAGCTTCCGCAGACAGAATGTTTTGGTGGATGTGGCCATAGGTGGCCTTGTTCCAGATTTTCAAGGATTGTTTAAGAGCTTTGAGCTGCTGGGCTAGGATGAACTGGGGATTCCCAGCAATGGGAGTAGCCCAGCTGGAAGCAACAACATCAAGGAAGGAAGGGTGGAGGAGCCATTTATTCTCAAACTTGAAGGGGGCTTTAGGGGCTGGGGGGAGGTTGGAATGGGTGAGAAGGATAGGACTGTGGTCAGAGGAGATCCTAGGGAGGTGAAGAAGCAGAGGGTCAGGGTAACAGTCCAGCCAGTGAGAGTTCACTAGAGCTCTGTCGAGTCTTGCTGCTACGTAGGAGAGGCCTTGCCTATTGTTGGACCAAGTGAATTTGCTACCTGAGTAGAGGGTATCAGAGAGGCCAGCTTGAAACACCGTCGACTGGAAGTCCTTGAGGGTGGAGGGGGAGGCTTGGCGGAGACTGAGCTTCTCATTGTAGGAGAGAATGGCGTTAAAGTCACCTAGGACACACCAGGGAAGGGAGGTTTGGGAGGGTGTCAATTAATACTTTCCAAAGGTCTTTCCTAAGAGTATGGTTGGTGGATCCATAGACTCCTGTGATAAGGGAAGAGTGACCAGAGGTTGGGTTATGAAGGAGAAGAGTTAGGTGCTGGGATGAAACATTGAGGACAGAGGTAGTGAGGTGATGGGAAGATTTTGAGAAGCACCAAAGATTTGGGGTAGCTAAAGATTGATGGTTTGAGTGGAAAGTGTCAAAACCCAGATTAAGCAGACCAAGAGAATTGGTGGACGAGAAGCTAGACATTGGTTCAGAGATGAAAATAAAGTCAGGGAGATGGGAGCGGATCAGGTTAGCCAAGGCTCTGATGGTAGGGGAGTTGGTTATTCCCCTACAGTTCCAGTAAAGGATCTTTAACATGGTTAGGAGGGGGGGGGGGGGGGAGGTGAACTTACTTCTAGACCTCCTAGTGATTGGACCAGAGATTGGGCATTTGGATTTCCCTTTGCCTTTGGAGTGGTGCTTGGAAGGGCCTGCAGGAGTAGTCCCAAGGTTCGCAGCCTGAGGGAGTTCGGCTGGAGGGGGTGAAGGGGGGTTGGCCAGAGGGGTGTCTGAAGGATGATTAAAGCCTGGAGGGGGAGCATCTTCAGAGAGAGCCTGAAGATTGCGACCAAAGAGGTTTGGATTGGAGGTGGGGTCTAAAAGGGAGCATTTATCAAGAATGTCAAAGGGATTGGATAAGTCAATGGTTGGAGGAGAGGTTTCTTTAAGGATGACAGAGACTACTTCAGAGGGTAGGTCATTGAGGGATGGATTGGAAGAGGAAAGGGTGAGAGTGTTAGCCTTAGAAAGAGACTTACTGGGAGGACTAGCTAAAGTCATTGAGGATTTGGGATGATGGAGTGATAGAAAAGGCTGAGGAGAAGAGGAGGGGCAGGAAGTGATGGTGGTAGTAGCTGAGGAGGGGGGAGGCTGGTTGGTTGCAGAGGAAGGAGGAGAGAGGGGAACAGTGATAGTTGGGGGAGCCAAAGGAGGGTTGGTAGAGAGAGGGGGGGGGGGAAACTGAGACTGAAGAGGGGGGGAATGGGTGAAAGGCAGGGGAGACTGAAGAGGGGGGGAATGGGTAGGCAAGGGGCTGAATTGGGCTAGGGGGGGTTGGGGGGGGGGAGTGAAAAAGGGGGGGAAACAGGGCCTAAGGAGTGGTTGCTGGGCTGAGGAGCTAGATGGCAATTTTGAGAGGAGTGGCCTGATTGAAAGCAGAGAGGGCAAGGGCAATGTTCATAGGAAACTGCAATTTCCAATTCCCCTTCACCCTGCAAGTCTACAAGGATGGTTTTGGGTTTAGGTTTGGAGAGGTCAATATTGACCTGGACCCTGGCAAAAGTTAGAATTCTTTGTGAGGAGGTAATTGCATCTAGCTTGATTGGTTGGCCAATGGAGTTGGCTATGGAGAAAATGATGTGCTGGCTCCAGCAGTGGTAAGGCAGCCCTGAAAGTCTCACCCATACAGGGGAAAAGGAGGGCCAAACTGATTCATCCTGACCAGGGGACCAAGGTTGGAAGAAGATTTTCTTCCTGTCTAAGGACAGAGGGGAGAGGCCCAGAATGAAGGCTTTATCTTCGGGTGAGTTAAAGCGGAAGATGAAGTGGCCTTTGATGGTAAGGGAAACCAAGCAAGGTCTGGAAAGGGCCCAGAATTTGGCCTTCTCTTCAACCCATTCTAGGGAGGGGCGTTTACCTGCAAATTTGCCTATGACAGAGAAATTGAAGGATTCCTTACTCGCGGATAGCACAGTTTGGGGGATGGATAAGGTCGGTCTACCATTAGTCCAGGTGGTAGGGGGATAGCTTGGAGGGTGGAAGGAAGGCTGTGGAAAAGCAAAGAGGTTTGCAAAGGAAGAAGGGGGGAAAATAGGTGTGCCAGAGGAGAGGCTGGGAGTAGGGGGAATTGCGGATGGTAAGGGAGGGAAGGCAGAGGGGTCGGGAGGGGGGGATAGGGGAAGAGAGGCAGAGTGGTGAAGAGGCTTGGTTGGGGGAATAGATGGGGGGTTTGGAGGAGGAGGTCTGGAAGTCCAAGGGGGGAAGTGGGTTGGCCGGACCGCAGCTGAAGGGGCTGGCCTGGTGGGAAAATGGGCGGGAGATGAATGAATTTGAAAAACTGGCAGGAGTGAAGAGGGGGGTTGGTTTAAAAGAGGGGGAGGGGAGGGGGAAAGCAATGAGGGAGGAGGAAGGAGAGTTGACGGAGAAGAAGAAGAGGGTTGGGTCGACGGGGAGCTTGAGGGGAAATGGGCGGGAGAAGGAGGAATTTGAAAAACTGGCAAGAGCGGAGGAGGTTGGTTTAGAAGGGGGGGGGGAAGCAGAGGGGGAGGAGGGAGAAGAGATGACGAAGAAGAGAGGGACGGGATCGGCGATGAAGAAGAGGGTGGGATTGGCGGAATCGTGACGAGGTTGGGAGAGTCTGGTGGCATTGGAAACCCTTCGGAGGAGACGATTGAAGGATCCCAATTCATCATGATAACACACTCATCCACGTGTGTAACCACACCATGTGTGCACCCAGTCATCCACTTCATCATCCTCATTAGATTTTTCATCAAATAAGGAGCTACTTAATTGGGGGAGCACGGTTTCGAGGGAATCGAATGGGAAGTTGTTCTTAATGTGAAGAACTCATAAATATGAAAATTTGTATTTCCTTTTCAACAATGAGTGCGTGTGGAAGTAGGAACCCTTTAACCCATTTCCAATGGGTGATGATGCATTGGGAATTCACAAAGTGCCCAGATCGAATGGTTTTGGAAGTAGGAACCCTTTAACCCACAGTGCATTCCACAACGAGAGTTAGAAACTCACAAAGGAGATATCAATCCCCCAAAAATATGATTTGTAATTGTTAATACACAAGAAAAATAACAACCCTTTCATCTAAAAAAAATGGTAGATATCGGCTGCTTGAAGTAATCTTGATGCCTCACGAGTAATCACGATCCGTATCCAGATCAATCACTGTTCCTTCCACTCTTTTTTAGTCTTTCGATATTGGTGGCCCAGTAGTTCAAATCTATCATTATCTCTACTGGAAGTTTTTCGATTGTGTAGGTTGACGAAAATGGTGAGATCGGTCATAATCCTTAGATCATTGAATAGATAAGAGAAGATGCTCAAATTTTATTGAACTACAAAAGTGATGTTGATTATCATAGAGGAGTAAAGAACATGATCGTGGCTGGCTTCATCACAAGATAACCACCGGGTTCATGGATTTGTGACCACATTAAATTTCCTCTGCTAATCGTTCCTACCAAAACCTCGAGGAATTAGTAGAGGCAGTGGAAGTAAGTTGCAATACTACCCTTGAGTGGAACCTCATTTCTCTCAACACTCCCCCTTGAATGGAACTCGGTCAATTCACATTTCACAATAAGCACATTTCAATGTTGAGTCCTTCCTCCTAGGACTCGTACTCATGACTTATTGGCTCTAATAGTGTCACGCCCCCAGACCCGGGCCCTGCAGCGGCCTGACCGTGGGGAGCGCGAATGGGATTAAAGTAGCAATTATATTTCTCCCAAGATCCGCGTGTGTAAGGATGACAAATTACAACACACTCTGAATATTTTGCGGAAGCTTTCGTGGCGTTATGACCCGGAGTCCGTGGCCATCAGATTTCACGTCGCACTCCACCACTAACATATAGCTATCATATCAGGAAGCATATCAGACTGGAATAGACCATCACAACAAAGTACAAAGCTGACAGTAACAGGATATTACATTCCCATATATGTTCAAGTTACAAATATCAATGTGTATTAATTACAATCCCGAGAAAAAGGCTAATAAAAGGCATACAAATTAATAACAAGCTAAATAAACACTACCCCACATTTGACATAACTTCGATGTCAAGCTCAATGTCTACGTGATATAGCCGACACTACAACCTGCAAACTCATGGCTCCACAGCCAACACATGCACTCAGCTCGGGGTGAAGAAATCCGGACCTGAGTACCAAAATAGTGGGTCAGACACAACAGTCTAGCAGGTGGGTGAAAAGATAATAAATGTACTGAAAAATAAAATATGTGATAAATCATGTTACTTGATCAAAAGCTGTATATAATTAAAACATGTGGAAAATCATGGATATCTAACAAATCCTATATTCATGTAAAACGGGTGTAAAACATGCATATTTGACAAAACATGTATTCATTTAAAGCATGTGTAAAACATGGATATTTGACAAATCAGGCATTCATCAGATTGCAAACCCAGTCCATATGCGGACCCTGTAAATCACCCTTCTTCAATGGAGTGGGGAGCCACAATCGTGAGGACAGATGGCAACCACATAAAGCTAAATCCTCCATCACTAGTGTGTTGAGAGCACATCGGCGCGTTGGTCTCAGACACACGAAGTGACGAGAGCCAATGAAATATATATATAGTTATACGGGACCACGGTCGCGGACTGGATAACGGGACGGGACGGAATCTAGACTGCAGTTGGTGGGAACGAGAGGGGGACCACCAAGTCGGTGGATCAGGCCGACGAGGTTTTCTAAGCTTAGTGGTGCTGACACATAGGTCACATGAAAGAAATCAGGACATATACATATATCTAGGCGGGCCGCTCATAGGCACATAAATCACATCGGGATCTTGTCATGCATAAACAAAACAAGGCTAGCAAAACACTAAGGTGCACATTTCAGTATTTCTGAAGCAGAACTAGTAAAATCACATGAAAATGGTAGAGTATGTATGCAATCCAAGTAAGATGAAACACAAGTGGATTTCTACAAATACCGGGCCATACATTGAGGATTCAAGATTTAAATCAATGTGTATAAGGGCCCCGTATGTCGGATTTGTTATTAGCTTGGTAATCAATAAGATGGAAGACATTTCGAGCTCCCTATATAAATTGACAAGTCCAAAATCCTTTAATAAATTTCCGTGATGGGGTTTCTTTTGCAATCAAACTCTGTAAATCACCTCCTAGGTCTCACCATTGCATTGGGGCTCCAAACAACCCTCCCCAAACCTTAAAACATAGTTTTCAGACCTCCCAATATAGACCCAGGCCAGTAGTACAGATGGCTCGAGCGGACCCGAAGTTCGCTCGAGCCATGAGCCCTCTGGAAGGGGTTCGCTAGAACGAACTTGGCTCTGGACAGGTTGGCTCGAACGAATAGAAGGTTGGCCCGAGCCAATTGGTCTCTGGAAGTGGTTCGCTCAAGCGACCATGGGTTCACTCGAGCGAACTGCTTCAGAACATGAATGTTGTGCAGTTTCGGGCTCCTTCTTCCTTCCTCTTGCAGCCCCTATTGGCCACCCATTTATCACCAAACATAGGGGTCTCCTTGCGTTCTCAAAACCCCAACTAGACATCCACAAACACACCATAAAAATACATCAAATCTCCTTCATTTCATCTACATCCATCACAATAGAAAACCCATCATATATGAAGTACAAAATAACACATAAGCAAGATTTGACCAAAACAAAGTGTAAACATTTCTAAGGGATTAATAAGAGAGGAGAGACTCATCAATATGCATATTTCGAAATCATAGCAAATGCAAGTATTAAAATTACCAAAACCATTAATGAAAATCAAGCTTTCCCACAAAACATGCCAATAATCAAAACAATCCATTCATCCACTTGCATTGGCCTCCAAGATAGCTAAACAAGCTCCTAAGCTCACTCCCAAGCCAAAGTTCTCCAAACTATACAAAAACCCCCCAAAATGCACCCATCTTAGAGCCCTAAAAATGGCAAATCATCAAAGACAAGGAATGGGCTCACACCAAGCAAGGAAATGGGACCCTAGGGGATGCCATTGCACATAATAGAAGATGGGATGGAAGCTCTTATCTCTAAGACCAGCAACCAGCAACCAGCAACCAGCAAGAAGAAGCCTGGAGAAGGGGCTGCCCAACTAGAATTGCACAAGAATGATGTCCAAAAAGAGCTTGAGATGAGGAGAAGAAGTTGGTGAGCTCCAATCTCCATTTGGCAAGAGTTTCTACATAAATGGGAGAAGAAAACAAGGAGAAAAAGGGAGGGGAAGCTCAGTTGCAGAACTCCCCCCTTGGGCTGCAACGAATGAGGGAGAAGAGAGGAGGGTTGCCCCTTTTTATAATGGGTGGGTGTGGGCCCCACCTCACTTAAAATTTGTCTATGATAAAACATCAATTTCTAGGCCCTGTATACGATCCACGAAGAAGGAAAAAATATTTCTCATAAAATCTAGTTTCCAAAAAGTATATTTTTGACATGGTTCTGTAATTTCAAAATTTGGGCTCAGATTCGATGTAAAAAAATCGATTTTGCCGAAGGGCTGGAAAAATTGATTTTTGGAGCTTCGAATGGGTACGGAGTGAACACGAAAGTTGTAGGGAATAACGAGACTAGTCAAATGAAGCTAAAATGTGAATTTTTGGGAATCACAAAGAACCTCCCCACGCTGACCACGCAAAATAAATAGGACTCTACGGTCACTGTCTAGGTTCACTAGCTCTCAACACTCCCCAAAACTAATTAAAATGCATTCTAACTGACAAACTCAATCAAACAACCACTAATCCCACTTAGAAAACTAATCCACAAATGAATCAACACTCATCCCAAAAATTAGGGCTACCAAAACCTCAAAGCATTAGTAGAGGCGACATAAAATACAACTCAATACTCCCCTTTAGGTGGAGCTCACTCCTCAACACTCCCCTTTATGTGGACCCGGTTAGCGAATTTTTTACGAAATGTGGCTCCACCACATTCCCTCTTAGGTGGAACCCGGTCAGCGCACTTTTGGTGACATACACTTTTTCGCCCCAGTCATTCCTCCTAGAATTCGAGCTCATGGATCAGCTTAAATACCATAACGACTTTCACATAAATAAATTCATTGCATAAAATTCACCTTGATATTCATTGGAGAATCAACTCCTATTATACAACTTGATAGCAAAGTGTCGTAGATCGAAACCCAAAGACCTCGTGTTTGGAGTAGTGAGGGCCTTACACAAGTGAGCAAGGGTAACTTAGATCATCATATGGCAAGGCATAAAAATAAACTAAGGGAAAATGTATTGAATATTTACTAAATTCTGGGAACAAATTAATAGTCCAAAAGTGCTAGGGAGAATTCAACACTAATGGAGTAAAACTTCTTATTACATCAAACATTCATTCCAACAAAAGAAAAAAAAAAATTTTATAATTCGGAAAACATCTTCAAGAAATCCTCCTCTTCCATTTATTCCCAGCCTTAACACGTTCATGACGAACCATCTGAAACATGTTGATAAAGGGGTGAGCAAAGCTAGCTCAATAAGTGGAGAGACTTAGTCGTCTCATCCAACTCTAAGCTTAGGGAGAGATTTAGCTTCCATATAATTATTCAATCAATAATGTAAAATAATACAACATTTTAAATAAATAAATCGTTAACAATAAATTATAATATAAAATTATATGAAAAAAATTTAGAAACCATAAAATAGGAACAAAAGTAATAATAATTGAGGAGAACATAGCCAAAATAAAATTTCATTCACATTAACTTAATGCAGATTAGGCTTTCCAAAACACGTAGCGTCCCGCGATTAAGCCTTATTTTATTAAAACACTGGGGCTTCACTAAACACATTGCTTCTCATGATCAAGCCTGCTGACTTTCGGCTTTATAAAATACGTGGTGTCCCACTATCAAGCCTCTCTTATTGACATTTGGCTTTACAAATCACATGGTGTGTCATTATCAAGGCAATCACGTAGAAAATGGTGGATCTATAAAACACGCGGCATCCCACGATCAAGCCCATAAACACATGATCATATATATATATATATATATATATTATATTTATATGACTAATTCCAGTGCATATATCATACGTTACAAAGTTTTTAACTCACATCAATGTATTGAATTTGACATATGAATATAAGATAAAACTTTAATTTGCATGGTCATAAAGACGAGATTTTATAAATCTGATAAAGAACCGATAAGCATATAATCATAAAATTCTAATATATTAATTCAATTTTTAATATTGCTAAAATAAAATCCAATCCGTTAATAATGTATCCTAAAATAAATGGGCTCTAATCGTGAAACCAGATTGAAGACCCGACATAAAACGGGCTTGGATTCATCAAAATAACATCCACGTACCAAAAAGGGTATCAGGCATATTCTTACATATACTCTACTTTGATAGTGTAAGTTTTTTGAGTGGCATGGATCAATCTAAATGTTTAACATATAATAGGAATTTATATTTTTCTTTCAATTACTAAATGATCAAAATCACATGATCTTTCATAGATTGGGTCATATTTGAACCTGGTCTAATTAATGCAATTGATTCCATTAATATATAGGTATAGTTTAATGGGCAGAATCATCTTTAAACTTGACCAAAAAAAAACCTGAACTGGGTTCTTGAGTTGGTAATAAGTTATGCCAACTCTTACCCGATCCGAAATGCGTCTAGGCTAGCTGTCCGGGTCAATGAACAGGTTGACCTGACCCGAACTCATTCCAGCCCAGACCCAACCAGGCCAAGCACTCATGCGGTTCTGTCTAAACTGACCGGACCTGGCATGGCCCATTCCGGGGACCATAGATCCACTATTAACATTCATTTTGTTCATTTGAAGATCTGGAAAAAGAAATAAATATAACAAGCTTATATCATTTAGATCTTCATAGATTATTTTAATTAAACCTATATCTAAACCAAATAGAGATATTACAACATTATACATTGCCGAATCATATGGAGATGAAACCAAATACAACCATAAACCTAAAAATTGAACGAGAAGGCTAAGAACCACACGTACCTGATATGGTGAAACTCTATCTTAGAAAGAGAGATAGAGATCGAGAAACTAATTAAGAGATAACTCCTTTTTTTACAAGTTGAAGTAAGGAAATGGGTCTTTTAAAACATGGGTTCGGCCGGAGGTCCATCAAAGTATGATTTTATTGCAAACAATCCAAAAAAAAAAAAAAGTCATAGAGCCAAAGGTCCCTCCCACACTTTTTCATACCTGAAATGTCTAATTTACAATTACTTTAAATCATAACCCATGATTGGTGGGATATCCCATTAATAATGGCCAATTAACATTTAATTGCCCACGATTAATGAAACCCAGATTTTCAAATAAATTCTAAAAATACACAAATAAATTTCAAAATAACGAAAATAAATTTAAAAAAAATGAAATAATTTCAAAAAATAAAATAAATTTAAAAAAATATATATATAATCAAATAACGCAAATAAATTTAAAAAGATGCAAAAAAGCTTCAAAATATCCAAATAAATTTCATGAAATAAAAATAAATTTAAAAAGACTCAAATAAATCTCAAAAGAACTAAAGAAAATTTCAAAAAATGCAAATAAATTTAAAATAACGAAAATAAATTTTAAAAAATGCAATAATTTCAAAAAATGCAATAAATTTGAAAAGACACAAATAAATTTTAAAAGACGCAATTAAATTTAAAAAATGCATATAAATTTCAAAAAACGTAAATAAATTTGCTAAAAAACTGAGATAAATTTTGAAATAAACTCAGATAAATTTACAGAAAACACAAAGAAATATGACAGAAAACAGATAAATTTGAACAACACTCAGATAAAATTGACAAAAACTAGGATAAATTTGAACAAAACTTAGATAAATTTACCAAAAACTTAGATAAATTTAAAAAAAACTCAGATAAATTTACCAAAAACACAAAGAAATATGACAGAAAACAGATAAATTTGAATGACACTCAGATAAATTTGACAAAAATACAAAGAAATATGACAGAAAACAGATAAATTTGAACAAAACTCGAATAAATTTGACAACAACTCAGATAAATTTGACAAAAACTCAGATAGATTTGCAAAAAACTCAGATTAATTTATCAAAAACTTAAATAAATTTGCAAAAGTCAGATATATTTGCCGAGAACCATGCGTTACCCTCGCTGTTACTCCAGAATCGAGGATGAAAGGCAGCAGGACTGCCTCTTGCAAGCACAAAAGCGAGATTCCAGAACCGACAAATAGTTTTTGATCGGAGAATCCATTCACTGTTTGGAAACAGAGAGGGAGAACTGAGGTTGCATCCTTACTCTTTCTACACAGCAAGTAATAATGAACCAGTCCTAATGTGGCCATCAAGGAGCCATATATAGCATTGGTTTTATATGCGTTTCTGCAATAAAGATGGGGATAGTGATCCGACCATGATCATATCTGACCATGCAAACATCTTGAATAGGTACCAGTTGCCTTTGAAACCTGGCCACCTAGGAGTCAACTTTGACCAGGCCTTTGCTATTTCATTATGTTCTCTGTTTGGAAACAGAGAGGGAGAACTGAAGTCTTTCCATCCTCAGTCGCTGGAACCGGACACAAAGAAGATAATAGACGAAAGGCATGGAAGAGACTGGGTGGGGATTGTGTTGGGCGCTTTGATTTGGTCAATGGGACTGAAAAAAAAGAGCTGGATCAGGGCCCGAGGGAACAAAAAAAAAAGGTGAGTTAGGATTTGTTGCAGTCAACATATCAAGGTGGGCCGCCACGTTCGACTGCTGTAGAAAAATGGGACTGGTGCGTGGCCGACGAAGACGGTGGTGGAATCTCGTCATTGACGAACCCAAACTCGCTTTGGGTTCTCTGCACTTTTGGAACCAAAACGAAACGAAAAACCACTTATGGGCTCTGTAAAACTAAGTCCCACATAAGACAACAAAAAACAATTTTTATTTTGTACCCAAGAAGTCAAACACAAAATCACTTTTTCTCAATAACGTGCACCAAGACCAATTTCAAACCGAGAATTTGTTCTCTCCTCTGCAATCCGCGAATGTCTTCACCGTTAATCAGGCGTGAGCCGCGTGACAGAACCCAAATCGCTGCCTGTTTTTGAGGTGGGAAAAGAAAACGAGAATATTTTTTCTCTGATATCAGTTTGTTTAGGAAGGAGGGAGGAAGAAGATTGAGAGGATTTAGGAAGGAGGGATGAGGGAAGATTTGAAATTTAAAATTTTAAAATTTTATGCCTAAAACGGTTGAAAGGGCAATTTAGTCCAGAAAAATGAGATCATGTGGATGCAGGGACCTAAGGCTGGAAAAAGTCTAGCTGAGTGGACTATAGGCCTTAAAAAGTTTTTTGACTGGAGGCTGGAAACATCGACTTATATGGACCTTTCGCTAATTTTGCCCTTTTAAAAACCTTTGAGACTCCCCTTGCATTGATATCCATTGAAGGGATATTAATGCAAAGATCACCCAAAACGTGCACACGTTTCTACTCCTTTAATTTCATCAAAAGATAGGGTCCACTAATCCCAACTTAAGTTTCTAATTAATGGATTAAATTAAAGATTGCACAAGAGGGACGAAATCAAGGATCCAACATCTGGGCCCACGCAAAAAGTTTGGATTGTTACATAAGTCCATTCAACCCATTATTCAAATTCAAACATATATTATATCTAACAAGACTCAATCCTAACAACTCAATATCTAACAACTCAATATTATAGCAAAAAAGACTGACGACTGTAACTTGGGAGTTGGGACTAACTCTAGTTGGACGCAATTTTTAATGAGATCAGAGAGCAATTTGAATTCAAAGGTAAACTCACTTTACACATTTAGGACCCGTTTATTTATCAGAATTTCAAGAATTCATGTATGAGAGAATTTCAAATTCTCCAAAAGTTGTCCCATTAGGTGAAATTCTAAATCCCTCTTTTTTATGGAGGATTTGAAATTTCAACAAATTGTATAGAGAGTGGAATTCCAAAAGATTTTTTTGGATGGTTGAAATTTGAAACTCTAATAAAAGACACACAGCATTTGAAATGCCAGGGACAAGATGTCACATGATTTCCAAAACACCCCAAACATCATAAATTCTAATCATAAATTCCCGTAAAGAAACATGCTCTATAATGGTAAAGTTCATACTCAACCCCAAACTCCTTACCACTCCCTACGTTTGTTTGGATTTATAGAGCAACCGTAGGAGCAGGCGATGGAGCCGGCCCTCCAACAAGCGTGTCCCCAAAGAAATTAGTCACCTCAAACCTGAGATTACAAACCTCCCCGATCACTCTCCCCCCTATCTTCCAATCACAGCATTCCGGAAGCTTGCTTATAGCATCTTCCAAACACTTGCGGCAAGCATCCCCAGATATAACAGGCTTGCATTGCACAAGACCATACACTTTATTAGATGCCGAGTAGTTCCTCTCCCCCGTCGCAAACATCCGACGCCATGGCTCATACGCAGCTCTATTAGCAAGATCAGTCATCAAGTTCCCCAAAGCCCTCTTGAACGGTTCTGGGTCAGTCACATTATACATGCTCCACGCCCAGAACCACCATGGAGTGGTCGAAGAGAGGAAGAAGTTGGCGTCTGAGTACTGCAGTTGGCAGTAATCATACCAAATGACTGAACTCCTGCTTTGGCACCGACTAAGGATGCCATCACTGGCAAAGTTGGTGCAGTTTCTACAGACGTCGGGCGTGGTGTCTCCACGGCAAAGGACGAGCCCGTAGACCTTGTTGGGGTCTTGTCCGATCGAGGTGTTGTAGAAACCTTTGTTGAGTGTGGCATTGGAGGAGAGAGAAGGGAGGAGGAGTTTTAGATTGGTGTGGAATGTGCTATTGAGGGTGTAATTTGTCACGGGTTTGCCATCATATGTGTTGTTGCATTCAAATCTGAGAGGCTCGGCGTAAGAAGTGGGGATGTGGAAGATGAGGAAGAGGAGAGGGGATAAGTAGAGGAGGAATGGGCTCATGGCTTTACTGTTTTTAAGTGTAGGAAGAGGTTCTCTCTTAGCTAATGGTTTGGTTGGATGGGATGAGAGGAGAGGGGTGTTATGTTTTTATATCTTTGGTTTCTTTTTAATTCTTCTTTCCTACTAGGGGTGTAACGGTTCGGTTAATCGATTTTTTTGAGAAAACCGTTAACCGATAACCGTAACCGCAGTTTTCTGTATTTGAAAACCGTAACCGTGAAGAGAAAAACCGTAGAAAATCGAACCGCGGTTAACCGTATAAGACGGTTCGGTTACGGTTAATAACCGTGGAAAAAACAGATCATGCATTCATACTTATACATGTGAAAAGGTGAAGCTTCAGTACAAGCTCTCCTCTAGTGCTGAATGCATTGATTTTTTTTATTTTTTATTTTTGTAAAAATAATGATAAACCAATGTGGTGGCCCAAGATTGATCGAGTAATCCAGCACTCCTTTAAATTGAAAAAGAACTTAGGCTCTGTTTGGTTTGGCAGTGGCTGAGAAATTGAAGAAGAGCAAACTGAGAAATTAATGGAAGATCAATTTCAACTCGGTCAGACAGCTTAGTCCAGTCTACTTGAAAAAATACAAAGAAGAAGAAGAGATAATCAGGGATCATCGCATGACCCAGTTTGGCCAAAGACACAGCCCAGCTCAGCACCATTTAGTAAAATTTTGCCTTTTCCCACTTTCAGAGACAGAAGCATATATTCTAAAGAACCATGAGTATCAACCTTTTTTAACTGATCAAGACTCGATTGAGTCTCTGAAACAACTTGGACCAGTGGCATGCTGAGTCAATTTCATGAGTCCTACACTTAGCCACCCATTCACACAAAAAAAGCATCCATCATCCACGTACCATTCAGAGAGGGGAGTCATAGCCTAATCCCCCCATTCCCCAAAATGTGTATAAATCCAAGTTAATGAATCCACAAATGCAAAGGGTACCTGAGATTAATATAACTCTGGAAGAGTTTATTCTCCCTATTCAATAACCTTGGTTCCAAGTCCCTTGAGCTCCTCAGCCGGGATCTCTGCGACCGTGACAAGTGAGTAGAGCTCTTCTTTTGCATCTTCTTCTTCATTCCTATGAGCCTATGGCACTGGCTGAAAGTGGGTTGCGATGTTGGTGGATGGCGAGATGCAGGATGGAGATGAGAATCCGTGGGGAGATGGGGGCTGGAAGTTGAGACTTGAGAGAGAAAGGGCTAGGGTTATGTTACAATGTTACTTATATGTATAAGAAAATTTTCATACAACTCCTTTTTTTTTACTTTATTTGTATAACGGTACGGTTAACCGTGTGCGGTTAACCGAACCGTATTTTACGGTTCGGTTCGGTTAACCGCAGTGAATTTTTATGGAAAACCGTAACCGAACCGAACCATGCGGTTTTTGGATTTCATTAACCGTAACCGTAACCGAACCGTGAAATACGGTTATTAACCGCGGTTCGGTTCGGTTCGGTTAGACGGTTCCTCAGTTTTTTTTTACAGCCTTATTTCCTACATTTGAGGATAGACTTGTTGACTTGTCTACGTGTGTAAAATCTACCTACCCAGGCTGCCATGACTAATAAGAGAATTCAGCCGGCCTAACCCAGAAACCCTTCACCTGTGTGTCATTTCGATTACATAAGTAGTACTTAATAGTATTCTATATTTATTAGGTATATTGTATTTATTGTCATTTCAGTTACATAAAAAGTAACTTATTTTTGTGGGATTTTCTGACATCGTAGCGAATCCCATGTTTAAAATTAATCTCAACAATTTCTCTAAACAATAATTTTCTAAGAACGATCTTTCTTACATTGCCCAACAAAATATGTCAAAGTATTTTTTTAAAATGAGAATTTCTTGAATTGCTAAAAGGCAAAAGCTATTATGATTTTTAAAGAAATAAGCTTATAATAAAACCAATAGAAAGAAACAACAATAAAAGAATACATGCAACAAGGGTAAAAGAAAAAAGGGGCAAAAACAAAGAAATAGTAAAATTTAGAGTGCCAGGCAACGATTTGAGTTAGTTTGTTGTCGCATTTCTGCCTCTATGGATTAGAATGCCAGGGAACGATTCAAATTTAGAGCTTGCTTGTGTAATATCAATTCAACATAAGCCGTGGAAAAGAAATCAATTCTCTCATGCTCTACTTTTCAAAGGTTTGGGGCAATGTCTCTGAGAAAAATGGACAAAAAATTTAAAAAACCCTACACGTCATCGAAAAACCATTTCAAATGAGAAAAGAAAGGGAATGGAATTACTTTTCTACAAAAGAAAAATTAGAAGTCCATCGAATTGATCATGGATAAAAGATATGATGAAGTTTTGAAATATTTATCATGTGTGTATATATATACCGGTAATATTCAAGTAAGAACTAGTTCTCACATATTTTATGAGAACTTTTTTGTGAGGCTCAATTATGGGCCCCATTTGGGGATGGGACCAAGGGGGGTGGAAAGATCTATTTGAGACTACCCCAAGTATCAAGTTTGACCCCAAGCCCATGCCTTTAACCCTTTCATCCGTGACCCATAAGTTTAATGGCTTCATTTTCAAAAAAATATTCAACCTCCAATCCAACGGTTCAGTCTATTCGGATGTGTGCCAATCCTTGGGATTAGTGACTATCGAGGGGTTCCTTATTGGTTGCTAGGTTTGGATGGATTGCTAGTTGGGCCATGCAAAATAGTTCTCGTATAATAGTTCTCACTTCAATATTTATATATATATATATATATAGAAAATATTTATATGATCATCCCTCACCATAATATGGTGAGGGACAACTTGATGGGCCCACCTGAGCCTCAATTGATCATGAAACTGTGGAGGATGGAAAGAAATATTTTTCATAAGCCCTGATGTCAAAGTTTGGGGTTAATCAAATGCCTCTAACCCCTTCAATAAATTTTTTTAATATGAAGTTGAACTTGTGTGCGTGGATGAAGGGGTTAGGGATATGGCGTTGTAGTCAGATTTAATACTTGGGTGGTCGCACATAGATCTTTCCATCTCCCCCTAGTGCCAATCCAGAGGTGGGCCCCATAGTTGGCCCCACGAAGGTCCTCATGGAAAAGTTCTTATATATTTGCTACAGGAAGACCCATGGATCAATATCTGCACATGTATAGAAAACGAAAAAAGAAAACCCAACGATTATTGGAATTGTTAATGAAATACTTAAAAAATTTCTTTAAAGAAAGAAACTTTAATCAAATTCATATGAGAGTATTTTTCAGGATTTGGATTTTAATAAGGACACCCCACAACTACAACTAGCCTCATGAATGTCTCGAGGGACCGAGTCACGGAGGATCCAGACGGGCACATTCGAGGTTAGCCACGACCTAATGCGCGTTCCCGTCCCATACGTCAAGCCTCTGGACTAAGAGAAAATCTAAGCGCACCGATGGGGAGCCCGGGCTGTCCCCAGCCCTCCTTGACTAACTGATCATCCAGAAGCATTCATAGTCGTGACTTGTGACAACAGTGAAGTTTCGCCAATAGTCCTGAGAAAGGCACTTGACATGTCTTTTTTTTTTGTTAAATACTTGACATGTCTTGTACGAAGGGATTGATGGGCGTTTTTTAGGGTGGCATTTGACATGTCAAGACTCAAGAGAGCTCTAATATCATGATCACTACGGCCATGTTTGGCATCTCTACTCTTTTTCTGACAGACCCACTAAAAATAGAGCCATTAAAAAAAGAGCCATACAAAGAAGAGGCAAAAGCTCTATTTTTCAGCTGCCCACTTTTTGAGCATTTGGATTTTAGAGGATTTGCCTCTAAATGTCTAAAACGTATAGAGGCCAGAATGTTGTGCCAAACGCTCTTATTTTCATAATCTCTGTCCGCTTTAGACATTTAGACAAGTAGAGGCTGAAAATAGATGTGCCAAACATGGGCTACTACTTTTAACCGGAACTCTATGCAATTTCCCGGAGATTCCGGAAGACTCCAATGTCTTTCTATCTTCTTTTTTTCCAGTCTAATATCATGACTTCTACTTTTTCTCTTTTTTCCAGTCTAGCCTCTGCAATTTCCGGGGGAGTGCAGATTCATTACTAGTTTCTGCAGATCTAGCCTCTGCCACTTAGCTGTTCAGTTGTCCTTACCCTTTTTTTCAACATCCCCACCTCTTTTTTCTCTCTTTACGTGTTCCCTTTCCTCCACCTTCCACTCCATAAAAATCAATTCAATCAAGAATTAAATACGCAAGTCACTTTGTTTGGCCTTGCATTCTACGCACGCGGTAGACACGAGATCAATCTGAGGTCGCTTCTTGTTTGAAGTAAGACTTGGAATATCATGAATGGAATATCAGTTCTTGAAAATATTATTGAAAATATTGAAGCGGCTTCTAATTATTGAAAATATTAATTGAAATCTGACCTATCTATTAAAATTACAATTGTAACTAAAGAGAGAAATCCGGTAACCTCCCTATAGACTAGGTGATGTAGTAATCAGGTAGCTGGGATTTGTTTTGCCCAGTCAACATACAACAAATGGGCCAAAGGTTAAAAATTTAGAAATAAAAAGCATTGTGTAGCAAACGCAAAGCTCGGAAAATAGAAGGCCACAAAAACATGCATGGTACAATGGTTCTGTCCCGGTGGGTACGCTGGGCACAGCTCCTGTATTAAAAAGTAAAACAAAACAAAATACTAGTAACCATACTTAACCAAACAAGGTGATGTCATGAGTCAAAAGAAGAGAGGATCAATCCACTTTCTTTTCCACCTTTTTAATCAGTCTAAATCTATGAGCAATTTGATGCTTAACCAATCAAAACATGACATGTAACATGTATACAACAATAACAAATAAGCTCAGATTTGTAGTATTCACCATTGTGTTTTTTAAAGAGTGCTGCTATTGGAACACCAAATTTTTCTTTTCAAACACAAATTCTCTCTACACACATTCCTATAATTTAAAAAATACATTAGTTCTTTTCACACACAATAAAATTTCCTAAACTACCCATCCCTCCATTTCCCTCTTTCTTCCCACACACATCCTCATCTCTTTCTTCCCACACACATCCTCATCCCTTTCTTCCCTTTCTCCGGCGTTCCTCCGGCATTCCTCCGGCGTATCAGTCTGCTCCACCATCTCCACAATCCTCTGGCATTCCCTTTTTCCTTCACCATTTATTCTTCTTTCCCATCTCTTCTTTATCATTTTTTCCAACTTAGATTATCTTTTTTTTTCATGGAAACTTGTTATGGGGATAGATTCTCATTCAATGTAAGTTTTTAAAAACAATGTTAGTGTTTTTTCATGCATTTGGGTGCGTTTTATCCATCGTCGCAAGGGTATTAGAAATCGCGACTCTGTTCGGTCTTTCAGGACCGAACATATTGCATATGTTCGGAAGTACAGGACCGAACAAATGCCTTTTGTTCGGTCCTGTACTTCCGAACATATGCAATATGTTCGGTCCTGAAAGACCGAACATATCGGGAACCTGCAACTCGTTCCAGGCGAGAAATTTTTTTAAAAAAAGAGGCATAAAACTGATTGAAAGGCACCATTTGATTATTGTTTTCTTCCTTCATTGCACTTGAAATCCTTTAGTTATAGAATGAAAAAAGATAAAGTACAAGAAGAATGAAAGATGAAGGAGATGGAGGAAGATGGGTTGCCCAAAGAGCATAAAATGGAGAAAGATGAGTTGCCTTTTGAGTTTTTCTGGAAAGTGGAGAGTGAGATGGGTGGGAGGGAAGAAGAGATGGGTGGGAGGGAAGAAGATGAGCTTGTGTGTGAAAAGAGGGGCAATGGATATTTTGGTCATTTCATAAAGGGGTAAAAATGTAATTAAAAAAAATCAAATTCCTTGTGTTTGAAAAGAAAATTTTGGTGTTCCAATAGCAGCACTCTTTTTAAAGCTTATGTAACTTTGCTTCTGAAAAGTACTTTCCTAATTGCATCTATTGAAGCTAAAGAGTGTCATGTCCTAACCATGTCAATTGTAAAAGCAAGAGAGCATGGGCCTGTGTTTGAAAAAAAAAAAATACACAGGAGTTGTAGTGTTGAATACATAGAAATTCATGTCATTAGTGGTTAAAAAAGAAGACAAAAGGTGAATATGCAAGAATGACCACCTCCCCTTTAATAGAAATAGAATTCAGGGAAGATTGGAAATTAATACTCAACCATCACGCTAGCAATCCAAATCCTCAGGAAGTCGAAGGAACTTCTATGTTGCTGCCTTATATCCTTCACCCCACACCTAATATCATTCACACCTCACATTTATAATAATCCTTTCGTGGAGCTAATTTGATCATTAATTCGATCATATGTAATCTAATGCAAACAAACAGGCTCTAACCAAAACTCCCAAACATGTGCTACATAATGTTCTAAGGACCTTAGAACAAGAAAACAGCTTGAGAGTCCACTTGTTTCTATTATTTGTTCCTTCATTGAATATTGTTTCTAGAAAAGAGTTATTCAAAACAATTGTAGTAGAAGTTTAAATTGAAGCGTAGTGATACGAAATGACCATTAAGAGATTGGGATTTCTATCCTCTGAAGAGAACAAAGTAGTTTAAAAAAATCCATTCAAAAAGATGCTTTCTCTAAATAAATAAATACATGCAGTCAAAATTTGACCAACCAAACTCATGGTTTTGCAAGTATGGGAAATAATCAGATTCTAAAGAAACAAATAACCAGGAGTCAATTCTTCCTCTTTCCAGTTCCTTGTTACAATTTCAGTCACTAACTAGGTGACCACCAAGTCAGTTATGACTCAGCTGCTCCATCAAAACTTGAGAATTGGCCAAGACCAAGCAACTTGGTGGGTACAGAGTACGACATAAATCAGTAAGCCAACTTGGATTCTGCTAACTTACGAAACCATGTTCCCCATTGCAAAGGACTGGAACCAAAACAGATCGAACTTGCAAAATTCCTCCACAAACAAGCACAAGAACAACAATGATAATAGCCAATGAAGATTTTGATTCCCCCCCCAAAAAAGGAGTGAAGTTCCACAGAACTTTTTTTTACTATCTTGGAAAGAGAAGCGTATAAAATTAGAAAAGTCAATGATGAGAAGCATTCACACAGCTAGGAGAGCACTATGCATCCTATTTCAAGTGTTTCACTAACAATTATTTAAAATAATTCCAGCTGTATCTCTCTTTTTTAATGCATTGGTTTAAGTTACTGATAAAAAAATAAGACAAGCTTTGAAGTTGATATGTTCTATCACTACATATGTTAGAATATAAAGTCAACAAAGGCTGACAGAGGTAAAAGAAAGAAGTTGAAAAACGGCAGAAAAAATTTGTTGGCAGAATCATGCCTCGTTATAGCGAGGATGATCCTCGCTATAGCGAGGGTTTGCGCTGGAGCCCAGTTTGATCCGGACTTTGTGATAAAGTTTGAGATGGACTTCTTTTCTAAGTGGATAATTACAAGGAGTCTTAAGCACGAATTAGGGGCTATATATTGGTGTTTCTCACAACCCAAAGGTAAGAGAAAGACACAAGATCATCTCTCAAATTCTGAATTAGTGATCAAATTGAGAGAAATTTTCTCTAGAGATTTTTGAAGAGTTGTGCTGCCAAGTACTCTAGAGAGCAAGTTTCTTCTGCATCCCTTGTAGAAGATCATCTTCTTGCGTAGAAGATTTGAAGAGTCAAGCGTTGGATCTGTTGCAATCAACGGTGTGATGTCGTTGAAGCGTGATGCGACACAAGGTAACTTCAGTCTTTAGATAGGGGATATCTAGGGAAGAAATCTGAGTTTCTTGTAATTACGAGATTCATAGTGTTTGATTAGATCTAGTACGGATCAGTGGTTTTTTACCCGGTTTGGGTTTTCCACCTTAAATTTGGTGTCCTTGTGGTGTGTGCTTGTGATTTTATTTCCGCTGCGTAGATTATTATTTTTTGCACACTAGTGGGTTGATTTATTGAGTGGACCAATCTAGAGATCTCAAACCCTAAACCCTCAATTGGTATCAAAGCGGGTTACACTAATTAGCTGTGTTTGATCTAAAGAGATTTCTAGAATGGTGTTCAATCGAGAAGGGACATCAACTTCGAAGCCCCCTTTGCTAGATGGTTCTAATTATGCATATTGGAAGCAAAGGATGATTGGGTTCCTTAAGTCGATTGATGATGATGTTTGGGATATTGTTGAGGAGGGCTACTCCAGACCGACAATTGTGGTTAGTGGACAAACTTTTCCCAAACCTAAAGTTGAATGGACTAAGGATGAGAAGCATGCCTCCAATTATAATAACAAGGCAGTGAATAGTATATACAATGGAGTGTCTGCTGAAGAGTTCTGTAGGATTTTCACTTGTAAAACTGCAAAAGAAGCGTGGGAAGTCTTACAGACAGTATATGAGGGTACAGACACGGTGAAGCAATCTAAATTGCAAAGGCTGACTAAAGAATTTGAAACCATCGTGATGGAAGAAGATGAGACCTTTGATCAATTTTATGCAAAACTGAATGATATTGTCAATTATGTTTTCAATTTGGGTGAGGAAATTCAAGAAAACAAGATTGTCAAGAAAATTTGGAGGTCTCTACTTTCGAGGTTCGATTCTAAAGTTGATGCTATTGAAGAAAACAAGAATCTTGATACCTTTAAGGTAAACCAGTTGGTTGGAAATCTTCAAACCTTTGAAGCAAACCGTTTGGATAAAGGAAAATCAAAAGAGAAAGGTATTGCTTTGAAAGCCATCTCAGAATCAAGAAAGAAGTCTGAAAAGAAAATTACGTCTGATTCTGACTCTGAGGCTGAAGATGATTTGGCTGAGATGTTCAATTGCTTCAAGGAGTACATGAAGTCAAAACAAGTCAAGTGGAAGGGTTCTAAATTTTCAAAAAAGGATTCTGCAAAAGGAACTAAGTGTTTTGAGTGCCATGACTATGGTCACTATGCTAGTGAGTGTGCCAACAAGAAAAAGAGTACAATGAAAAAGGCTCTCAACACAACTTGGGAGGAACAGTCATCAGAAGAAGAACAAGATCCTTCAATTGAAACTTCTGAAACTGTGAATGGCAAGTTTGTGGCCTTCATGGCTAATTCTCTATCTAACAATGATACTGGTGAAGATCATGCTGATGAGATGTCAGATCAAGAGAAAGATTATGAAGCGTTGTATCATAAAACATATGCTGATTGTGTTAAGATGTCCAAGTATGGCTACAAGATCTCTATCAAGTTCAAAGCTGCTCAAGAAGAAAATTCTGCATTGAAAATTGAATTAGAGTAGGCACTTGAAAAGATTCGTCTCTTCGAAAGTCAGAAAAACTGCATGGCTGAAAATTTGACCACTGTGAGTCAAAAACTTGAAAAGGCTGAACAAGAGATTGAGAATATGAAGACGGAGTTGCAGACTGTTAAATTTGAAAAAGAAGATTTGCAAGGAAGACTGAAGATCACTTTGTCTGAACTAGAAGTGAAACAAGCTTCACTAAACAAGATAAACACTGATTCGAAGACTCTTACAAATATCTTGTGTACTCAGAAGTCTCAGTTTGACAGAAGCGGTCTCGGTTATGATCATGGTGCATCCACTTCAAAAGCTAAAGGTAAAACAATTTTTATTTCTAGTGTTGCACATGCTACTCCACATACTGCACATATACATAATGTGTCGAGTAGTTTCAAGAAAAAGAATGTGTCACGCACTGCACGCACATCCACTTGTCACCATTGTGGAAAGAAAGGACACATTCGTCCCCATTGCAAGAAGCTGCAAAGTCTACCAAAGACCAAGCAATGGCGGAAGAATTTTTCTCCACCCAAGACGACTCCAATTTGGGTTAGAAAATCTGATTTACCTAAGGAGTTTGCTCACACTGTGCTGAAAGTTCAAACTACAAAAGTATGGGTGGCTAATCATAAAAAGCCTTGATCAAGGAGGTCAAGTCCCCATCCCCAGTGCTGATACGAAGATCATATTGAGGGGGAGTCAAAATTGAGGGGGAGCTACTGCATCCAGATTGACGGAAGCTGCATGATTTTTTGTTTGTCAATTATGGACAAATTCAGGGGGAGAAGAATGAAGCCCAAAAGAGTTCTACAAGCTAAGGCAATTCAAGATCTACAGTGCTGATTTTTTTTTGTTTAAAAATTCATTGTATTTTGGGTTTTTATTTTGGGTGGATCATATTGTATTATTCTAGGGAGATTTGTCCCACAATTGCCAAAAGGGGGAGATTGTTAGAATATAAAGTCAACAAAGGCTGACAAAGGTAAAAGAAAGAAGTTGAAAAACGGCAGAAAAAATTCGCTGGCAGAATCATGCCTCGCTATAGCGAGGGTTTGCGCTGGAGCCCAGTCTGATATGGACTTTGTGATAAAATTTGAGATGGACTTCTTTTCTAAGTGGATAATTACAAGGAGTCTTAAGCACGAATTAAGGGCTATATATTGGGTATTTCTCACAACCCAAAGGTAAGAGAAAGACACAAGATCATCTCTCAAATTATGAATTAGTGATCAAATTGAGAGAAATTTTCTCTAGAGACTTTTGAAGAGTTGTGCTGCCAAGTACTCTAGAAAGCAAGTTTCTTCTGCATCCCTTGTAGAAGATCATCTTCTTGCGTAGAAGATTTAAGGAGTCAAGCGTTGAATCTGTTGCAATCAACGGTGTGATGTCGTTGAAGCGTGATGCGACACAAGGTAACTTCAGTCTTTAGATAGGGGATATCTAGGGAAGAAATATGAGTTTCTTGTAATTGCGAGATTCATAGTGTTTGATTAGATCTAGTACGGATCGGTGGTTTTTTACCCGGTTTGGGTTTTCCACCTTAAATTTGGTGTCCTTGTGGTGTGTGCTTGTGATTTTATTTCCGCTGCGTAGATTATTGTTTTTTGCACACTAGTGGGTTGATTTATTGAGTGGACCAATCTAGAGATCTCAAACCCTAAACCCTCAACATATGATTTAGATCATTTGCATGAACCACCATTGTTTAGAGCTGGAAAATTGAAGGGTTAAATCAAAAGAGAGAGGATTTAGCTCCAAATAAACAAGGAATGACATACTCCAAATAGCGAACTTCATCATGACTTTTGAGGACACCCATACTTTTCATTTTCACTTTCTCAAAGCCCTCAACCTTTGGAGAATGGGAGTGGAATTCCATTTTTGAAATATAGTGGGGGTAAGAAGAGATGATAACAGATGGATTTGGTCATCTTTGGATTTGTAGATATGCTCGGATTTGGTGGGAATTCAGGGCTTGGATTAGGATTTGGGAATTCAGGGTTTAGGATTGGGATTTGGAGATTAAGATACATTTGGCAGATGAAGATGCGGTAGCCTACACAGTACATAGAAACCAACGACGACGAGCTCAATCAACAATCGGCGCGAAGAGGTTTCAAAAGAAGATGTGGAAAAAGAGGGAGCCCTATACTGTCGCAATGTTTTCTTTTTATTTATTCTTTTTTACCAACGAAGCTTTACATATGTAGGGCTATCTTTAGATATATATGGAGTGACAAGTTCAGACATGCGGTGCATGCTCCAAGACCCCATTCAACTCTATGGGCATTTAAAATCCGACATGAGGCAATCGCGCCAGATCGCTCCAATGTATGCCCATCCTTGATCCAAGGTCCCATTTAATCCCAAGAGGATTTCAATTCCGACCTGGGGTGACAACAAGTTAGGTCCACCTCTGTCGCTTTATACCTGAAATAGTTTCGAGCCGGCCTGTGTGATAAGGTGAGGTAAGAGAAGTCGCCAGCAGCCGTGAGCTGAATAACTCACAATTTTGGGAGATGAATGACCACAACAAGCTGTCTTTAGAATTCGTATAAGACTCGGATATTGGGATGCCTCATGTCTGATGACTCGTAAAGTAAGGTATATATGAGGCCACATGGCAACCATGAGCTTAATGACTCACTTGATGAAGTGAGGTAAGAGACTCAAGAGAGGCCATGGGCAACCGTGATAAGAAAGGGCCATGAGTGGCCGCAACCTTATTAGAGCTGTGATAAGAAGAGTACCCCATAAATGGTGAACTATATATATATATGCAGTATTTGCTTATTTGTTTAATTATGTACCGATGTAGGCAACTTCTTCTAAAACCTAATCTTTATGATGAGTAAGCTTCAACTTTATGATCAATGAATGAGATTGCTGTTTTTATCTTCGCTCTGTTTAACTTACATGATATATTTGTCCCATTTTATTATGGATTAGTGACTGCTGAACTCCGGTAAGGTTTCAATCATAAACAACTCCATTGAGGTAACTCGAACCCGCTCGAACTTAGTTTCAGTAAGTCTATTTTCTTTGATAACTATAAATTTTGATTTGAACTATTTATGGTGCTTAGAGCACCCAAAACTCTAGGGCGTACGTGGAGTTTCAAATCTTAGATCGTTATGTATTTGAAGAAATCTTTGAAAAACACAGCCCATCAAGATTTTCATTTTCTTCATCTTATATAACCCTCCCATGGATGATCTAATCTGTTCACTATGTATGGACAATTGGACATGTCCTTTTCTTTCCAGAAAAAATAAAATAAAATAAAAAACTGTTTATTAGGAGCCACCAGAGTGCACAAACAAAATGAAGTAGAGCTTGGTTCTTTACTAGGTTTTTGGTCGGGTGGGGCATGGTCCGTGTATGACCATATTTATAAGATGGTGAATTTTTTTATTTTATTTTTTGGTAACCAGCCAAGGGTGCTGAGGCCAAGAGAACCCACCCAAGTGGAAAAGGAGTCCGCCCAAGTGGGGAAAAGGCCCACACAACTGACATAAGTAGAAAAAGGTGGCGTGCCCACGGTTCGAACGTCGGGTAGTCAAGTGAGAACTGTCATTCCTTATTATAGCCGTTCTCAAGATAGCAAAGTTGCTGTGGTAAACGGAGTTGATCTGCAGGGCTCTTTTTGACCCAATTCCTTTAATTTGTTTTGTGGGCCCATGAGGCTGTTTATTTGTTTGAGATAATATGTCATTATTTTTTCATATCTTTGACATCCACAGGCTCTCTAAATAATGCAACTTTGCTATGATTGTCCAACTGTGTTGTACATTAAAAGAGAAAATTTCACCGTTAGAGTGGGCCCCTTTGGGCATTTTTAGTTTTTCACGTGAAGAGATAAACTTAACAATGATATGTGCCCAAAATGGTTGGCTTAGACCGACTAGAGCTTCTCTGGATAATTGGGCTAACCTTCGCTAACCCATCTTATGTTGACTTTGATTTTGACCTACTTGAAAAAATGGAATCCTAGAACAAATCATCATACACTGAGGAGATCCTGTACATGTAACACCCAGACAATCAAACTTTGAATATTGGCCATTTTACAACCAAAGCTGTTTGGGTCAATTAACCCAATCAACTTGCGAAGACAAGAACTATCATCAACATACGAACACAGGATAGGAACTTTAATTTTCCACCAATGGGGAGATTATGTCTTGGCCATTTGTGGATCTTTAATTGCAGCAACTTTGATAGGAATACAAAATCAATTCCATGCAAATAAATAGGCCCTAGCCTAAGAGAAATTGCTTTGATGTGATTAATAGAATGCCGGGAAATTAAGGATAAAAAACCCCCATTTCTCTAGTACCAATTGCATGATCCGAAGAACGGGTTGGTTGCATCTGCAGACTTTCAATGATGTTTGGATCCAAACAGTGGTAGAAACTATAATAATTCTTCACTGTCTTTTATCAAATAGATTGATTTTGGGGTTGTTTTCTCTTCTACATAACCACTAAAAGTTACTTTAGCATCAAAATCCACTATGGGATTCTCCACGTCCAAAACAACTTAGGCATTACCATCAGCATACAATAATGAGGAAAAATGAACATTTCAAACATATCAAGATAGAATTCTCACCGATAACAGTTCTCTGTCTCTTTTATAATATTAAATTAACACATCACATGAGATCCTTGGTCTTGAATGATTTAGCAACACAGTTAACTTTAGATACACTTATCAATAAATTAACGAGGTTCTAGTTCGGTAATCGACACGTCATTTCGGGAAACTGTTGATAATTTTTTTTGTGATGGATCTGAATGACTTGCCTGTGAAGAATGATCTAATTGGAAACTTTGTTCCATTACACTCCCGATGAAAAATGCAGGTGTTGAAGGTGCTGGTAGAGTTAGAGAGAAACTATTGAGCATGAGAACAACCGAAGACATATTGGGTCTTGCCGTCGCGTCTTCCTGAACACATAATAAACCGATGTGAATGCATCTCATAGCTTCGCTCGTTGAACAATGCTCCCTTATAGTTGAGTCAATGATCTCTAAAATATTTCCATCGTTCCATGCTCTCCATACCTGCAATAGAACATCAGTTCTTTTGTTATTTATAAATTTATTGTGTTTCTATTTGCTCTATAGATGCTAAAGCATTATAAGAATTTGTTCAAGAGTTCATACTTACATAGCTTACAAGGTCTCGGCCATAGGCTGATTGGTAGAAAGTGCTATTCTTTTTAGCAGTAATAATTTCTAAGAGTAACACGCCAAAGCTAAACACATCTGATTTGACTGAGAATTGCCCATGCATTGCATATTCCGGAGACATGTATCCACTGAATTTTGTCATCATGAGAAGAACATTAGAGATGCATGTACAACAAGATAAACATTGGGAGTTCATTGCAATTGATATACCAAAAGTGCTTATTGTTTGATAATATCTTCTACACGACTCACAAGTAAATTTTAAGCTAATTCTGATGATTGTAAACATTCAGACAATAGATCTTATCGTTGAGGGCGGTCCCCCAAAAGTCACCCAGATTGGATTATTTTGTATTTATCACTTGGAAAATGTACACCATTTTTTTTTTTCAAATCATTAAGGGCCTACTTGTTTGCATAGAATACATAAGAATTGTATACATAGTAATTTATGCCCTAAGTGGTTGAAAATGAAGATCAAAGGTGAATATCCAAATACAAACATCAAATGACCTTTCCCTTTATGGAATTAGAATCAAGGGAAGATGAGAAACGAATACCCAGTTATCACCTTGGTTATTCAAATCGGAGGAAAGTCAAAGTTGCCATCAACATTGCACCTTATGTCCTTCACTCCTTGCACTTCTTTTTTAAAGATGGACATCATTTAATCCTATGGATTCAATTCCTATTTATTATAAGTAAACGAGCAGGAACTAAGTGTGTTGTCAATAACATCTAATAGGGGAAATATAACATGTCTCATTTCAAGATGGCTTAACCCTGTTTTAGGGCTCAAACTCGATGATTGCAAATCACAGGGGTAGGGGTATTGAAAGGTTGTTACATGTGGGAAAATGTCAGTATGATCTAATAATATAACCATCTATTTATGGGAAAAATAAAAACCATAGCCTTTCGCATGGTTATTTGAATTGAAGACTTGGCGTGGTTCTTGTCTTTGGCCAGTACATTTGAGATTCACAGAATAAAAGCAGTGGGAGAACTTGAGTGAACCATGGATGTGGGCAAAAGATCGGGAAATTATCCACATCCAAATGAACCCTGGTGATAGACCTGATAACTTTTACTAGGTTGCTTACCAAGACTCTTTCCACAAGGGTGAAAAAGAAAGGGTTTATTGAGGAGTTTGTGACTTTTAGAATTCATGCCAATGGTTAATATGCAATAAATTATTAATGTAGTTTAGATAAACAAGATAGGATTGGCAATTGAGAAGTTTTGAAATTAATAAATTTAGCTGAATAGAAATCAATTAGCATAAAAATGATCATCCTCACTTAATAAGGGTGAGGGCAAGGAAGGGGGTTGAAGTACTTAGATTCAAAAGAAGGGGGTTGAAGTACTATATTCAAAAGATTTTCCCATGACAATCTTTGTTGATAAATGGGAACCACCTTATCCAGGGAGTGCATTATTGGGGCCTCGAAGTTTTCTAAATTAATCCTACTTTTAATTGAAGTTGGATGAGTGCCAAATGTGAATGATCAATTCCAAGTTCTACTTTTAATTGAAGTTGGATGAGTGCCAAATGTGAATGATCAATCCCAAGTTCTACCAATCTCGCATGATTGTCATATAAGGCAGAGGAGATAGTAGTGACTTTAAAAGGCCTTCTCATGACCTGCCTATGTGCGAAAAAAGCAAACCATCTAATTAATCATGAGATTTACTATTTTGAGGGCATTAAATTCCCCCAAATCCCTGTTAGATAAAGTGGAATGAGTACTGCGTTTGCATAATCAGTTCAAGGGTATAGAAAACTCAGATAAGTGGGTGAATGTCAATTCATAGGAGGCCATGAGTATGAGGGCTTTAGATTGATAGTAAAATAGAGGGAGACATAGGTGAACCCCACAGGCCTAGCCCTTCCATGCTTACATAGTAACTGAAACTATTTTTAATGAGGCGGTGCAAGCAATCAATGGAAATTTTGATTGGTCCATTGATCCTATTCTGCAGGATATTAAACATCTTTCAAATAGTTTAGACTCTACAGTCTTCTCTTATATCCCTAGGGCTTATAATGGTAGCTCATGAATATGCTAGGTTTGCTTCTCATAGGAATGTTTAGTCTTCGATTGATAGGGTGCTTAGGGTCCTTGATTGGCTTTTTGTTCTTTGGATTGTTGTTGTTCCTTTTAATGATATTCTTATTCTACCAAAAAAAAAGAAGAAAGAAACTATTTTGAATGTGTATGCTAGTGCAAAAATGTAATGAGACACCACAAAAGAAAATGTGGAACTATTGATTTCTAGGAAATTTTAATTTGTCCTTTCAATTGGATGTGATTCCTGTTGGATACTTTGTTGCTTCTTCCTCTAGATGACCATCACTTCCCTCTAATTTGATCTACTAGGGTGATCAATGGGTATCCATTTCCTATCAAATTAAATGAGAGACTATTTGATAACCCTTACACTTATTCACCTTTAATCCTCCACTTTTAGCCCTTTGATAGAAAAAAGTTAGATAGAAATCTCAGGAAATCAACATTGATCAATTAAACAGGTCCTAAAGAGTCCACTGATGAAATAGCTCAATGTAAAGTATACACATACGTCTGTGTGTACTTAAGTGCTCACATGCATGAAGCTAATATGTGTGTGCGCACACGTACATTCAGAGTAGAGTCAACTTAGATAAAGAAGATATAAAGCTTATTTAAGGTAGGAAAACTTACTATGTTCCAGCAATTCTGCTTGTGTTGCCTTGAGTTTGATCCACTACAAATATCTTTGCCATTCCAAAGTCTGAAATTTTAGGGGTCATGTCTGCATCTAATAAAATATTACTAGCTTTGAGGTCACGATGAATAATTCTTAGCCGTGAGTCTTCGTGAAGATAAAGCAGCCCTCGAGCGATTCCTCCGATAATTTTGTAACGCCGTTCCCAATTTAAAAGAATACGTTTTGCTGGATCTATACATCCAAAGACACATGATTTCAGAAAGTAATTCATCAAAACAAAATACCTAAAATATGATCTACAAACATCACGAAGGAAAATATGTAATATGGCACTTGGGATAACATAAATCTCTCCCTTCTACTTAAGAAATCTTTCGTACTAAAATGGAAAGGAATAGTAATTCATTCAAAGAAAACCACAAAAGAAGAAATTTCATCTGCCTTCCTGTTTCCTTGAAAAAAAACTTAATTTTGAGTGACAATCATCAGAAAAAGAATCCTACTCAGGGACGGGCTAGGCCCAGCTAACCCTTGTCCAAGACCACACCATCTATTTACTGGGCCTAATATCATTCACAAGTTCAGCCCATAGGCTTGAAAACTACAACCAACTTGGCCATATACAAAATATATATGTATCTTAGTGAAAAAACTTAACAGGTCAGATGGGCCGGTAAGCAAAGACCTACTCCTGCCTGTAAATATCGTGCTGAAAAAAATAGAACCAAGCCAACCAAACATGCCTTCAAACATGTCTCATTCAACCCATTGCAGATGAGGATATACAGGTCAGCGTAGGTTGGCCCAGCCCATGAGCATCCATCACATCTAAGGTCCATCGTTAGATGGAGGCATCATTGACCTGCATATAGTTAAGGGTGGGAATGGGTGGTACAAGTCAGGTTCAGACTGTCTTGACCACTGTATGCATCATTTATAGGCTCAACTAAAACCAGAAAAAAACTTGCTCATTGGTTGAAAATATTAACATGAGCCTCTCCCAAAGTCACAACACCCGATCCCAACCTGTTCAATAATCCAGCTAAAAAATGTCAACCCTAATCCCACCCAAAGTGCCAAGGGTCATCCCGAACCCTGACTTACCGAGTAGGGTTTGGGTTGGGTTGGCGGGTCGAGTCATGAATTGCCAGCCCTGCATATAGGTGTTGCCTATACAATGGATGTGAACACTGGCCACTACCAAATCGTTTTATATTCTATCTTATCAAATAAAATAAAATCATTTTGTATTCCTATGAGTCTGCTCTTGCTAATTTGAAATTAGGGGTGTAAAAAAAAACGAAAAATCGTCTAACCGAACCGAACCGCGGTTAATAACCATGTTTCACTGTTCGGTTACAGTTACGGTTAATGAAATCCAAAAACCGCATGGTTCGGTTCTGTTACGGTTTTCCATAATAACTTAGGTAGTTAACCAAACCGAACCGTAAAATACAGTTCGGTTAACCACACACGGTTAACCGTACCATTGTACAAATAAAGGAAAAAATAAGGGGCTGAATGAAATTTTTCATAGCTTATGTATAAGTAACGTTGTAACAAAACCCTAGCCCTTTCTCTCTCAACTCCCAGCCGCAGCCGCCAGCCCCTTTCTCCTCTCTTTGTCTCAACGCACAAAGAAGAAGAAGAAGAGCTTTGATTGAGTTGTATTAGCTTCTTTATCTGAGACACTCATGTCTGATGTGCTTGTGTTTTCTTGATCTCCCACAGGTTATCAGGATCAAATGAACAGGCTAAAAATGCTTTTCTTCAGAGATGGTTGCAAGCCCACATCCAAGATGCAGACTCAGTCCTTAGAAAAACCACTTATCATCACAAAAGTTGGCAAGTCCTCAAATGTGTCAGGGTATTCCACAAACCAAAGGGACTTGTTCTTGGGCACTATCTACAACATCATCTATGCCTCATCCAGGAGAGTGGGGTCATGTGCTGGTGGGCTTTTCTGGCAGATCATGGTCCAAGGGATGGATAACATGAGCGATGGCTACGAAATTATATTTGCTGAAAGCCCTTCCACAGCACGCATCATCTCTCAGCAGTCACAAAAGCTATCAACCCTCAATTGATAAAACGTTTTTTCCACGGTTATTAATCATAACCGAACCGTCTAATACGGTTAACCATGGTTCGGTTTTCCACGGTTTTTGTCTTCACGGTTCCGGTTACGGTTTTAAGATTCAGAAAACCGCGGTTACAGTTCGGTTTCGGTTAACGGTTTTTCCAAATAACCGGTTAACCGAACTGTTACACCCCAATTTAAAATGGTTGATAAGAGATCTCATAAATGGTCCACTTTCAACAAAGAAATCAGGCGGCCCGTGAATGGCAGGGCCCACTGGACAGGAGATCTAAACAATTTGACACAAGACCACCCCATGCATTTTGTTTATGTGAAATAATTAAGGCCATACCAAATAGAAAGTAGTCCAGGCTTCTGTTTGGAACGTATTCATAAATGAGCAACTTCTCTTCTCCTTCCACACAGCATCCAAACAGTCTAACTAGATTCCTGTGCTGAAGCTTTGCTATTAATGCTATCTCATTCCTGAATTCCTCTGCACCTTGTCCAGAATTTATAGACAACCTCTTCACAGCTATTTCTCGTCCATCTGAAAGACTACCCTGCAAGTAGAAACAAACAGCTTACGAAACTTCTTTAAATTCAAAGAGGTTGGTACACAAAACAAAAGGGAATTAAATTCCACTATCAAGATTTCTTGATAATATAGCTAGTTGTCATTGTTAATATTTATTAATTTTAGGACCTCAGGCTATTGTGATTTGATGGGACCCACAATCGAGGAATTAAAGGTTCAAAATCTCACAAACTGAAACACTCTAATTATCTGATTAATGAGTTAAGTAATAAAAGTCATCCATAACATCCCGTAAACAAGACTCTCATGGAATTAGAAAAGGGGAATTTATTTATTCTGTAGTGACTAGGTTAAACAGTAATTAGTAATTTGTCTGTGAGTTTTTTTTAGTCACAAAATTGTCTGTGAATTGAAGATTCATTAGGAATTTAAATATTTGCTTAAGGCGTGTTTGTTTCATTTAATTGTGTTCCTAGGATATAAGTTATTAAAAATGAAGAATGAAAGGTGAATAATCACCCTAATAATTCAAATCCTAAACAAACTCAAGACCCTATCTACAATGCTACCTTTTATAATTTCACCGGACCCCTCTTCTTGGAGCCTTCACTTCCCACTCTTTAATATGCCTTTGGTGGAAGTTGTTTGACCATTAACTCCTATGTGTTTAATTCGCATGTGCTCTATAGAAGGATATCTTTTTCTACCAGCGGAATGCATGTGCACTCTAGCTCTATGGGGGCTGAGGTCACCTTTGATCAGTGCAGTCTCTTTCACACTCTTGTCATCCCATGACTAGGAACAAAGACCAATTTTACTCTCGTCGGACTTTTACTTATCGCTGGATCGAATCTCAAAATAGTAAATGGTTAAAATGCCACTAAACTTTTAACGCTTTTAAATCAAGTGCTAAGATAATCTGTTGGAGCTGATTTTGGCTGACCCTTATGTATAAGATGACTTTCCCATCTACTCTATCCCCCATTGGTAGGCATAAGTGGGGCCCGCGAGCTGAACTGTATATCAACCACATGCAGTCTCTTGGTAGGAGAAAGTCATCTTTTTATAGAAACAAAGGTACATTTACTCAACAAGTTCCAAATGGCCTCAAGTCTTGTCAATAATTGATGTAGTACGAAGCTTATGTAGTATCAAACTAGAAACTAGATTAAAGGAAATGGACTGTATAATAAATTTCCTTTACAGTAGAGGCATATATTCATATGCCCTGAAACATGGATATGGATTGCATATTTGCATATAGAATTATGGTTAAGATGAGAGAAACATGGATATGGATTGCATATTTGCATATAGAATTATGGTTAAGATGAGAAATTGGGGGGGGTTGATGATTTGTCATAACCCAAATCCTCAATGATTTACTATCTTGAATCTTTAATAATTTACAATTGTCCGGGGGGTGGGGGAATTGTCATAACCCAAATCCTCAATGATTTACTAACTTGAATCTTTAATAATTTACAATTGTCCTAGTCCGAATCTTCAATGATTTACAATTGTCAAATGCGTTTTTCTATGGTTTGGGAGAAAATCGGTGAGGAATTTATGAAGATTTGATTGCCAAAACTACATGCTCACTTTGCCTACCTATGCATGGTCAATTGTTGGATAAGGACTTTGTATAGTTTTCAAAAGCTTAAAAGGATATCCCACTTTGATGATTATTACACCATTTCACAATTCATATGTTTTTTTTTTTTTTGTTAAAAAAATCACAATTCATATGCTCTTAAATCAATGATTATGGTCATCAAGTCAACTTGCATTCAGGTCATATGCAACAATATTGTTCCAATTTAGCAAAAGACAAGTGATATAGTTGTCTACATTGTGCACCATAGGTAATAGGTAGGTTGTACTGCAATCCATTCAGGATACCACCATGGTTTCATAGTACGACCCACTTGCATGCTGGGATCCCCCGGCTCCCATGGGAGCCGTGCTACCTTTCGGGTCCGATTTTTGGGCCCTGTAGCACGGCTCATTATAATTGGCATTTGGGGACCACCGTGATACCTTAACTTAGTGAGTCAATCTGGTAATTATTTTGATTTGGCCCCACCCACCCAAATGAAAGAATCATGTTAAGGCGCTCCACTCATATGATGATGATGAAATCACGTAGGACTCACCTACATAATTGTCAAATCATGTAAGCTGCTTGTGCCCAATGAAATCATGGTGGGACCCTGTGCAGAGATGATAGATTTTCTTGATGGTAGCCACTCGCCTAAAAATTATGGAACCACAGTGGGATAGACTGATCTGAATGATAGTGAGTGTCGTCCGATAATATAATAAAGTTATGACTAACCTTTTTTTTTTTTAAATTAGTTATGGCTAACCTGACCTGCTTAAAGGATGGACTAAAACCACCTTCAACTCGCCCAACCTAAATGGTGAATAATAATGGCCCTAAGCATTCAAAATCACGTGGGATCGGCCTGCCTAATGATGAAATCACAGAGGATTTAACCCCAAAGGAAAATTTTTCTATAGCCCATAATCCTTCTAAATCCTTATCAAGCTGGACTTAAATCAATCCCATAGAAATAGTAAATCATAGGGACAGTTATAGTAGCCAAGGGAGAGCAAAATAATTTCGCAAAACAGAAAACCAATATAATCAATTTTAAGAAACCCACCCCAGATTTGGCCGTGTTTGTTTGTGTGGGGCTTAGTGGGTGCCACTTGTGGAAATAATCATGTTAGGTCAAACAGCACGGAAATAGCCACGTCATCAAAATAATAATAATAATAATAAATGATCAATTCAATCACCTAGAAAAGAAAAATAAACACGAATATGAAATCAATTCTTCACATTAAAATGCCATCTGATGACAATGGCCCTTGTTTACTCCACCAACCCAACTACCTATTTAGTAATAATCAGTACAGGTCAAAATTCTATTGAACCCATACCTACCAGCTGGTTACCTAAACCAAGGAATGAATGTATGATATAAGAATCTATGTATCAATTCCCACATGGTAGATGCCAAATCTATTTTACCAAGATAGAAATTGTTGGTTCTTTATTGTTGGAAGTAATTAGTGATTAACTTGTAACAGGATCAAACCTAAAGCTTATTTTTACCAAAGAAATCATTGGTCATAAGTCTACCATATGATAGACGCTTTAGTTTTTTCCTTGAAAAGTAGTATTAATTTTTATCAAGTGATAGTTAATACCTTGTAAACGGGACCAAAACCACCTTGTCCAAGCTTATTTTCATCGGAGAAGTCATTAGTTGCTGCTCTAATCATGTCAAGATCAATCCAAAAGGATTCTTCGCTCCCATCCAGCCCACCTACATAATTAATAGGCATTTGAATCAAAATTCAAGAGTAATTTCAAGAACTCGAGAAACTAATATGATTTTAGAGCATGAAGATGGATAGTTACGAATTAATGAAGTGTGAGTCTTCTTCCTTTTTGAACTAGTCTTCTTAACCAGTAAAAGAGCAACAATAACAGAGAGGATGACTGCACCAGCAATTGTTGGAACTAGAATAGGAATGAGTTTGGATGAACTACCGCCTGTACCTGTATAAATTAGAAACATTTAATTAATAATGTCCCAGTTTTTGTTAGAATAAAATAATAGCTAAGACAATTACCAAATAGAAGTAAGAGTTCGACTGTGTCAAAACAATGTTATTGTCAAAACAATGTTATTTTATTTTAAAATGATCTAATTCAGAGGTTCCCGTTGGGGTAGATATAGGAGAGCGTATAGGAGTAAATTAGCTCTTCAAGTGTATTATAATTACAGTAGAGTGTATGTCTTTGTGATAGCTGTCATATACTCATGATTTGGATTAGAGAGCATGGGAGTTTCCATCCATTTGACCCGCATCATCCCATTTTTGCTTGGACCAAGTCATTGACTTGCTTACACATTTGCTCCGGCCTTCTTCCACTGCCTCCCGGTAAACTAGTAGGCAGCCCCCTATTTCACTTTGATCGAAGTCATATTAGGGCATTTTTATTTATTTGATCTAATTTCATTATAATGGATTGTTAAAACAATAGCTATTTATATCATTTCCTTATATCAGATTGTTAGCAATTCCTGCTGGATAAATGACTAATCTACAAAATCCTATCCGTACCTTATTAGCCGACGGGTCGCTAAAGCATTCCGGATATCACTATTTTAGGTATACTAAAGAGATAAAAGGTGAAGGCAGTGCTGCAACATGGTTGGGTTGATTCAAGTACCCACGAAAACCACAAAGCAAGGGATGGCTTAAACGAGTGATGTAACCCTACCCACTTTTCGTAAGAGCAGGTTTTAGTAGCGGTTTTTTTCTTTTTTCCGAGTTCACTACAGCTTTGGATTCATCGACTTAAATTGAGTTGGGTTTAGGACATGTCGGGGTGGGTTCATGTTTCGATTATGGCAACTAGGGCCTGTTTTTTTACTAGAATTTATGTCAAGAATTTAGGATACTGGGGATTTTAGCATCTCGTCCCTTTGGCATTTGCAAATGCCTTATTTCTCGTCAAGCATTTCAAAATTTCAGTCACTTGAAATGTCTCAAATGACCTTTGGAAATTTAGAAATTTCAGCCCCTTTACATTTTAGTAGAGTTTATGGATGCTCAAGTCCAAGAGAGCATCCAGGAATTCCAACCTGTCTGGGAATTCAGAAATTCCCTTGACAAGAATTCCTTGAATTCTAACAAAGAAACGGGCCCTAAGAGTTCGAGCAAGGTCGGGTTTATCCCAACCAGTACCAAACAAGCCCTATTGCATACCTACCTCAAACCAAACCCAAATTGTAGAAGGGATCAGGTTCTTTAGACTGCCCAAAATTACAGGTACAATAAAGAACAATTCAAATTTCTTGAATAATTGTAATGACTCACCATAAATTGATCATCACAAGTTACTTCTAGGTAGCTTATTGATAAGATCAGGAAGACCTATCATCAATGGGAGGGATTCAAGTTGGGTCCACAGTGTACCCTGACCCAAACTACTAATATGTGACCTATACCTTGACCAAGGACTCACTAAGGTATACCTTATATGACCCTTACCCATGCAGACTCAGACCAGACCTGGGCCGAAATAAAGGGCCTGGACTCAACTCAAATAAAGATCAAAATACTTACTTTTACCAAAAAAAGTTCCTATAATATGTGCTTTGATCTCCTTGGCAATGTTGCCCAGTATGGGTGGAGTCCGGATCCCCCCCGTTTCATAAGAAAAGGGAGATATTGTTTCATTTAATCCACATTCGCCAAATGTGTTTATGAGCAGGCATAAGATTTTACAAAGTTTGCGAATGTGGATATGATCAAACAGTAGCTCCCTGTTTCGACTCATGGGCGGGAATGAAATGTGCTTCACTTAGATATAGGGCTCACCACATATTAGATCTATAATATCTCTAATGGTCAGATATGAGCTTCCAAACTGAATAATCAATGGAAGTTGGATTTCAAAATTCAAATTCAACAACAGTATTTTTGGAGCAGGTATCACATGGCAAATTCAAGGGCGGGGGGGGGGGGGGGGGGGGGGGGGGGGGGGGGGGGGGGGGGGGTGGTAAGAGGGTGGGCCTAGATACAGGGGTTGTTGCCCTCCCTCGAATGTTGCCCAAGGAGATCAAATCCCTGCTTCATATAGTCTGTTAATTATGATGGTGTCACTGTCATGACTCATGAGGCACTACTACAGACCACAGTATAAAATCAGGGACTCAAAACCTGCAATTGTATTATACTTGGGTCCATGTCGAAACCTGAACCCAAATTAAAAATTTGAAACCAGAATTTTGGATCCATGCCTGATCTGTTCAATTCAAGAGTCACTCAAGAGGACTTTTTTTACCTCTAGATGCTAGGTGATAGCCTCTAGATCCTTTGTTTTTCAATTAGGAAACAAGCTAAAAAGGAGAGGGAAAAAAAAGTACCTGTGCTAGTTCCATTGGTAGGAGGCGCTGTGTTGGTGGACGGTGGAGTGTCAGCAACAGTAGGAGCAGGGGAAGGAGCTGGTGCTTCAATAGTAGAGGCCCCATAGAAAGGAGAAATCTCAAATCTTATATTACAAGCAGGCCCAATCACTCTCCCCCCTTGTTTCTTACCACAACATTTTGGAATCTGATTAATAGCAGTTTCCAAGCATTTGCCGCAATCACTCGCAGATATATCCCGTGTACACTGCACAAGACCATACACATTCGAAAAGCTAGAAAACTTGGACTGTCCAGTTGCAAACATCCGCAACCGCGGTTCAGATGTCACTCTACTAGAGAGATTTCTCATCAGATCTCCCAAAACCGTCTGAAACTGGTCTGGGTCTGAAACATTCTGCGTATTCGACAGATAATACCACACCGAAGTGCTCCAGGAGCCAAAGAAATTGGTATTGGAGTAGCGCAAGAGGCAGTCATCATACCATATTGTTGCACTTCTGTTCGGGCATCTGCTAACTATCTCGTCACTCGCCGTGCCGGTGCAGTTTCTGCAGATGTCATCCGTGGCATCGCCGCGGCAAAGGACGAGGCCATAGGCCTCGTTGGGGTCTTGTCCGATCGATGTGTTGTAGAAGCCGTAGTTGAGGGTGGAATTGGAAGAGAGAGAAGGGAGGAGGAGATTGAGGTTGGTGCCGAATGTGCTGGTGTTGGTGTAGTTTGCGGTGTTGTCGCATTGAACCAAGAGAGGGTCTGCCGCATTAGAAGTAGGGATGTGGAAGGTGATGATGATGAGAAGTAGGGAGGAGAAGATGGGTAGATGAGAGGGTAGGGAGAGGGAGAAGGTGCTCATGGCGAATGGCTTCTTCCTTGTGTGGGAGCAGATCACAGGTTTCTCCTATGTAGAGTAAATTGCTGTGGTTTGGTTTTGGTTGGTTTGTTTATTCAAATCTTATTCCTTTGATTTTTGTATTCCCGTGGGACATTATTGACCAGCGTTCATTGGGTGGCTTAGTCAAGGGCATGGAATTTTCTTTTCTTTTCTTTTTTTTTTTTTAAGAATTCTAGACATCTTGCATGCGAAAACTTGGATTCCTTCAAAAGCTGCCTTTCAAATATTGAAGTGCTTTCCAGCATTTGGAAAATTGAAATTTTAAGAAATTTAAAGATCAAAAGTGATATTTATAAACTTTTGAAAAAACGAAGTGAAACGAAGGATCAATTCAAAATACAAAAAAAAATAAAAGGTGGTCAAATAAAAATGTACTTAGTTTTATAAAGCTCTCCGTTTTTCACCCAAACAGTCAAAAAAGTTACTCCCACATAGCACTAAATGGTAAAATGTTCACTTATTTTCATGGAATAAAAAAGCAACTAGCTCATATCGTTAAATGATAAAAAGTCATGACATGTTTTTTTTTTTATTTTTTCCCTTTAATACCTTTTTATTTGATGCCTTTCTTTCTCTAAAAGTATTTTTTTCACTTTACAAATAAATTATCCAAATAGCTCCTAAACAAACAAGTCCGAATTGAAATCCGACGTAAACAGCCCACATCCATGCAGACCATACCAGTCCATATCAGCGTATAATGGCTGAAATTGAGGTCCAGTTAGACAGATATGTTTGGAGCAATTATGGGCCCATGGTATAAGTACTGGTATTGGCTGAAATTGATTATTTAAAAAGTCAACAAGCAGATCATTATTGTTTACAAGGGCCTTATCATGTAAAGCCGGTTGTCTTTGACAATAAGAGATGCAAACGTAAGTCCAATTGTTATCCAAGTTGCGTATGTGAGACTTCTTCGCAGCGTTTACTTCTTGCGGTGCTCCACGCGAGCATGCTAAGCTTCACTTGTTGCATTCATTGAATTTTTCTTTTTTTTTTTATCTAGCAAGGGGGCCGGGGCTCATAAGGAGCAGAACTAACACACACAATGAAAGAAGCCTAGTTACAAGGGAAGGAGCATAAAAAAACATGTCACGCGTTTTTGGTCAAAGTCAGCGTAACGCGTTCACAAACAATAAAAATGAAGCCGCCCCACTCAAGTAATTGTCAAGTGTCAAGACACAAGAAGAAGATATTTTTTCACGTCACTCAAGTCGTCTTCACGACTTAAAAAAGAAATGGTTTTTATCTTCACTTCTCTAGTTTTATCTTATCCTTAATACCTTAGTTGGATGGGTGCTGGTTAAAAAAATAAAATCTTGGCTTCTCCTTGACCCAGGCAATGAAGACTTTTTAAATAAACCGTTTCTCTTTTCGTATAGATTAATGAGAAGCATTCAATTCAACCGTTTTACATAGATAACCATTTTTCCTCTGAAAAAGTCTGCATGGACGGAATTTGGGACCCGGAATTTAAACCAGGCCCTAGGTTCTCATCTAATATTTTGGTGAGAACCTAGGGCCCGGTCCAGATTTCGGGCCCCAAATTCCGTCCATGTAGATGGGTTCTTTTCCTTTGCACCTCTGGAATAAGGTTTTAAATACTTGAAAATCTCGAGAACGGCTCCTTACCCAAGTGATAAGGAGGGTTGGTTTTTACCTGGCTGTCTAGGATTTCCTACATGTGCGGGCTCCTTTCTCACTTGAGTGGGTTGTCTTTCTATGTGTGTGCAGGCTCTCACTTGGATCCCAACCCCCTTGGTTGGGTTACCAAAAAAAAAAAAAAGAGAAAATTAGCGAAAGGTCCCCCAAGTGGATTGTATCCAGCCTCCAGTCAGAGCAAAAACTTATTAAGATCTCTAGTCCACTCAGCTAGACTTTTTGTAGCCTTAGGTCCCTCAATCCACATGATTTCATTTTTCAAGACTAAATTACCCTTTCAACCATTTTAGGCATAAAATTTTGAATTTTCAAATTTTAAATCTCCCCTCTTCCTAAATCCTCTTTATACTCGACAAATGGCAAATCTTCCTCCCTCACTAAATCCTCTTGATCAGTTTTTTTTTTCGGAAGACTAGATTGGAGTTTTCTTCGATCTCGAGTGGGCCACACTGATCGGATTCTGGCATAAATCCGAAGTTGCAGAGGGCATCGGAATTGCAGAAGAAAAGAGGATGGTTACGTCATGAAAGTCAAGGAGGACTACAATCCAACACTTTCATATGCCTCGAGGTCTATATGGGTTTTTTATAGTTTTTATTTTCCAAATGCATAGGGGAAGAAGAGAGAGAGAAATAGTGCACTTCCTTGATGAAGTGGTTTATCACCATCCAATCAGAAGTTGTGGTGATGAGGATAATAGCTAATGGGAGTGCAGATAGCAGTCAAGAAATGGAATCCGGACACGTTTAGGTTCCTAATGATCAAACACGTCGAAGAATGCCTGCAAATAAGATGGCTTTGTTGTTTCAAACTTACAGAACACGAAACGAAGATGAAGACGATCTTCTGCGCCATCGACGGATTTCCTGCGCCACCGCTGTTCCTACGACTCGCCGGAGAAGGGGGATCGCCACCGGACGCCGCGTCGTGCCATCGACAGAAATGAGGAAGAAGGCAATAGGCTTGCTGCTGTCCGTTTCTGGTTGCAGAAACCAGAAAAAAGAAGACGATCTTCGGCCAGGCCAGGTTTGGGTTTGTTCGGGTCGGTTTTGACCTGACCTGCTACGAAAGCTCAGCCCACAGTCCAGATTCGTCACTATTACTGCCACCCCGGTGTCGCGCCATCGTCGGAGAAAAGAGCAAGGCAGCAAGGCTGTCTTCCTGCACTGTAGCACCGCTAGAGGATGAAGGCAGCAGAGCTGTTATATCATTTTTGACAAATCTATATGAGTTTTTATGAACTTTATCTGAGTTTTTGTCAAATTTATCTGAGTTTTTTTATAAATTTATCTGAGTTTCTCTGGCTTCTGTAATCGGAGGTGAAGATTGCATCCTGACTGCCTTCCTTCTTCCTCAAGTAAGGTGGTGGCGCAACAACAGCGGGGCAAATCTATCTGAGTTTTTGGTAAAAATACTTGAGTTTTTAATAAATTTTTTTGTATTTTTTGAACTTTATCTTAGTTTTTGTCAAATTTATCTGAGTTTTATTCAAATTTATCTGTTTTCTATCATATTTATCTGAGTGTTGTTCAAATTTATTTGTTTTCTATCATATTTCTTTGTGTTTTTGGTAAATTTATCTGAGTTTTTTCTAAAATTTATCTGAGTTTTGTTCAAATTTATCCAACTGTTTGTCAAATTTATCCGAGTGTTGTTCAAATTTATCTGTTTTCTGTCATATTTCTTTGTATTTTTTTTAAATTTATCTGAGTTTTTTCAAAATTTATCTGAGTTTTTTAGAAAATTTATTTACGTTTTTTTGAAATCTATATGCGTTTTTTAAATTTATTTGTGTCTTTTGAAATTTATTTGTATCTTTTCAAATTTATTATGTTTTTTGAAATTACTGTATTTTTTAAAATTTATTTTCGTTATTTCAAATTTATTTGTATTTTTTGAAATTTTCTTTGGATCTTTTGAGATTTATTTAAGTCTTTTGAAATTTATTTATATTTTTTGAATTTATTTGGATATTTTGAAATTTATTTGCATCTTTTTAAATTTATTTGCGTTATTTGAGTATATATTTCTTTTTTTAACTTATTGCATTTTTCGAAATTATTTTATTTTTTAAAATTTATTTTCTTTACTTTGAAATTTATTTGTGTGTTTTTAGAATTTTTTTAAAAATCTGGGAATTCCATTAATCGTGGGCAATTAAATGTTAGTTGACCATTATTAATGGGATATCCCACCAATCATGGGTTATGATTTAAAGAAAGGGTAAATTAGACATTTTAGGTATGAAAAAGTGTGGGAGGGACCTTTGACTCTATGACTTTTTTTGTAGATGGTTTGCAACAAAGTCATACTTTGAGGGACCTCCGGCCGAAGCCCCCCAAAAAAAAAAGCCTTTGAAATCATCGATCATGGATCAATGAGCGTCCACCCATTCTCTCTCAATTTATTATTTGTTGCATTTATTGAAGGTTTGTGATTTAATCTCTAGATTGGTCAACGTAACAGCTCAATGCGTGCAAAATAATAAAATATGCAGTAGAAATAAAATCAGAAAAGTACACTCCACAAGGACACTAGATATAACATGGAAAACCCAAACTGGGTGAAAAACCACGGATCTAATTTTTAGCTCAAGAATGACGCATTCCGAGGTTCTGAGGGAAAAGTCATTGGTCAAAGTCTATAATTTAGGACTGAATTGGTAAATTGCAAGGCTTCAGCGCCTCAAATTGATTTGAGTTAAATACGAAAGTTATCCGAAATGATAATTCTGATCTAAGGAGCTCGAAATGACAGATATACAGAATTTATGAATAACCACCCAGTCTTTTTCGAAATTACAAACAGACTCTATAAAGGGTCAAAGTAGACTCTGAGACTCTCAAAACTTCACAAAGCTATTCAAGGACTATTCTAACACACAAAATACCAAGATTGGCCTATAATCCCACTTAGTAACCCTAACCACAGAATTAATTAGTGCTAAACAAAGGGATTAAGGGTCGGGTTCAACAGCAATGTAAAAGCCGTCATGGCTTGTAACGCCCCAAGATCCGGCTGCCAAGAATCCCTCGACGTCAGGGGAAGCACAAAAAGAGAATAAGAAAATCCAATAAAATATGCAGATGTGAATATCATATGAGCAAGTAAATGGGCAATGCCCTACAATTTAGTTTCACTTAAAGGATTTAAAATGTACTTTCCAAAATTAAACTAAGTACAATCATAGGTCAGCAAGGTCATCTACAAATAAAAGAAGGAAAATAGCAAACTCTAAGTGATAGAGGCTTCTCTATGAACCAACTGCATCACTCTCGACCCTACGGCAACAGATAGCCGCCATGTAATCAACCAAGTAAGGAAAGGGGAAAGGTACGTGAAAGCACCAAGTTTTGGGTTAGGCTCATCGAGCAAGGCAAATAGGCATGTTTAGAACATACTACATTACAATAACATTTAGGGAATAAGGTCATACATAATCCCAACTTTACATGCATGATTAGTACCTTAATAATAAAGATAAGAGATCAGAGTGTAGCAGAAAATGGTGTGGAGTGTAGTGTATTAACAATAAAAGAGATATGAATAACTCAATATACAGATGTTTGATACAGCATATCATAAAAATAAAAGAAACTATCATCATCAATAACATTATATAATTACAATTAAAAGATATCTTCAATGTACACAGCCTAAGAGTATCATCACCGGCAGATGAGCTATATCATAAATAAGGATATAAGTATATTACCAACAATAAAGATAACCTAGGGGTAGTCCTACCATGTCAATATCCAATGTACATCGATGATAACAACACCAATGTCTGCGGCTAGAAGTACTATGCAACAATATTCACAATATCATGATAATCATTCCATATCATATACATCCATATAAATTCATAATTGTACGTTCGCAGTTGAAGTACAAGGAACGTGGGAGGTCAGAGCCACCCTATCGTCGTCATTCCATCAACCGTCGATGGACATCAACCATGGGGTCATGGTCACCCATCACTGTCATACCATCGAATAGGATCGTACATCCATATCCAACTCGTCCATCGATATCCATATCATCATTATCTCGTCCTCTACACTCAGCTCCTGTTTGTCTGGCTGTCTCGGTACCCTGTAAGTACCTACTGTGCTCACATACCATCTATCATATCCATTGTATCTATCATATCATTGTCTCATAGTGTACCCGATCCGAGCGTCAGCCTTCTCAGTACCCTGTAGGTACCTACTGTACTCACATCTCATAATCACATATCATCCATATCACCAGGTGTGGGTGTTCCGAACCGGATCACCTTACTGTCTCCATGTGGGACGATTATAGTCAAGTGTATGGTCCATGGAGTCCGGGTACCGCTATACCTCACTCGTGGTTCTCAACAGTTAATAACGCGTACTCTCCTATACTCCACCTCATTTTACACGTAATTATTATTATAGTCCGCTCATTAATATCTACCATCATATTCCATAATCTATATCAAAGCCTCATGTGCCATGCCTTGATTTTCTACCCAATACGAACTGTGTTTGTGAATCAAAGCCCAGGTGCAATGCTTTGATTTATATTTCTCTCGGACGTCTTATATTCTCAGTTCGGACCTTCCAACCAGCCTTGGTGTCCATCCATAACAATATAGGCACTGTATGCTGGAATCTATTATAATCATTGCCCCTCTCTTCAGGTCCAGGGTAACACTTCCCCAAGACAGTAACCAAAGGAGTCCTGTATGTTTTATTAAATATCCTTGGTGCTCCGACAAGTGTGTGACATCCAAGGACACCTATTGGTACCGAATTGAGTTCTATTTTACAACCCAAGACCCTACTTAGGTGGCTACACAGGTCAAAGTTAAGCCCAACTCTTGACTCGTGTCTATTGTATCCCATGAAGTCCAAATGGAAGGTCAATGGGGCCCACATATGATCGAATCAGCGAAGAAAGGAAATCTGGAAGGTTGTTGTCTGTAGTGTAACCAATCAACTTGGAGGGTACCCGGTCGACCTGGTGCACTGCAGGATAATAAGTAAGAACCTTGCAAGCAGACCTCTATTCTAGATTTTATTGTATGGCAAGTCAACCTACTCCATGGTCGGTCAACCGACTACATAGAGAGACCTGAGGGCCTATCTGTCAATAGCTCTTAGTTGCGCAGTGTACCTGATCGACTCGATACATGGTCGGTCAACCGGCTACACTGATCTCATACGGATTAGCCTGACTGTCCTGCTCCCAGTTATTTGGAGTTCGCATGTCCCCAGTCGACCGGGTACATAAATTTATGGATTTTCATGTTTCTGCGTCTTCATTCCTTCATCCAATTTCCATTTGATTTCCATAAATTCCTCCATCTCCATACATCAAATCCCCATCATACATCATCATCCCATCACAAATGGGTTATTGATCTTCCAAATGGGGGATTCCCATCCATCAATGACCAAAATCAAATAGAAAGGTCTTAGAATAAGAAAATCATACACCATAACATCCATTCAATCATTCGTTTACAAACTTATGATCAAGTAAGTATACAAGACATTAATTATCAATCTAAGCATGTTTAACCAAGCATGTCTACTTGCCTAATTGGAAAAGAAACTCCACAATAGCCCAAGCTTCTACTCCAAGCCTTCCAAGATCTCTCTAATGGTTTGATCTACAATCTCTACACCCATTTCCCAAAGAGAAAGTGTATTAGAAAGGGGAACTCTAAGAGGCCGATCTACATAGAATTGAATAGAAGTGATAGAATTCACCTTAAATTAGAGAAGGGGAGAAGATCTAGAAGATGAGTTAAGTTCTCTAACTTGGAAATGGCTGGATCTTGGTGAAGTCCTTGTCTTCTTGGAGTTGGAAACCATACATCTAGGAACTTTTGGAGGGGGAAATGAAAATGGAAGAGAATGAAGAGGAGGGAGATAAAATGAGAGAGGGAGAGGAGTGAATTTCTTTGGATGGGAGATGGGTTTATTATATACACTTTGGTTTGGCCGAAAGTCTAAGATGCCCTCCATTGTGGATAAGGATGTGGGTAGTTTAGGTACTTAAGTTCATTGACTAAAGTGTCCTTTAGTTGTGTAGGTTTAGGGATAGGGATGAGGGTAATTTGGGTAATTGGGTTTCTCATTTGGAGGGAAAAAGGTTTGGGGTTAGTTGCCCTAAATATCCTTTTCTAATTTCTTGGTAATGGATAAGCCCTTGGGCAAACTGGTCACTCTAGGTTTGTTGCACAATTCTCCAAGGGAAGAGTCCCCCTATAATTTAGGATTTACAACTGTTGGCTTCTAACTAACTAACAAATTCTCGGGTGTTCAACTAGATTCGTAATGGTTCTACTAATCTTAAGAAGGTCCTAATTCTATAACCTAGGTCTAATTAATGAGGAATTACTCAACTATTCTCACTGATCGCTTATTAAATAGGATAACCTAGGGTTAACTTGGTCAAATTGGGCCCCACTAGGGTTTCTCAAGAGGTGGGGCCTCACATGGTTGCTTTGAAAGGAAACTTATGTTATTGCTAAGTCTAGGTGGACAATATTACTTGATAGAGTCGTTTCCATGGTGTCTTAGCGGAGCACTTAACACTTATATTTTTTTATGTATAAGTACCTTTTCACCTTGCACAATCATATTTAGCATGATTTTGAAAAAAATTTTCCAAAGATGGGATTGGTGAACCGCGTTTTGGATTTGTGTTGATTTTGACTATTATGAGAATCTCTTTTGAAGAATTTCTTTTAATTTATTTTGGGTTTTATTTTAAAAATAAATGAATGAATGAATTTTATGGGTGGATTCACTGCAAACTCTTACAAGGCACGACTCATCCACTATTGATACTTCTAAACATACTGGAGAACACAGTAAAACATAAGTGCTCTAGTATGGAAGGCATTGTTTTTATAAAGGAATCCATAAAAGTAAATATGAACTTATGCGATGTCAACAAATAGCAAAATAAAGTGTCCCGATCAAAACACAAAAAAATTAAATCAAAATATTGCCAATGAAGTTAAAACAATTCAAGTAACAAACACTAGAACAACAAAGGAACGTAGAGAGATAAAAGTGAAAGTCCTGGGGATCCTAACCCTAGAGGGAGGGTGAATAGGGTGAGCTACTAATTAGTGACCAATTATGACCAATTTTAACTTCTCTAAATTAACTAGTCACTTGTGATGATTAACAAACAAAATGCGGAAGCTAATAAACAAAATCACCATATAGCACACACCATAACACAATGATTTATAGTGGTTCGGCCTCAATGCCTACATCCACTACCGGCTTGTGTTCCTCACACCCCACCGGATTTCCACTATTATGCTTTTCAAAAGGCTAAGCAATAACCTCTTTAACTATGCTTTTCTAGGCTAAGCAATAACCTTACAATGTGCTTTTATAGGCTAAGCAATAACCTTTACACAATGCTTTTCTTAGGCTAAGCAATAACCTTTACAATAAAGGATTTCTCTCAAAGAAAGTGTCTTCACAAAACACTCTAAGAGATTACAATTAAGCTCAATAAAAATTGCCTCTAAATAGGCGAATATGAAATTGTAACACAACTCACACAAACACACTAAGAATTACAAAGATGAATGCTTATGAGGTGTGTGTGTGAAAACTTCAATCAAGATTAAAATTAAAGCTCAATCTATTTTATGCTTAAAGCAATTCAAAAGTTTAATGCTCATAAAAATATTTGATTGAAGTGTTATGCAAATCACATGTACAAAAATACTAACTTGTAAATGATTTATGAAAATCAAGATGATACAAGTTGTATGAAATTAATAATGTCTAAACATGTGATGCACAATCAATGTTGTTTTCAAAAACAAACTAATTTATTAAAGGTTTAATTAGATTGAAAACAACAAAGAGGATTCAAACAAGTTAATGAAACATGTTTATAAAACAAATCAAAGGTTTTAACAAAACATGATTTATAAAGTTTTAACACAAAACTTGGTTTGAATCAAAGTGAGAAATCCATCACAATCTAAAACAAGGATTGAATGAAGGTAATGGATTTAACACATCATAGTTTATATGCTAAAAATCATTTACCAATAATTTAGTCAAAGCATAAAACATATGATTAATAAAAGTAAAGCTTACTTGATGATTTAACTTAATGATCCAAGCTTTAGCTTTACTAATGACCCTCTTGGTCTCTCTTAGTTCATCCCCTTTTTCTTCTCTTTAAACACCTCAAAGAGTGCTTAGAAGCTCCAAAATGTTCAACACCTTTTCAATGGGAATGAACCCCTTTTTATACTCAAAAGTTGAGTTCCTGCGTGTCCTCGGTCGACCCCCAGCTTGGCTCGGTCGACCGACCCTTAACGGTCAAAAATCAGACCGTTTGAAAAATGCTCAACGGACACTTTCTCGGTCGACCCACAGTGTGGTCGGTCGACCGAAAGCATGGGTTCGGTCGACCGACCACACTGCGGGTCGACCCGAGCCCAAGGACCAAAAATCCCATTTTTTGCATATTTAAAGAGATTTCTTTGTGGGATCTTTGGGCCACTAAATCAAGCTTGGAAACATGATTTTAAATCATTCTAAGTATTTTAAAATCATGAAACATAAAAAGCCAAAAATCATTTGAAACTTTAAATCATTGGCTAGCTTGATTTGTAAAAATTCTTTTTCAAATAAAATGCATCCAAGATGAAAACCAAAACATGCATGAAACATATGATTTACAAGATTTAAAACAATGCATGTGTAAATCAAGATTTCAAGAATTTCTAAATCAATGCATGTGTGAAAATTCATGAGATTAATAAAATGCTAATGCATCCATCAAATTGCAATAAACAAAATCCTAAATAAACGATCCATTAGAGAGTATAGCCATCAGTTGATTAAAAAAAATCAAATTGAATGTAATGTCTCACCAACATGATGAAAGTCCATGTAGGCATGTCTAAAACAATGAATCTCTGAATAATACGGGTAATTAGAACTCCACAATCAGGTAAAGTGTCAACACTATCAGAATGAATGTCACAAAATAATGCTTTTTAGGGCATGTTTATTTACTAGAATTCCAGGAGTTCATGTCTGGAGGAATCTCAAATTCTCCAATAGGTGTCCTCTTAGGTGGGATTCCAAATCCCTCCTCTTAATGAAGCATTTGAAATTCCAGTCAAATGCATAGAGAATGGAATTCCAGGAATTTCAAAAGGTCATTTGAGACCTTTTAGGTGACTAGAATTTAAGATTTTATTTATAGAAATATAGTGTTTCAAATGCCAAAAGACAAGATGTCACATCATGTCATAAAATCCCAACATAGCAAATTCTTATTAGAAATAATAGTAAAGAAAGTGGAGAAATATACCTCTAAAGCCATTTCACCCTTTTCAGACCCCTTCGAACCCCCCACAGGCTCATCCTTTTATCTACTGTAGACTTGGGCAAGTGTGCAACAATACCTAAGATCACAGAAAGAAAGATAATTATGTGAACGTCAATCCTTTTCCATATCACTAATAAAGAGTGAAATGAGAAAACTCACAAAAACCTTCCGAAGGCAAAAAAAAAGTTGGTACTCAGTGTCATTAGGATCTGGAGGATACCCTGAGCGAACAAAGAAACACATGTGCCTAGAGGCTGCCATTGTGCTTCACAACCTGAAAAGAAAGGCGGACCCAAGTGTTACCATGCGGGTGCGGTCACACCGTGAGACTCCAGAAAGCTCTTATATAAGATCTTAAAAGATTAGATCTTATTATCTAACTTCTTTACTTGATCATTACCCGCATCACCCAAATAAAAATCCTAGGTTCGCTGAAAAGATTACATGATTTTGAAGCAATTAAAATGTGGCGAACACCATAGGTAGAATAAGTATATCGTTGGGTTTGACATATGAGATCCCATTGGCAATACCTCTAATGGGAAATACTTCAAAGAACGATGCTTACTGTTGTTTGGTCCCCAAAGTGCATATGGAACATTTGTCTTATGCCAAATAAGAGCACCTCACACATTATTTCATAGAGTACATGTAAAGAGAGGAATAATGGGATATTAAATCAGAAATTACACCTACAAAGGAATCACAAGGTTGTGAAGAGATCCATTTAAAGAAAGAGGGAATCTACAGCGAATGGTACCCTATGTTATATTGTTAGGGTATAGAGAAAGAGGGGAATAGTGCGATGTTATTCACTCTTGAAACTTCTACATCCAAAACGCTGGACACGATTGATGTTTGTTTATCTTTAAAATTGGGTCGTGGTACGAGAAGAACTGTGAGCCCCCAACCCTTGTGGATCCTCATTTGAATTTGGATATTATAATTATAGCCTATGTTATCTAATTATACTAATTAGTAGGGATTAGTAAGGGTAGATATGTATTTTCCTAAGCCTTAGTCTAATTTCTAGGAATTAGCCCTTTTGTGTATTTTATAGGTTCTATAGGGTGTCTTTTGTAATTGTTAAGGTTTGTTAGTTAGTTAGAGGCCCTAGCTAGTAAATAGAATTAATAGGAGGGGTTTCCACTTGAGAATATTCCAAATATCCTATTATCTTCATTTTCCATTGAACTAAGAAGGACCCTTTGGTCATTAGCCACTCAACATATATAACTCAAACCCCCCCCCCCCACCCCATCTCATGCCTATGCTACTTCTCTCAACTCACATTTCACTCTCTTTTCTCTCTTCCTCCCTCATTTCCCTCCAATTCTCTCATCTCCCTCCCTTTTCTCTCTCTAAATCCCTAGATCTAGAACCCTAGCTACAAGAAGAAGAAGGTGATCATCTACAAGTTCCAGCTACAATCTCTCCTAAGGATCATTCTAACTTATTATTCTCTTCTCTCTCTACAAGGAAATGTATTTTTCATCTCCTAACTCAATTTCCTTAGAATTTTCTCTTTCTCTCTCTAGATTTCCTTCTTATAGCAATTCTCTTGTGGATTTGGGTTTAGGTGTCAGAGATCTCTTTAGATCTGGTTTTTGGGCTGGTTTGAGAGATTGGAAGAACCTAAGAGCTTGGGTTTCTATTTGGAGCATTGGATCTCTCTTTTCTCTCTCTACTTCTGTTGTTATTGGATTGAGGCAAGTGTAATATAGTTACTTAGCATAGAATGCATGATTTATGTTGTTGATTTTGTAATTTCAATTCAAATGATGTTAGAATTGATTAGATCTACTTTTGAGCATGTTTTTATGGGTTTTTGGCCATTTTTTTATGGATGAGATCTCTCATTTGGAAGATCAATGGCCCGTTTGAAGGGATGGTAATTGAAGTGTTTTGTTGTTTTATATGTTTCTGTGATGAATGGAGGTGATTGGAGGAGGTTTTGGACGAAAATTGGATTGTGGGAGTGAAATTCCAGGAATCTGGAATTGTTACAGATCCTGTGTACCCGGTCAACTGACCTACAGTTGGGTCGACCGAGGACACTAGAACTCCAAAAAATTAAGTCTCAGTTAGTGATTCTGGGAAAATTACAAAGTCAGTGTATGTGGTCGACCCGACCTTGCGCCCGGTCAACCAGATACACTGAAAGTAACAGGGTCTGAGAGTTGGCCTGGGTACTGTTTGATTCAGGTAAGCCTGTGTACCCGGTCGACCGGATACACTGGAAATTCCAGGATCCAAGTCAGGTTTCAGCCCGTGGTCTCTGTGTAGTAGGTCGACCCGACCCTAGCCCGGTAGACCTGCCACACTATAGATAGTAAATTCTGGGTTCAGTTTCTTTTTTGAGTTGGATCGATTGTGGGGCCCATTGACCATCCAAATAGACTTACATTGATGTGCCAAGCATGAGTCAATGGTGTGGCTCAGCCTTGACTCATGTGGACCACCAAGTAGGGTCTAGGGTGTGGATTTGATGATGATTCGATCCTTAAACGTCGTCGAAGATACCCGTAACTTCTAGAGCCCCAAACACAGTATCCCATTGGCATCTGAGACTTCATTTAAAGATCAAATTATCTGATATGTACCTGGACCTGAAAGTGGACCATTACTTAGGATGGACTTTCGATATTACTCAAAAGGATGGACTTTCGATATTTCTCGTTGATTCTCTTACATTAGAGGTTTAATTCACTTAATGCATCACTGTCACTCTTGTATCCTTATTATTGTGTATACATGTTAATTAAATAGAAAATGAATGACCTGAACTTAGGATTACTTAAAGGTGACCCGGTGATGTGATTGGGTGATCGATGACCCGTGTCTGTGGCTAAGCGGGCCCTTATATGGCATATGATGGGATGGGTGATACCCTAGGATTGAGAGGTTGGTTATGATGGACTTGTGACTTATTATGGATGAGTATGAACTGATTATTATTGGGAATAAACCTATTACCTTATTTGGATTGTTTTAGACCAGGCTATGACTTTGATGGCCCTTGGTATGGATCCAATGATTGGAGTTGGACTTGGACTATGTTCCATGGATTGAAATTGTACCTGAACCTCTTAGGGACTTGTTAGGACCTTGCTCACACAAGGCAAGCCTAGACAGACACAGACATGTATTTGTTTCCTTGAGTCTGCATTAACATTCACTCAGTTCTTTTTAGCTCAGCCTTTAGACTGATCATCATTGGTAGGAGCTATCATGAGTGTTGAGTGAGCTATCATGATGAGCTATGTTTAGACAAATGGCGTGATACCGGGTCCTATCTTCTAAGTGATGAGTGATGAGTGTTGAGAGTGATGAGTGCTATTTGCGGGGCTCGTCATTCCCTAGCACTGTTACTTTTTCCCACCGCGACTGCGTTAAGTATGGGAGGGCGGCATAATATCCCGCGGTATCCAACTTGTGTGAATGTGCCACTTTGATGTTTGTTAGATTAGATAACTATTTATTCTAATTCTAACTACTTATCATGCTCAATTGCTTAGTTTCTATATTATTGTTAATCTCATTGATTATATGATCGTCTCTACTCTTTTTATGCATACATCATATGTTACTTGTATACTGTGCCTTGCCGGATCTTTGGATCTGACCCATTCTTGGTGCTTAGGTTTTTACCCCGACTATGAAGACGACGCGCTCGTCGAGGCGCCCGTAACTGGTGACTATGGTTGGGGACCAGTTGACCAAGAGGTCGAGCTAGATGACGAAGTGCCTACACCTGGGGTGTGAGAGTATCTTTCTTTGGGGTTTGAGTGTTTTTGTGGTGAGCACGAAAGTAGTCTGTTATGCATAAACTTTTGTTAAACATATTTGAGATTTAGGCTGGACTTCAGCCCTGCTACCCTTGATTCATTTTATGATACCTTATGCTTCCGCTATTGTTACATTTACTTTCGCTATATTTTATACGCTTCCGCAATTTAACCATTGATTTAATATTGTTCAAAAAGTTTTAAATTAGACCTCACGCAGACCTACGATCTTAGAAGTTCTCAAATTTTTCGGGAAGTACTGTGCCAACTTCGGGTACCTTGATGGTTATCTTGGTATTCAGAATTGGGGCATTACAAGAACTAACAAGGGTACTTTGTGTACGATGTGAATTCTTTGATATTAAAGGTAGATTATCGAAGGAAGTAGAAAGAGAAGAAAGTTGTGGGTTCCATTTTTGTTGTCTTTCCTTATTCGGATGGCAAATGGATTTTATCAAGAAAATATTACAAGAAAGCATAATGATGAAAAGGTGATGCCCAAGGAGGCCATTACCACTCCCTCCACAAAATACAACACTCTGTGACATACAAGGGAGGTTAAGGGTGTAAATTGGTTGTCGATTCTTCGACTATCCAGAGGTTCTGAGTTCTGACCTATGAAAAATCAAGTTTGGGTCCTTATATAGGCCCTGATAAGTAAATGGTTATGGTTCCGGATTTCTTTTTTTTAACCCGGGACCAAAATGAGTCTGATTTTGGATCCAACTCGGTTCTGACCCATGGACCCAGGACCCGACGCATTTCCTTAATAGAAACTTAGAGCATCTCCAACAGAGGCTTTATTTGTCCAACTCAGCCCCCCAATGGAGGTAATTAGCATATGGCTTTACCTCCAAGAGAATGGTCAAATCCCACATGGCATTTGAAGGTTATGTTGGTATGCTAAATCTGACATACCATAAAGTGAGATGGCTTTTCTTTCTTTTAAATAAAATAATGGTAATGAGGGTAAATGCATTTGAAGTTGGTACAAAAGTAGATGCTAAGTTTGAAATGAGAAATAATAAAATAATAATTTGACATCTCTTTTGGAGTTACCCAAGTGAGATGCCAAATTAATATATGCCTTTTTTGCCACATAAGCCTTTATTTTGAAAAGGACATATCCAAGTTTGAAGTGTCTCTTGGAGATGCTCTTAGAATCTTCGAGAACTCCAAAGCATCATTGGCATGAAATTTTTCAGAGGTAGGGTTTCGCCCCAAACCATTCACTCTATGCTCTGCTCCTTCCCTCTCTGCTCAGCTGGCAGTTGGTGTGCTCATCTCCCCCTGCATCTCTCTCTCTCTCCCCGTCTTTGTCTCTCTTTGCCTTTTTTTTTTGTTGTGTTCTCGAAAGACCCCCTTAGATTTCAATCTTCCCTTTTCAGGTTCTACTCATGGGTTTTGAGTTGTTGGGATTCTTTGGAAGTTGAAATGGAGGGCTCTATGTGAGAATGGAAGGTTGGAGTTTTGTGGGGTGGAGAGTTTTGTGGGTTTTTTTTTAGATAAAATGAGGAACTTTGAGTTCGGGTTATGGGCTGGAAGGGAATCGGATTGGAATTGGTTACTTAAGAGGGATTTGGCTTTTTCTCCCCCTCCATCTCTCCCTCCCCGGCTCTATTTTAATTTGTTTTTGTTTTTGTTTTTTTTTCTGTTATGGAAAGATCCATTTAGATTCCAGTCTTTTTTTATAGGTTCCGCTCTAGGATTGTTGGGTTTCTCTCAGTACAAATGGAAGGTTAGGGCTGTGTGGGGTGGAGAGTTTTTTTTTTAGATCAAATGAGTTTTTTTTTTTAGGTCAAATGAGGGATTAGGGGTTCTTAGATTTTGAGTTTGGGATATGGGTTGGAAGGAATTTGGATTAGAAGTTGTTTACTTGAGAGGGATTTGGTTTAAGCCATACGGAACCGGATCCATAACCGGATGCGCTAATCTAATTCGAACCAGTTTCGGAACCAGGAAACTGGCTCCGAACCAATTCCAATTCTGGCTCCTTGTTCACCACAACGGTTCAGGACATCACTATCTCATGTGTAGGCATCAACAAATGGACACCTCAAAGGCTCGGGTAATATCTCTGAGCTAAATAATAACCCCTGCTTCCTAATTTCTCGAAGGACTCAAACTAAAAAAATGTGGCTACGAGTCTAATATTTGGACCTATTGTAATTCATATAATTATATAGGCACAAATAACGTGTGGATCCTTAAACATATCAATGGTATGTTTGTTTGTATAGAATATATAGGAATTCATGATCAAATGAGCTCCATCGAAGGATCATTAAGGAGATGAGAGGTGAAACATAGAAGGCAGTAAAAAAAATCACGTCCACCAAATTAAGTAAGCCCTTTAGTAAACAGCGTTAAAGATTAATGACATCTTAACTATAGATCTTTTTTAGATTCAATCCAACACCAATTGAAGGCTAATGATTGTAAAATTGGGCACGATACCAAATAATGGGATGACCACGGTATCAAAGGGGCTACATTGATCAAATGTGGGCCCAAAGTATGCCTCATAGATTTGGAATGCTAATGCAGTCTACTTGTAGGAGAATATTTTTCATCTTAAGTAGTGCTAAAATAAACTTATTATCTCATTATGATTGATTGGACTGTACACACTGACACACTCTTACCACCCAAGTCCCTCCCTATTTGTGGCAACGAGGGAGTGATCGCTGATTGTATCTATGATGGGGAACAAGAAATGTTTGAGGCTAATTGAACAAAAAATCTAAGCAGATTTAGTAATTACTGTAATTTGTTGCAATCATTGTCATCTAAACTTTTTTTCTAAAATCACTTACCCAGGTCGGCCCAATGGACTCCACTTGATATAAGATTTTATTATAGATGGAAATGTTTCTGATCACATGAGTTTGAGGTAAAACTTGGCCACAGAATCTCAATATAAGTCAAGTTAATTTTTGCTTGAATTGCTAAGGGTGTGTTTATTTGCATAGAATAAATACGAATTAAATAGATAGCTTTTTATGTCCTAATGGGGTTAAAAATGAAGATCGAAGATGAATATATATAAGAAAGCTTGAAATCATATATGTGTATATTGTGGATCTATTGGAGCTAATTTCATGGGACAAGCAAGGGCGGAAATTCAAGGGGGGGCTTTATGTAAAAGAAATATTACGAGAAGGGGCAAATGTAAAAAAAATGCATATTAATTATGAGAGTTTGTAAGGTTCTTAGAAATTTCTAATTTTTTTAAAATATGGGTTGGGGAATCAAGCCCCAGGGACAAACCCCTCTTTACTCAACCAAAATCCCAAGGAATCAATGGCTGAAATTTGAATCCATAGTCGCTTTTAGCATTTTAAAGAGAATTAGCAGTTTGGATCTTGATTAGTGGGCCCACAGAAGTCCAAAAATGTGGATGTTAGGGTCTATGGTCTTTAACAAATATCTCAAGATCCATGATTATCCAACAGCTAAAATTTGGTCTTGAAGTCGTGTTTGAGATGATGAAGACATCTAACGGATCAGACAATACTTTTGAGTCCCACAATCATGGAAAAAAAAGAAAAAATCGGACTAATATGTCCGTTCGTATTGTGGAGTGTATCTTCGCCTCTTGCACAATGTCTGTGCGATTGAGACTGATATGCCTGTTTGAAATGGGGTGCTTTTTGAGGCAGTCCCAAATAAAGCTGCTTCCTCTTTATTGGTTTGAAACATACGTGCAAAATTTTGTTCCCAAACGGTCTAAAGATGTTTTGAATAAGTTTTAACAAATGTAGAGACAAAAAATAGAGATGCCAAATGCTACCTAAGTCTATTGAGCTTATTGCAGCTCCACATTCTACAATTTAAATCTCATGCAAATAGATGAAACATGTATATAGATTTCAAGCTACGGATCAGGTGAGGCCCACCATAGGATGAATAAATCTGGAAAATATTTTTTCTCATTGCATAATTTTTAGTGTAATGACCATAGGATGGAATAGAACTAGGAAACATTTGATCATATAATCTTAACAATCAACCGGTGGACATCAAATCAATGATCATGAGGAAATACCCATGATCCAAACTCAAGTTGGATTCATATGTTTGGTCTTTTCCTGTCATTTATTCGAGGTAGATACTCCATCATCCACAAGTGAGCCCCACAACATTAAATTGTTTGTTGATCTATGGATGATTATTATTGAATATTAAGATACATGTGTTAGATGTATATTTTAGAAACTAAAATTTTAGATAATTAAAAGACCAATGACTACTTGCCATTTATGGATCCCAAGAACACTGCAAATGTATCAATGCATATAGTGACAAGGTTCTCACGTGATTTAAGCACCAGTCCCTTTTTTTCTCATTTTCTTAAATGACGGGCCACAAAAAAAATATGAACCTTAGAAATTCTTAATAACATCAAACACGACTAGCATGTTTGATCTCTTACGGATATAGAGATATTGGCAACAAATCTATAACTTAAAATATGCATTTCTAGACTTCTGTGGGCTCACTAATTAAGATACGAACAACTGATTCTCTTTAGAATGCCAAGAAAGGCTGTGGGTTAAAATTTCAGGCATTGATTCCTTGTGGATCTTGAGAAACTTGCTAGAAAACTTGAAACCGTTGGTGTATAAATGTATATAGTGGTTAGGTTCTTACATATTATGTATCAATCCCTGTTTTTTTTTTTAATTGTAAGCCACAAAGAAGAGATCTGAACCGTCGATTATCTTAAGAGCTTGAAACACAGCCAGCAAGCATGTCAAATTTGATCCATTGATCTCTCATGCATATAGAAATATTTGCCAAAAAGCTAGAACTTCATATATGTATTTCCAAACTTATTTCGGCCCCTAAATCATAATCGAAACCATTGATCCTCTTTGGAAAGCTGAAAATGACTAGGAAATCAAATTGTAAGCCTTGATTCATTGTGGATCTCGAATGATTTGTGAAAAATTTGAGCCATTGGATAAAAAAAACCTATTTCAAATAACATTTTTGTCATCACCAAACAATCTACTTATTTAACATCTATTTCATGCATATCTATTACATACAGATCTATTTTATATAGATAAGACTTGCCAAATAGGGCCTAGAAATACTTGGCTTTTAGATGGGACCAATCGAAAGCAGAGGGATGCTGGTGTTTAGCAGTAATGAGGGGGATGCTTTAGATGGAGAGACTGAAATGGTCATCAAACCAAGATAGATATGAGTTTTCTTTTCTTTCGGCCTTGGCCCGACCCACGCCAAACTTCAATTACTATGGGCAAATTTCTCCCATCACAGGAGGAAGAAGAAGAGATCGAGAGCACTCATTTTTTTTTTCATTAATCAAATCTGAAGCCAAATGAGGCATACATGCTAAAATCAATGTGGCCCATCCAAATGCATCGATAGCCAAGATTAAAACATCCACCTAAATATAACTTAAAACACACATAAGTAAATGAAACTCTAAATAGACTAAGATAGGTGGGCTGGGCCAAAAGAATTGGCGTAAAATAGATGGGCTAGTCCCATTGGCTGGTCTACCTATAGGGATCGTAGGTTTGTCTTGCACCAACTATCCTCTTCTTGGAGAGAACTCGAGAAGGAGTTTTATAGACCCTCCAGGGTCCAAAGTCAAGCGAGCAAATCGTCGATGTTCTTCTTGATCTTCACTCTCTTTGCATGGGTTAGAGGCGTGACTCAATGCTTTCGATCTCAATCTGATCTTCCACTTAGAGAGAGAATGGAGGTATCGTTGCTTTTGAAAACAAAAATCTTCTTGGATGTGAGATTTAATCGTTAGAAGCTTCAACTTTCGGATTTGTTCCACCTGCTCTGAATCTTCACGTAGTAATGGCCGGTCTCCGAAGACGAAATCAACATTGTTAGTATTTTTCTATTGGCTAATTCATGTTGGACAAAACTCTGGGGGTCTTTGTGTTGTATGTTTTATTTAGAAAAGGACTTCAAAGATAGAAGAGGGAAGGACTCCAAGAAGAATAGTCTGAAAGCATTAGAAGAAGAAAGCTGAAAAAATAAACTGCTGAATTTCCGCAACAAACAATCCAGCAAGGAGTCCGTTCGAGCGCTCTCACCTTCACTCGAGCGAACGCGAGACAGAGCCTCATCCGCTCGAGCGAAGTAAGAGTCCGCTCGAGCGAACAGTGCGCAGAATTTTGGGAAAGTCTCCTTTTTGCACGAAACTATTTCCTTTTGAGACTCTGTTTTCCCAGTTTGGGTCCTACTTGTGTTCTAAGAGTTAGGCACGAATTTGGGGCCATATATAGGGTATTGCTCTCAACCCTATGGACCACCACAACTCTCACTAATCTGAGGTAGAGATATCATTGAGAGTTTATTCTCTAGAGCCATTGAGAGATCATTCTGAATGCTACTCTAGAAGGTTGCTGCTGCTTCTGCTTTTCGAAGGAGAAGATCGTTCATCTTGACTTGCAAGGTGCGAAGAGATCAAGTAAGGAGAACGGGGCACGTTGGATTTCGTGTCAGTGGATTCTTTGCAATAACAACTACAGTCCTGAGGTCAAGGTATAGACTGAGGTACAGGAGCTCGTGAGTTTATCTTGTAACTGTTCGTGAACTATTGATTTATGGTTCGTGGTTTTTCTCCCTGGATAGGGTTTCCACGCTATATTTTGTGTCTGTCTCCTTGTGGTGATTGCTTGATAGATTTAATTGCTAGTTCGTCTGATTGGTTATTTCCGCTGTGCATTGATTGTTAATTTGAGAACTAGTAGTAATCCATTCAAATAGCCCATAAAATTGGACTTTCAAACATGTGATACCTCAATGGCTTGAGCTCCTTTGTGAACTTCTTGACCAACATCTTTCTCTTCATATGTCCTTATTGGCTTTTTTGGCGGTGATACTACATTTAGAACCATCAATTGGATAGTTGGCTTGCTAACTACATCCAACTCTTCATTGCTCTTGTCTTCCTCTTTTGCTTCACCTGATGCTTGCATCTCTGGATCAACACTTTTAGAAAGATGAGACTCGGGTTCCTTTTCTTTCAAGTCATCTGAAGTAGAATCCCTTGGGGAAGCTTTGCCTATTATTTCACCTGAATTTATTGTGGCTTTCTTGTTTTTGTTTCACAATATCAAGCCTGGAACTTTCCATAATGGTTTCCACAACATAGGCTTCAGAGGTTTGCAGAGATTTTTCTTCTTGCATCTTAACTTTTTAGAGGTGATAGCGTTTTATCAAGCGCTCAATATGGATCGCTCCCCAAAATCATTCATACATATCTTTGCATTCCTTCTTCATATTCTTCAATATGCTCAGTTGCAAACCTTTGAGAAATTGATTTAAATCAAGTACCACCCAATCCACATTAATAATGTAGCCTTTCAAACTCATCGACATATTGTTCAACGAACAATTTTCCTTGTGTCAAATTAAGATATTGCCCAAAGCAATCTTTATTTGCTTAATATCATTCTCCATGTTTGATTGCATATACTATTCTTTGAAGCCTTTTATTTATTTCAAAAAGTTGCAATTCCATATTGGCCGGTGATAAGTCCTCAAAATTGCATTATTTTACGGTTATTCTCGGACATTTTAAGGACTTATTAATCAAAAGGAGACTCATTTAGATAGAAATCATGATTTTATCCATTTTTAGAATCATTGTAGTTCTTTCCAGCATAATTTGCTAAAAAATAACACTTTTTGCACAAATTCATGAGACCTGCTATTTTTGGAATTCAATGGTAAGATTGTCTTTTATATGAGATTTACATTTATTTTGTATGAAATCGATGACATGGGCCCCATTTGCAAAAGATTGAGGCTAAGGAAAGAAAGTGTAAAGAAAAGGAAGAGAATGAAACGAGAGGAAAAGAAAATTGGAAAGATGTGCATGTGTATGGAACGTCCCATATCGTGGAATATCTGGGCTGGATTCTCTCTTCAAAACTTGGAAATTTTATCTAAAGAATCTCTCTCAAAATTCCAAGTCAATAAGAGGTATTTACAAGTTGCATGGAGGACAATTTGGAGAAAATCAAGCAATCAATCCACACATATATGGGACATCCACCCTTGGTTACATAGGTGGGTTCCACGACCATGGTGAATTAATGGGGTCCACACTTCCTCAAGTGAAGCACATTGAAATTTAAGAAGGGTCCCACAATGCACACAAAACTCTCATCAAAAGTTAAATTGTAAAGATTCACTTGACTGCTAAATATGTAAGGTTTTGTGTAGAGATTGGTTTCCAAGAAAAGCAAGCAAGAATCTCTCTTTAATTGCTAAGTCTTTGCTAAATTGAAGAAGATGAAGGAGGGACTTTCTTAGAAGTATTTTTGATAGCTATAAAGCAGGATCTAAGGAGAAGAAATAGGGAATCTCATGCCCTATATAAACAACACATGGGACATCCCCCCTTCTCATAGAATTTTCTCTCTCTAGCCTCTCTTCACTCCATCCTCTCCACTCTCTCTCTCCATAGCGTTCCTCAAGGAGACTTAGCCATAAAGCCACACTACCCCCTTGGGATTTCTCAACTGGAAAAGGTGTATTTTCCATCAATAGTTGTATTTCTCTTGGTTCAATTTCTCTATCATATGTAAGAATTCTACATGTTCATAAATTTATTTTTTCTTATGGTTCTTCTTGTGATTTATGGTTCCTTTGACTATGTTTCTTGTTTTGTGATTGGATTGACGACCCAAGTTCGTATAGACATATTCGAATTGATTTTAAATCGGGTTAAGTAAGAATTTTGAAAAAAAAATTAGTAAATTGTACTACATTTACTTTTCCGCGCACTACTACATTTAAATTCTTGTCTTTACTACATTTAAATTCCTTGCACACTACATTTAAAATTCCTGATTTTTTTCTTTTTCTTTTTATATTCATGTTGATTATATGTTTATTTTGTGCAGAGTTTATGGATGGAAATACTGATCATTGCATGCATTGCATATGGTGGAATCTCTTCCATGTTTAAGTGGCCAGGGAATCTAGTTAAAAAAATGATTTGAATTGGTGAGATTCGGCCAAACATAGTGATGAATCTCAGATCTAGCATATAAACAACGTTTTCTGCACGGTTTTTTTGGCAAAAAGTTCGAAGTGGGTAGACAAGTCAAATAATGGTACTTTTCTATGAAAATTAGGTAAATTGAAGTTAAATATATGGTCTCTCATATCCCAAAATTCCAGATCAAAAGGATTTTGGAGCGATGGTGAACCAGTGGCTCAAACATGGCAGGTCGGACCTACCTGTGTGCAGAATTTCTGCAAAATTTCTATTTTTAGGTCACGTTCATGCACTTATATCTCATTTGTTTTAAATCATTTTTCTTTTGTTTTTTGTTTTACTCATACAATCATACTAGTTTTAATTTCATCCATTAAACTTAATTTTAAGTTGCATTAGGATAGACGAATTCATGCATAAAAACAACCCTACATACTAGTTTTCCAGAATTTAACTGTTTTTCCAAAACATATGGTTAACTGAATGCATTGCATGATAGATGTTTTGTAGCATCATTGTAGACTTTTGAGTTGTGTTTAGCTTTTTTTTTAAAAATGATAGTGTTGTTTTGTTTGGTATATGAAAAATGATTGTGTTGTTCTACATGAAGACCCAAAGGGCAAAGAAATATTTTTTAAGTGACAATTAAATCGTCTAATATGGTTAACCGCGGTTGGATTTTTAATGATTTTTAAAAATATAATTATAATTTTTAAAAATTAAAAACTATAAAATTCGATTTTGTTAACGTTTCCAAAACAAACTGTAATAGTTACGCCCCTAGCTCGAAAGAGAGATTCAAAAATCAGAAAAAGAGTACTGATCCCTATTTTGAAACAGGGAGCCTGTTTCAACCAATCACCACTGCCAGATTCATCTTGCAATGAGTAAAATAAAGAGGCAACGTCTTTCTTACAAATAGAAAAAAAGTTTCAAAACCCTAAAAAGCAAAAATAACCATTCGTCTCCTTCAACCATCTCTTCCGCCGGCCAACCTCGATCTGGATTTGCTAGAATGAGAGGGTTTTGTACACAGAGAACTGGGTGTGGAGTTTTGTAGAGGCGAACAAGGATCCAGACCCATCGCTGCACTGGATCGATAGCAGGAAAATGGACATGTTCTGTGGCTCTCAGTTGCGCGGAAGAAGACGATCGTTGCCTGAGAAGACATCTAAGACGAAGAAGGGAGCTCTGTTTCTCTCCCAGCAGGGACAATGAAAAAGAGGGACTTGCTGTGACATCACCGGAGAAGTGGGATCCAGATTTAGTGGGGTTGGGTGTCGCCCACAGACGGAGAAGAGAAGACTCGAGATGTGAGGTCCCACCCCTTGTGGACCCTCAATTTTGGATTTGAACACTATATTTTAGTCTATAGTATCTAATTATACTAATTAATAGGGATTAGTAATGGTAGATATGTATTTTTCCTAAATTTTAGTCTAATTAGGCTTTTTGTGTGATTTATAGGGTCCATAGGGTGTCTTTTATAATTCTAGAGTTAGTTAGTTGGTTAGAGGCCCTAGCTTGAAATTAGAAATTACTATAGGAGGTCTCCACTTGAGAAGCGTCTAGAATTTCTACCAAATAACCAAAACACCCATTGCCGTGTCCCTATCCCCATTCAAACTCAAAAACAATTAGGTAATCCACCCAACCCCAACCTATATAACTCATTTCCCTCCCATCCATACGTATGTGGAACTCTCCCTCTCTTTTCTCTCTTCTTCCCTTATTTCCCTCCAACTCTCTCTCAATTTCCCTCCAATTCTCCCATCTCCCTCCCTTTCTCTCTCTAGAACCCTAGATCTAGAACTCCAAGAAGAAGAAGAAGACTATCTACAAAAAGCTCAGCTGCAACTTACTATAAGGATCTCTCTCTATCATGTTAATCTCTTCTCCCTCTTCTAATCAAGGTATGTACCTTCTTCTAGTTCAATTTCCTTAGAATTTTCTCTTTCTCTCTCTAGATTTTCCTTCCTTTAGCAATTCTCTTATGGATATGGGTGTAGGAGTTAGAGATCTTCTTAGATCTGAGTTTTGAGACTTGTTTGAGTGATTGGAAGATCTAGAGCTAGGATTTCTATTTTTGGAACTTGGATCTCTCTTTTCTCTCTCTATTTCCTTGCTTTTGGATTGAGGCAGGTGCAATATACTTACTTAGCATAGAATGTATGTTTATTGTTGTTGATTCAGTAATTTTCCATTCAAATGATGTTAGAATTGTACCTTTGAGCATGTCTTCTTGGATTTCTGGTCATTGATGGATGAGTTGATCTCATTTAGAAGTTCAATGGCCCGGATGTGGATGATTGGATGTGTATTGAAGTGTTTTTCATTTTTTGTGATGTCCCTATGATGATTGGACGAGATTGGATGGGTTTTGGTGGAAAATTGGATTGAAGAAGAATGACTCCAGATATTTTGGATTTGTAGCAGGCCAGTGTACTCGGTCGACCGACCTGTAGTGCGGTCGACCGATGACACTGAAATATAGAAAATCCAAGTCCCAGTAGGATTTGCAGGTCCAGTGTGTGTGGTCGACCGGATCCTGTTCTTGGTCGACCGCGCACAGGATTTTCAGGGATTAACTGGAATGCTAGATTTTCCCTCATACCCAGAAATTAGTGTGCGCGGTTGACCTGGCCCTGTGCTAGGTCGACCGGGAACACTGGATTTTTAAGAAAAATGGCTGAGAGCTGGGACATCTTTTTTCAGGTTTTCTGTGTATGCGGTCGACCGCCCAGGCCAGGAGGTCGACCAGGCACACAGGAATTTCCTAAGATCAGGACATGCATGCCAGGTGCCTGAACCCCATTTTCCAGAGTACTCAGTCGACCGACTAGGCCAGGAGGTCAACCGACCACACTGCGCAGAGGGTCGAGCTGGGAGTCAACATCCTGACAGTTCAGTATACTCGGTTGACCGAGCCCTATGCCAGGTCGACTGAAGACACTGCATCTTGTGATTTTTCAGTTTTCACATTTTGAGGTTGTGATCATTTGTGGGGCCCATTGACCATCCAAATGGACTTCTATTGATGTGCCAAGCCCAAGTCAATGATGTGGCTCAACCTTGACTCGTGGGGACCACCAAGAAGTAGGGTCTAGGTTGTGGATTTGACGATGATTCGATCCTTAAACGTCGTCAAGGATGCCCGTAACTTCTGGAGCACCAAATACAGTATCCCTTAGCATCCGAGACTTCATTTAAAGATCGAATTAACTGAGATGGACCTGGACCTGAATGTGAGCCAATACTTAGGTTGGACTATTGATATTTCTCATTGATTATATTACTTGAAGGTTTATTTCACTTAATACATTACCGTCACTCTTATATCCCTATTGTTGTTTATAACTGATAATTAAATGGAAAATGGATGACCTGAACCTATGATTACCTGGAGGTCACCTGGTGATATGATTGGATGAACATTGGCCCGTGTCTATGGCTAAGCGGGCCCTTCTATGGCCTAATATGGATGTATGATACCCTAGGATGGAGTGGTTGGTTATGTTGGACTTATAACTTATCATGGATGAGAGTGGACTGATTATTATTAGAAATGGACTTGTTACCTCATTTGAACTGTTTTAGACCAGGCCATTTATTTGGTGGGCCTTGGTATGGATACAATGATTGGACTTGGACTAGTACTGTGTTCCTTGAATTGAACTTGTATTTGGATCTTTTAGGGATTTTGGTTATGACCTTGTTCACGCAAGGCAAAGCTTAGACAGACACAGACTTATATTGTTTCTTTGAGTCGGTATGAACATTCACTCAGTTGTCTTAAGCTCAGTCTTTTGACTGATCATCACTGGTAGGAGCTACTATGAATGTTGAGTGATGAGTGGGCTATCATGATGAGCTATGTTTTAGACGAACGGTGTGATACCGGGTTCGGTCTTATGAGTTATGAGTGTGGTGAGGCATGAGTGTTATTTGCGGGGCTCGTCATTCCCCAGCACTGGTGAGGTTTTACTACCACGACTATGTTCAGTATAGGAGGGCCGCGGCATAATATCCCACGGTATCCAGCTTGTGTGAATGTGTCACTTTGATGTCTGTTAGACTAGACTACTTCATTATCCTGATTCTAACTAATTATTATGCTCGGTTGCATATACTATGTATCATTGTTATTCTCATTGATTATTATGATCGTCTTTACTCTTTTGATGCATACATCCTATGTTACTTGTATACTGTGCCTTGCCAGATCCTTGGATCTGACCCATTCTTGGTGCTTAGGTTTTGACATCGACTACGAGGACGATGCGCTCGCGCTCATTGAGACGCCCGTAGCTGGTGACTATGGTTGGGGACTAGCCGACCCCGAGGTCGAGCTGGGGGATGGGGTGCCAGCACCGGGGGTTTGAGTGTACTTCCTTGTTTTGGGTTTTGAGCGATTTATGTTGTGAGCAGGGAGATAGTTTGATATGTTTAAACACTTTGATATTTTAAGGCTGGACTTCAGCCCTGCTATATTTGATATAGTTATGTGATACATTTCGCTTCGGCTATTATTACATTTGATTCCACTATATTTTACATGCTTCAGTAATTTAACCGTTGATATTATATTGTTCAAAAAGTTTTAAATTGGACCTCACTGCGGACCTACGATCTTGGAAGTACTCGGATTTTCTGTGAAGTAGTGTGCCAACTTAGGTACCTTGATGATTTTCTCGGTATTTGAAATTAGGGCGTTACAGAAGATGCAGGAGATCTGAAGGAAATCTTAGGCTCTCGCATCACAAAGAAGGTGATCTGGACTTTTCGCCTGTGCCATAGAAGAAGAAGTCGATTTCCGACGCCGAAGAAGAAGATGCTGCCCACTCTCTGTTTCCGACGTCGGACTATCTTCCCCAGAGAAATCTGGTCTGGGTGGTTTTTTGCAACATTCGAAGGCTGGGTTCTGCAACATTTTTTTCTGTTTACAAGAAAGACCTTTCCAGAAGTGGGACTTAGCTGAGGTGGCAAAAACCCCCCCGTGGCATGTGGTGATTGTCGAATATTCGGACTAAAAAAAGGAGGGGCGAGGGGCGAACCCTATCTCTTTTATTAGAGAGAGAGAGAGGAGTCCATGTAGAGAAGGGGAAGACGATGGAGGTGATAGAGCAGCCAGGTGTTTGTGCGGTATCGTGGTATTGGCGGGTGGCGCAGTTGCTAGAACGGGCAAGACTCGACGAAGAAGATGTCTGGGCGCGCTGCTGCTTGGTTGCTGCGGAGTGAAGCATGTGATGGTGACGACGTATTAAGTAGTATTGTTTTGCTTCTCCTCCCCTCTTTCTCATTTTTTTTTCTAGGAATGGGATTTGAAGGGTTGGTGATGGGATGGGATGGGATGGGATGGGATGGATGGGATTGGGGCCCGATAGGTTGTTTTGCAGGAGAGGACAGTGGGGTCTTGGGCCCTGTGGGATTCGATTAAGGATGAAAAAAATAAAGGGAATCAAATCTGAATCCAAACAGAGGCATTACAAAGCTTAAAAAATAAAGGGAAAATTTTAGAAAGATAATTTTGTTTTTTAGATTAAAAAGAGGACTTAAGTTTTGCCAGGGTTTGCCCTCTTACCCTTTCTTTCCAGCACCCCCAGCACCCGCCCGTTACCTCATATTGACTCAAACAAATTCTGCAGAATCATGCCTCACAAGTCTCATAAAATTATAAATGGTTCTTACTGTAAGGTCCCGGAATTCCAAGGTTGTAATTTACCTAGTTATTGTACTTTTAGTTAATTAAGCTCGTTTTTAAGCCAAACAGGTCCGATTAACTATTAGGATCGCGTGTCCGAAGTTGGGTCGAGATTCGAGCCCGTTTGGGTACAGTAGGGGTGTGTTGCTATTTCCAGAAAGTTCCGAGGGCTTTTTAGTATTTTCCGCTTTTTGAGATTTTGACACCATTGCGTAGATTACCTAATTTCCCAGACTTTGTTTTACTACCCCATCCCAACCCGGACTCTCGAACCCGACCCAAAACCTGACCTGACCCAACCCAGGACCCCAAGGGCGCTTTTGTGTAGCCCATTTCTGTGGAAAAGGATGTGGTTTTCTGTGGAAAACTCATTTTTCATGGTTTGGTGTGATAATTTTCCGCGGAACTGCTTTTTCGCCACGTCGGCCTTTTCCTTCCTAAGCATGGAAATAGACTTCCTAGGGGGTATGAGAAGTCCATTTCCACATAAAACTGACCCCATTTCCTCACTCCCACCCCCATGCCAACCAGCCACCTCTTTCTTCTCCCCCCTCCCAACCCCACCCACACACTCACCTACCCCACGCACATACCGACCCACCCACACAGTAATTTTCACTAAATAGTGGTTTTTACTAAAGAAATCTGCAGCTGCGCCAAATAATATTAGCACCAATTCATCAAAGAAAAACCTTTTGCACCAAACATGAATTTCTAACTTCATCCAAAAAGATTTTATAAGGTATTTAAAAACCATAAAATTTGCTGACATAACAACTTCATCTTTCCATGGAAGTTGCCTCTACACAATTGTGCCCTAGGGCCATTTGGTAAATTCCTAAATATATATATATAAACCCCCCCCACCCCCGCCCCCACAAAAAAAAAAAATTACCCCATTACCCTTTATTAGGTCACGATGGAGCACCCCCCCCTCCACAATCCACAGCAACTAGCCCCCTCATCTCTCATCTCTGCCCTTCACTCCCTCACTCTCCTTGCTGCCTCACCGGACTCCGAGCACACCGCCGCCATCACCACCGCCGAGCATCTCCCTTCTCTCATCTCCCTCATCCATCTCTCCCTCTTCCCAGCCACCTCGCTGCCTCACCGTCCCGGAGCACCACGCCGTCGGCGATCACCTGCACCATCATCTCCGGCGAACCCCAGCCCACTCCACCTCTCTCCATTTCCCCCATTTTCCATTTCTCTCTCTTTCCCTCCTTCCCTGTTTCTCTCTCCCACGGTTTCTCTTTCTTTATTTCTTTCTCCTTCCTTGCTGTCAACATGAATAAGACACCCCCCCCATTTAATTCTCTCTCTCTTACTTTCCTCCTCTCTCTCTCTCTCACTCCTCCCTGCCAACGTGAGACCCCCACCTATCTCACCATTTCATTCTCTCTCTGTTCTCTGTCTCTTTCTCCTTTCTTTCTTTCTTTCTTTCTGTCTCCACTCTCCTTGTCAATGGACCACCAAGACCCTCCATCACCACTAATCAAGTGGGCCACCGATCATGTGGGCCCCACGACTCCATCCACCTGAATTTCAGTCCTCTCTCTCATTCTCTTTCTTTCAATCTCTATCTCCCACCTTGCTAGAAATGGACTGCAAAGGCAGCCCCACCTTCGATCGTCATCATCTTCACGGGGTCCACGCGAGCTCATCCATCTCCAATTTGCAAGCCGTCCCTCCATTCCCATCACTGTTTTGGTAAGCTCTTCTTCCCCCTGGGTTTGATTTATGTGCTTTGGGTGCAGTAGTGTGATAAGATAACTTAGAGCTTTCCATTCTTTTGGTTTTGTATTTTAATTTAGTTTTATTTTGCTAATGCTTCCTTAGGTTTGGTTTGTTGTGCATTGAGCTAGGATTTGGGGATTTTAAACCTAAGGCAAGTAGATATCTATATATATATATGCTTGGATATGTTTGTCTCTCTTTTGATTTGATGATTGTTGATCATTTAGATGACCATATACTCAATTGATACCTTTGATTTCGGAAAACATGATAATTAGGTCTAATTGTGGAATGGAATGGATTCAGTATTTGATGGTTGGATTTATGGGATTTGTAGGGTTAGAATAGAAGGGCTAGGCCCTTCATATTGATTGATTCCAGGTTCAGGGATTGTAGAAAGGGGTTTCCACCCATTTCACTTCTGTTACAGAACTAGGTTTATGTAACTACAGTGTATGCGGTTGCCCAGCCATGGGGACCGGGTCAACCGGCCACACACGGTCAGGCTCTGTGAAGCCTGATGAAAACAATGTTCACCATTTTATTTACAACCTCCGGTCGATGGACTGGAGGATGTCGACCGGGTATGAATCGGGTTAACCGGGTGAACTGTGGCACCTACTGGGAAGGGCCTTTCTAAACCTAGCTTGGATGGACTTTGGCTACCATTTTCGACTTATTTGACTATGTGTGAGGATGTTTTGAGCCGACTGTAGGTGCAGAAAAATTATGACCCACAATAATCGGGGTGCCTTACAGGACTTATCCAAATGGAGAAGATGACCTGCTGCCTGAAAGCCTGAAAGGGAAGAGCAAACGGTCAGAGGACCCTGGCCTGAGCGGCGCAAGGCTCTCCGATGCCTAAGTCAGTAGGTGAACAAAGGAAGGAGAGGGAGAAGAGAGGCAGAGTAACAGCTCTGGTTTTTGGTCCGCATACCTGTAATGGAGAGTGTTTCTCTTCTTATAGAGGAAGATGCCTACGTTGCATGGGGTGGGCTCATGATGACGCCTTGGCATGCCTAGGGGCGTCATCATGTCAGCCCACCATCCATTAAATGAGGGTCCGATCAGCCCACAAAGTAATAAATACGGTCCACTCCAGCCCACATTGCATTTAATGCCAGTCGGATCAGCCCATAATGCATTCAATGCGTGTCATGTTGGGCCAGATCGTGTTGGACGCCTTTGGCGGTAGAGGTACCATCGGATCCACCCTCGGGCCTTGCCCTGATTTGGCTTCAGCCGCTGGATGCCGCCCTATCAGTGATCTGGCGAAGATTGTGGACGGCTGGATGTCACATCTGTCTCATTGGCTCGCCCCCTTATTCCTCCATGTGTCCGATGACGTGGGGGGCGAAGGGCGCGAGTGGAAATTATCTTCTCGCTTCGGCTTTCGTCCCAGCACCTTCGGTCGAGGTGGAGCTTTCAGCCGAGGTGGGCACCTGGGTTGCCGAGCTCGGCGCTAGCGGCCCGGACCTGTCTGATTTCGGCTGAGGCCTCTGTCCTGGTAGCCGAGGTGAGTCTGAGGACACGTGGTTAGCACGTGGATGGCACGTGAGGCACGTGAGAATGCTTAGTCCCATTTGATGGCTGTGATTAGCATAATCCTGGAGCTTTGGAAATCTCCCCACACAATTGCCCCCTAGCTTCTGACCTTGCGAGGCTCGCCAGCAAAGTGAGGTCGGGAGCTATATGACGGGGAGTTTTCTTGGGATTGTCCTGCTTTGTCTTGGCAGTTGGCGCTTGGCCTCTGATCGGAGTCGCTTTGGATGGTTGTGGCAATAAATGGCGTCTGTTAATCAATGCCGAAGATATATCGACGGCTCCGCGTGTCATCCTTCTATTGGTTGCCCGGTTGCTTCGATGTTGCGCGCGCCGTTTTGTCAGGGATGTATTCAATATTCGAAATGATTTGCGCGGAGCCCTAGGAAGTGTTATTTGGCGCGCGCAGTTAGGGTTTCTGAAGAGGGGGTCCTTTCTGCTATATATAGGGCAATCGAGGTTCGTCTCTTCCTCATTTGTCATTCCGAATCAGAGGAGAGGAAGCTGCTGCGAGGGAACTTCGTCTGAGAAGGGGAGTGTTGCTGGGGCCGAGTCTCTTTGCTGCTCAGTATCTTCGTTCCGCCTCCGTAAGTCCCCTTTACCCTGCCTCCTTCCTGTGGGTTTCTCTGTTTTTAGATTAGGGTAGGAATGGGCATCTATAGCCACTGGTTAGAGGGCGAGGTAGCGATTGAGGGTTTCAGGTCGACCTTTAGGATCCCCGCCGATGTTCGAGTCAGGGGCGCTGAACCTAATGGCATCAACCTCCGTGACTTCTCGGGGGTTTGGATGCCTTTCCCCTTAGTGGCCGTGACAGAAGGTGGGGTCCGATTTCCCCTTCATCCCCTTCTCAGGAGATGCCTCAGCCAATGGCGTCTCTGCCCTTGCCAGTTGCTGCCCAATGCTTTCAAGATCGTGATGGGCACGGCCAAATTAAACGAGGTTTTGGGCATTAACCTCGGCGTCTTCGATATTGAGGACGTCTATGATATATGTAAGTCCGGAGGTGCTTATTATCTCCGCGCTAAGCCGGGTCGGGATGGTTTCGTCCGGTACTTGGAAGATTCGAGCAAATATGCCGGAGACGATCTCCTGTATGTCTCGGGCAACTGGGAGTTCGGGATGGCCGACACCGATAGAGGCTACCAAGTTCCTCGCCATTTCGGAACTGCTCCAAGTAAACACCCTTTTTTCTCCATTAGTTTTCCATATGATTTCTTGTCTGTTCTGCCATACTGATGCCTCTGATCGCTGCAGCTTTGAAGGAGAGAAAATAGGCTGCTCGGTACATCTAGAAGAGGAACGAAGCCTGGTTCCGTTTAGTAAAGCGATACAGCGGTCATGATGGCAGGGCGGCTTGGTCACTGCTGGGGTACCAGCCGAAATATCGTGGATACTTAAGGGGCACCATCGAGCCGGCCCGAGGCGAAGGTTCGGGTGGTGCCGATCCTAAGGACGGGCGAGAACAGGCCGGTCCTAGAGTAAGGGTCGAAGAGGGGCCTTCACGGGCGGCGTCCGACGTCAGAGTTGCGTCCGGTGCCCGAGCTTCCACGTCGGGGTCGAGACCTCACGAGGCTTCAAGAAGGGAATCGAGTCAGATTGCCCGATCTCCCTCACCGAGTTCAGAGATGAGGCGCGCCAGACGTTTGTCCTTCGAGGACCTCGGAGTTGAAGATGCCCGAGCTCCCCAAGAGCCTGCGAATTTGAGTCCCCCTGAGGCTCCTTCTCTGAGGGTTCGGGTAATTTCTCCTGCGACTGCGGTAGAGGTTTCTGCCCCCCTAGCCCCGCCGGTCCGGAGGTACGCTCGCCCCCGGCTGAGGTCGGGCAAGAGGAAGTTTGGCCGCTAAAGATGCCGAGAACTGATGCAAGCCCTAGTTCGGCCGCGGCTTCGCTACCCCAGGGTCCACCTCCGTGGGAGCCGAGATTCATGCTTGAACCGGGGAGGCCGATGTCGATGGACGATCGCGTCCTTCACAAGATCGATCCCCCGGTCCTCGAGGCACTCGGGCGAGCCTGCGCCCTTCCTCGAGACATAGCGCAACTAGATAGGTACAGCGACCAGAAGCTGATTTTGTCGATGCTGTAGTCGAACTTCACGGTAAATTTATCTGTGCTTCTTTATGTTATCCAGCTGTTCAATGTCAGTGTTTCCTGAATTTTGTCATGAACGCCCTGTTTCTCCAACAGGCAGTGCAGAAGTCCATGGTTGCGGCTGACAGACTCTGTAGGTACGGCGCCGACATTGCCGAGCTAACCGTGGAGAAAAATGGCCTGCAAGAATCCCTAGACGCCGTTACTCAGAAATTATCAAGGGTTGAGGAAGAGTATGCGGCGAGGCTCGAGCAAGCGAAGGGAGATGCCGAGGCTGAAAGGACTAGAGTGGCCGAACTCAAAGTTTCCATCTCGAAGATGGAAGATGACTACGCGGCCTTGCTTCAAGCCGAATCCAAAAGGGCGGATGAAGCCGAGGCGAAGCTCGAGTCAGAGAGTGATGCTGCATTTGAGGACACCAGAGCGCAGGTCACCGCCTACTACAAGGAAAGAGTCCTCGTTGTGAGGGATAAGGCCTGGGTGAAAGGATGGCGCGCTGGCCTAAAGGAGGCCGGGATCTCGGAGGATCACCCGTCCTTCCGGGAGCCTCCTCCGTTTCCACTTCCGATGCTGACCTTTGCCCCTCCTGCCGGCGAGACTTCTGATGCTGCCGCCCGCACATCTGACCGAGCATGACCTCGGGACAATCTTGTCGCCTCTGATCGTGGAGAAGGCTTTTTTGTTATATGTTCCTTGTAATTCCTTTCAATTGTATCTGCCGCGCAGTGCAATGAACAAAATTTTTATGTAATTGAAAGTTTCTCCGACTGCTTGTCTCCTCTCTACCAGTTGTGTTTTTTGCCTGCCTAGCGTTTCAAATGTATACGGACTCGATAGGAGTAGATGCCGAACTGCCCTCAGTTTAGTTCTGGGCAAAGCCATCGGGAGTACCGAAGTCGTTGTAGACCCCTGTCTCTCCTGCTTTTGCTCCTGCAAATCTTTTTGAGCTCGGCTCTTCTACGCTTGAGTGCGGCTGAGTGCTTTTCGTGACACGACGCGCGAGTCGAGTTGGGGGGAGTACCGAGTGGTCTTCTTAGATATTCGTGTTGATACTTCGTATTCTGAAGACTATAAATAGCAGTAAGTATGGTGATATGACCAATGAGGAAAACGAGCGGATGGCTCCACGTGGAGTCATCGGAACCGCTGGTCAGCATATAGGAAGACGTGCACTTCACTTAAGGCGTGGGAGACCTCGCCTCATAATTTCCTTCGAAGACCGGGCCCTTCTTTTTCCTATAAATAGGAGTGGTAGGATCGCCATGGGAGAGAGAGAGGAACTAGATAGCATAATTCACATAAACAACCCGGCAGCCATGTTTGGTAGATCGTTAGGAACATTCGATCCGGGGGGAACCCTTGCGCCAGAAGATGGCTTCCTCCGAGGGGGAAAGTCTGTCGTAGTCTGCGCGCTCTCTGAAGATGATCCTCGTGGACTGCGCGCTCTCTGAACGCGGGTCCACGGTCAACCCTCTCCGGCGCGGCTTCATGGGAATCTTTGCAGTCGTGGGTTGGTGGCGCCCCGTGCGTTTGGCGGTCTTGTTTTCATCCCAAAGGACCCTGCGTGGGACCATGCCCCTGGAGCATGCCGCGGATCTTCTTGCGGGATATCAAGACCTCCGAGCGGCGGGCATGATCGAGAGGTCTTTGGACTGAGGGGGCTCTTGTTTGCAAACTTTGGTCTCCCAAAGCCTCCAAACAATGGACCAGTGAAGATTGGAGTCTTCAAGATTGCAATCCAGGGGGCATTGAAGAGCCCAGGGCGCTGGAGACCAGTCTGAAGAGTCAGCGAAGATCAGAGCCTCACAGTCTTCATTTCTTTTTCAGTTTTCAGAGGACTGCGAGCCTCCTTTCTGTATTTTGTTTCCTTTTCTGTAACCCTTGTAATGAAGTAATTACAATGAATAAAAAGAACAAGTTCTTTGATACAATCTGTGTACAGTATTTTTGTGCTCTTTCCTTTTTTACCTTTCTTGCACTGCTTTGTGGTACTTGTATTTTTGTGCTGCTTTTTTGCACGTCAGTGCTTGCACTGCTCTTTTCTTTTGAAAATTGACATTGGCCGAAATGGACCAGCATTGGCCGAAACGAACTGTCTTTTGCCGAGATGAACCCGGAATCTCGATGACTTCGGCTGTGCGAGCCTGAGTTCGGGAACGATCTCGAGGGGTGTATGAACCCGGAGTTTAGGAAGCGACTGGATGTATGAATCCGAAGCCTCTTCCGGGGTCATGGACCCAAACTTTAGGAAACGACTGAGTGTATGAACTCGAAGCCTTCTCCAGGGTCAAGGACCCAAACTTTAGGAAACGACTGAGTGTATGGACTCGAAGCCTTCTCCAGGGTCAAGGACCCAAACTTTAGGAAACGACTGAGTTTATGGACTCGAAGCCTTTTCTAGGGTCAAGGACACAAACTTTAGGAAACGACTGAGTGTATGGACTCGAAGCCTTTTCCAGGGTCAATGACCCAAACTTTAGGAAACGACTGAGTGTATGAACTCGAAGCCTTTTCCAGGGTCAAGGACCCAGAGCTGCCGAACTCAGATAAGGAGAGATGTCACAGATTGATGAGAGGGCAAAAGCTGCTTTCATTGATTCTGAGACTCATGTTACATCTTTAAAAATAGAATTTCTTCAAGTGGGATGCATTCCACGGTCTCGGCAATGGCTTGCCTTCTGAGTCTTCGAGCTTATAAGAGGATCGTCCTGCCAGTGAGACCACCCTGAATGGGCCATGCCAGTTCGGGGCCTGCTTTCCTTCGTTTAGATTTTTGTCGCCTGGCAAGGTCTTCTTGAGGAATAGCTCTCCCACGGAGAAGCTTCTTTCTCTGACCTTTTCATTGTAGCCTCTGGCTAGCCGCTGCTGATAGTCAGTCAGTCGTAGGGTTGCTGCTTCTCGACGCTCATCCGCTAAGTCCACCTCCATTGCCAAGTTTGTCTCGTTTCGGCCTTGGTCGACCAACTCTGTCCTGAGGGTGGGGAGGCCAATTTCTAAGGGAATGACCGCCTCCATCCCGTAGGCCAGAGAGAAAGGTGTCGCCGAGGTGGAACGCCTTGGAGTCGTTCTGTATGCCCACAGCACGCTGAGAAGCTCCTCTACCCATCTCCCTTTTGCCTTGTCTAACCGCTTCTTGAGGCCGTCCAGGATTATCTTGTTAGAAATTTCAGCTTGGCCATTGCTCTGTGGATACGTCGGAGTGGAGTAGTGGTTTTTGATACCATGCTCTTCGCAGAAGTCCTTGAAGGATTTGGAGTCGAACTGGGTCCCGTTGTCCGAAATCAGGGTCCTGGGGATGCCGAACCTCAATATGATGTTCTTCCACATGAAGTTCCTGGAGTCCCTATCCGTGATGGAGGATAGCGGCTCAGCTTCTATCCACTTCGTGAAGTAATCCGTAGCAACTATCAGCCATCTCTTGTTCCCTGGAGCTCGGTGGAGAGGCCCCACAATGTCCAGCCCCCATTGAGCGAAGGGCCATAGACTAGAGAGGGGACTCAGGTCTTGTGCTGGCTGATGAAGAGAATGGGAGAACTTCTGGCACTTCTCGCATTTCCTGGCGTATACTTGCGCGTCCTTTTGCATGTAGGGCCACCAGTAACCTTGGCTTATAGCCCTGCAGGCCAGTGATCGACCTCCGATGTGACTGCCACAGATTCCTTCATGGATCTCATACAGGAAGTTGTCCACCTTGGCCGGGTGGATGCATTGGAGGTATGGACCCGTGAAGGATTTTCTGCAGAGTTTACCTTCGGGAGATAACCAGAATCGAGCTGCCTTGAGCCTGATTCGGTTGGCTTCAGTCTTGTCCTCGGGGAGCTGGTCGTCCCTCAAGTAGGAGATGATTGGGTCCATCCAGCTCGGGCCGAGGTCGGCACAAAGGACTTGCCGAGGTGAGTGGAGCTCTAGGCTTGATCTTGATATCGATCCAACATCGACAGTCCTTTTCTTTCCTGCTTCGACGGCGGAGGCCAGGTTTGCAAGCGCATCAGCGTGCGTGTTGGTATCTCTGGAGATTTGCCTGACCTCGGCTGTCTGGAAATGAGAGAGCAATTTTTTCACGAAGGCTAAGTAGGCCGCCATCCTGTCGTCCCTGGCCTGGTAGTCTCCAGCGAGCTGGCTAGTTACCAGTTGCGAATCGCTGAAGATCACCAAGTGCTGGGCTCCGAGGATTTGGGCGCTGTTCAACCCTGCTATCAGTGCTTCATACTCTGCTTCATTGTTTATTGCTTTGAAGTCCAAGGTGAAGGCTTGCTCTATGACCATTGGCGATTGGAGGACTATGCCGGTGCCAGCTCGCTTAGAGGTGGACGAACCGTCAACAAAGACCTTCCATGCCGAGGCGGGAGCCTGTTTGACCTCGATGACTTCAGGCTCATGCCCTATGCCCCCCAGTTCCATGCCGAGCTGGGTCGGAGCCGAGCTTGGCGAGACGAACTCTACAATGAAGTCTGCTAGAATCTGGGCTTTGATCGCAGTCCGGGGACGGTACTGAATGTCATACTGCCCCAGTTTGACTGCCCACTTGGAGATTCGCCCTGAAAAGTCAGCCTTTTTGAATATAGAACGGAGTGGATGCTCCGTGATCACCACAATGGTGTGGGATTGGAAATAATGGGAGAGCTTGCGGGAGGCGCTGACGAGCGCCAGAGCGAGCTTCTCCAACAAAAGGTATCTGGTCTCGGCATCGAGCAGGATCTTGCTTGTATAGTAAATTGGCTTTTGAACCCCTTCGTCCTCTCTGACGAGAACGGAGCTCACCGTATGATCCGAGACTGCAAGATAAAGAAACAAAATCTCCCCCTGGGTTGGGGTAGAGAGTAAAGGTGGTAAAAACAAATAAGTTTTGAGTGCTGCCAACGCTTGGTCGCACTCAGGGGTCCACTGGAATTTTAAAATTTTTCTCAGAAGCTGAAAGAAAGGCCTGCACTTATCTGACGATCGGCCGATGAAGCGATTGAGTGCTGCAGCCATGCCTGTGAGCTTTTGAACCTCTTTTGTAGTAGATGGGCTCTGGATGCCCAAGATTGCAATAATCTGGTCCGGGTTGGCCTCTATCCCTCTCCGCGTTACCAGGCTTCCGAGGAATTTGCCAGAAGCTACGCCAAAGGCGCACTTGGAAGCATTCAGTTTGAGCTTGAACGCGCGAAGGATGCTGAAGACTTGGGCCAGATCCGCCAGATGGTCGTTGGAGAGCTTGGACTTGACGACCATGTCGTCAATGTAGACTTCCACCGTCTTGCCGAGCTGAGCCTGGGACATCTTCGTCACGAGGTGCTGATATGTTGCCCCCGCGTTCTTCAACCCGAAGGGCATTACCTTGTAGCAATGAGTGCCGCGGGGGGTAATGAATGCGGTTTTCTCCTCGTCTGGCTCATACATTGGGATCTGATGGCAGCCTCTGTAGGCGTCAAGGAAGCTCATTCGGTCGTGGCCGGCGGTGGCATCGATCATCTGATCAATCTTTGGAAGGGGGAAACTATCTTTGGGGTAGGCCCTGTTGAGATCTGTGAAGTCCACACACACCCTCCATTTGCCTGTCTTTTTCTTAACCACCACCATATTGGCCAGCCAGACCGGGTACTGGACCTCCCGGTTTGCGCCTGCCCCCCAGCAACTTGTCGACCTCTTCGACTACCGCGTCTGTCTGCTGTAGCCCCGTCCTTCGGGCTCTCTGCACCACTGGCTTGTGGTTGGGATCCACATTGAGCTTGTGGCACATGACCTCGGGGTCGACCCCAGGCATTTCGCTCGGGGTCCAGGCGAAGACATCCACGTTCTGCTTTAAAACCTTGAGAGCTCGGCTCTCTCTTTGTCTGGCAGTTGCGTACCAATCAGGAAAATTCTATCAGGGTCTGCTGAGTCGAGCCTGACTTCGGCTAGGTCCTCTATACTTTTCCTGTCAGGATCTCGGCCGAGCTCATCTAGACCCTTTTCAAACTCTGCCAGGTTGACGCGCTCTGGCTCCTTCTCTGCTGGGACTACGGTCAACATGCACTGCCTAGCCTGTTGCTGATCTCCTTCCATTGTGACCACTTCCATCTTGCCCTCCTTGCCTTCGAGCACGAACTTTAGCTTCTGGTGGAGGGAAGAGGGGACTGCTTCCAACTTGTGGAGCAACGTTCTGCCCAGGATGACGTTGTAGGGAGAAGGGGCGTCCACGACTAGAAAGTCGGCCAACACGGAGGCTCCGCCTACTCGGGTTTCCAGGGTGATTTTACCCTTGGGATAGACTGGTTTGGCGGATAACCCTAGCAAGGGCGCACGGACCTCCGTGAGGTCGGCTTCTGAGAGGTTCATCTTTTTGAAGCACTCATGTAGAGGACCTCGGAAGAGCTGCCGGAGTCGACGAGGATCCTCTTCACAGTGAAGTCCTTCAGCTTCATGGTCAAGAGCAAAGGGTCGTTGTGAGGGAGTTGGATTCCCTCCAGATCTTTGTCTGAGAATGAGATTGCTGGTCGGTCGCGGCGAGCTCTCTTGGGCGCTGGCCCGAGTTCGGCCCTCATCACTTCCTTCCCGTGCGAGGCCCGCATGGCTTCGGCACGAGCCTGAGGGCTGTCTCGAGTTGAGGGAGAGGGAGCTGAGGGCGCCAGGTGGATCACATTGATGATCTTTTCAGAGTCTTCACTGTCTGGATCCCTGGCCACGCTCTGATGAGCTCGGCTACCGCCGCCGCTGCCGACGTCTCCTCCCTTCACGAACTCCGCGAGATGGCCTTCCTTGGCGAGCCTTTCCAAGTGAAACTTCAGAGTTCTGCACTCCTCGGTCCTGTGCCCGTTACCCTTATGGTAGGCACAGAACCTGGACTGGTCACGGGTGGAGGGATCGCCTGTCAAGGGACGAGGCCATCTAAAGAACGGCTGGGTCTTGACTTTGTTCATAACCTGGTGGATTGGCTCCTTAAAGACGATGTTCATAGACTGGTAGGTGTCGAGGGGAGGTCTGGCCCTCCTGCTGCCCCCGGACCTGGATGCTGAAGCTCTGGCCGAACTGGAGGCCCAGGCTTGCTTCGGCTCTTGCCTCTGGTATGGCTTCCTGCCCCGCTGCTGGGACTGGCTGTTTCTTTCCTTGGATTTCGGGCCTGCGATCTCCCGGCCTTCCCCCTCCCGAGCTCTGATTTCATCCTCCTCCCGGGCGATATAGCATTTTATCCGGGACATCAAGGCCAGCATGGAGGGAGCGGGATCTCCCGCCAAATCATTCCGCAGCTCGTGCCCTGGTAGCAGGGCATTCTGGAAGGCGAAAATCGCCACTTCTTCTCTGGTATCCTCGATTTGGCTGTAAATTGCCCAGAACCGCCGGGCGAACTGGGTTAGGGTCTCCCCCTGCTTCATCTTTAGAGCAAGGATGTCAGCATCAGTCTTGGGGACGACGCTGTAGGCCTGGAACTTCTTTAGGAAAGAGAGCTGGAGCTCTTTCCAACTCGAAATAGACTTCTCGGGTAGAGCGTAGAACCACTTCAGAGGGAGGTCGCTCAAACTGGAGGAAAAGATCTTGCAGTTGAGATGGCCCTCGTTCCCCCAGATGGACATCTTTTGGGAGTAATGATGGAGGTGAGCAGATGGGTCGGAAGTCCGTCATAGGGGACGAACCGCGGGACTGAGAACTTTTTGGGCAAGAGAGTTCTCTCGATGTCCCGGGTGAAAGGAGAGGCCCCCAGATCGGTGGGGCCACAGATCTCTTGCTGGTCCCGCATCTCCAGGTTGCGCTGGAGAGCTAGCTTGATGCGCTTGTCGAGCGCTCCTGCTCGTCGTCCTTCTCTGGCGTCAGCGCTCTTGGCTTCCGCTTTGCATGGCCTCGACCATGATGGCTATGAGCTCGCCCGTCGCGGCCACGATGGCTACGGGTGTTGCTCGAGCCCTTATCGTAGGCATGGCTGCGCTTCTGATCCAGAAAGGCTCTTAGATCCTCTCGAGATGGCTGGACTACCCTGCTTTGGATAGCTCTCTTCTCGCCTCGGGGCTCTGAGGGCTGCCTTTGAGAGGCATTTTGTACCGCCCTCAGCTGCTGCTGGAGCTGGCGGATTACTCGCTCCTGCTCCTGGAGGAGAGCGTTTTGGGCTGCGATGTCTCCTCTAGCGTCAGGGGGTTGCACACGGCGTGGCTCCTCCACTGTTGGAGCTTTGCCTTTGAGAGGGCGCTCACGTTGACGCTCCTCCCGGGGGGGAGGCGCGACTTCATCATCCGAACACGAGGTCTCGACTCCCTCTCGGAAGGGAATCTCGACGAAAGGTCGCGAGGCTACGCGCTCCTCGCCCGCTGACGCGCCACGGTCCGCTGCGGGCCGTCCCTGATGAGGGACGTCCTCCGACGGGCCCGGACGCTCGAATATTGCTCTCTGGGACTCTCCGCCCTTCTTAGCTTTCGGAGGCATGGTTTTTGGGAAGATTGGGAAGGTTTGGAAGGTCGGGATAGTACTTTCCCACAGACGGCGCCAATTGTAGGTGCAGAAAAATTATGACCCACAATAATCGGGGTGCCTTACAGGACTTATCCAAATGGAGAAGATGACTGATGGACCGCGCTCCTGCTCGGTTCTACCGAGGTCGGCGGATGTGGGAGTCCGTTGGGTCCGACCCTTTCGTAACCGGGGGGCAGAGGCGCGCATCAACATTTTTGTTGTGTGGGTGTGCCAGACTTTCTGTTTTACTTGGAATTGCAAGTGGTGATCCGGAGATCAACCTTCGCAAGTAAAAAAGAAATCAACTTCTTCCAAGTTTTCCATTGCACATATATTTAAGAAAAGAGACATTTTTCTTGGTTTACCGTGAAAGGCGATTTTTTTGGCATTTATAGCCGATTTTGGCGTTTATAGCCGGTTTCTGGCGTTTATAGCCGATTTTGGCGTTTATAGCCGATTTACAATCCTTATCAATAATGAAAGACAGGAGTTGTGATTTTTATCTCTTTTGAAAAAATACAAACTACAATGAAAAGCAAGAAAATGAGGATCTAACTTCTCAGGAGATTGTGGGGGACCCGTTCAGATTGACGGTCGCAAGCCATATGTGGGCTTCGCCATCATCCATGCAGATGAGAACAGAGGATGCTATTGATTCGCTTGGCTTGGCTAAAACCTCAGGTTTTTAGAGGACAAAGACCAAAAGAAGGTCCTATGTCCAACAAAAAGCCGAGTAGACGGGCTGAAAAGCCACGTCTAAGCCATTGGCGGCAGAAGGAGAAGGCAAGGACCTTGGGGGGGGGGTACCCCCCAAGGGACAATTGTCACCTTGTAGCTGTGGTCGGTGTAGGATTTCCGCAGAGTTTTCTCTCTTAGATTTCTGATGCCTCTTTCTGTCTGAGTTTCCGGATTTTCTGCAGTCTATTGTCTGTGTGTCTGCTGTTTGTGATTTTCTCCGATCTCTTTCTTCTTGGAGAGCTCTCCTATTTATAGGCTTTTAGGTAGCCATTTAGGAGGGTTTATGGGCTTTTATTGTCATTAATCCGCATAATGGGAGGAGTTACAAGATTTAAATCTTTATTTTGTAACTCCTTTTTCTTGGCTTCTGATTGGCCGGAGGAGATTGAGGGCATTTAATCGCCTTTAATCGCCATGATGGGAGGAGTTTCATGGGTTAACTGCCATGAATCTCTTGACTTGTAACTCTCGGATGCTTGCTTCTGATTGGTCCATCTAAAGAAATGGATTAATGACTGTAATAAAGTTAGTCAATTAATCGCATTAAGTGGTCGCCGAGCAGTTGAAGAGTCGCGGGCCGTGCCGCGTCTTTTGGGATTCTTCTGGTAATGATCATCGATGGATCTTCATGTAGATCGACATCGGATGACCATGTGACTTCAAGTGTTGGTTGCCAACAGCGGGTCAGTGCCATCTGTCCTGTCGATTTCTCGATCGGTCGGGTAGAAAGCACACTTTTTTTGGTTGACCGGGTGGCGATCAATGTTGTTTTCGATACTTTTGATGATTGACCTGTGTTTTTGACGGATGTCAGAGGATTTGGTGTCTCGAAAGTATGAGTTTTGGAAACTACCAGAGGCTGGACGCTTCGAATCGCGAAAAAACGGCGAAAACCGGGGTTTCCGAGGCCTTCCCGGCGATCCCTGGCCCAGGGTCGCAGGCCCCTGCGACCCTGGGGGGTTTTTTCCCCTTTCTGTCCCGTTTTGTGTCCGTTTTTTCTGTTTTTCGATTCTTTTTTCTTTTCTGTATTTTTCCTTGACATTTTTAACCATTTATTGGCCTGATTTCCCTGTAGGAAACCTGATGAGAATCCTTGCATTTTATTTTGCAAAGTTTCCAATTTCTTGAGAAAGCCGAAGACTTTGTCGCGCAGAGCTGCCGATTTTCCGTCAGAAGCTGAAACTGGGTCAAACGATGTCAGAATGACCTGAAATTTGGTGTGAAGCCTCCTGAGCAATAAATAAGACCAACCATAGGATTTTGTTTGAGTTTTGAAGCCGTTTGGGGTCCTATCACCAGCAGACTCGCTTTTATCGCGATGAAGATGTCGCGGTTTGATGTGCGGTCAACCGATGTCCGATTAACTTGAAATTTGACAGGGAACCCATTGGAGTCATTTTAAGTTGATCTATAGGCTCTGTCTTGGAAACCATGGTCTCGGAGAGCTTTGCCGCCGAGAGGCCTGATTTGGTTTCCGAGCGTCAAACTATGGTCAAATGTTGTCGAAATGACCTGAAATTTGACGTGCAGCCCCTTGTAAGCATTTTGAAGCCGTCCATGTGCTCTATCTGATGAGTGATGGCCTCGGCGGTTCTTGCTGCCGAGAGGCTTGATTTAGCTGTTCGAGGGTTGATGTAGGGTCAAACGTTGTCGGTTTGACTCGAAACTTGACGTGGAGCCTTTTGGATGTATTTTGAGACCATCCATCGGCTCTAATCGAAGATTTGGTGTCTCCGATGCTTTAGCCGCCGAGAGCTCCTTTTCGGCTGTCGGAGTAGCGAAGTTAGGCCAAATGATTTTGAAATGGCCCGAAACTTCTTTTGTACTCCTCTTTTGGCTGTCTTGAAGGATCTTGCAGTTTTTGTTTGATTCTGACAAGATTTGATTTTTTGGAAGTAGCCTTGCCTATTTATGGCAGGTTGCGACTTCATGTAGCTCTTTGGATCTTGAAGAGGCAAAGTGACATTTTTGGTGTCAACAAATGCCCCCTCAAGGTACAGCGACGAGTTGCTTAACTTTTGTAGTCAATGTGCCTCGAAGAGATTTTTGAAGGAGAGCCTGTGACTTGACCAAGAGTCTTTGAGCAGTCTTTCTTTTTGGTATTTGTAGCCTTTTGAGCTTCCAGGGGAATTTTATGGTAGTGAAAGGGATCACGTACCATCTCGAGGCAAAGTTTTGAAAATGACATCAGGGATGTGGATTTGGGTTTTGACCTTGTGACCTAACAGGCTGTATGTGGCAGGTTAGGGGGTCGGGTTTGGTTTTGATCGTGTGACCCAACAAGCTGTATGTGGAATGTTGGGGGATCAATTTTGGTTTTGATCTTGTGACCTCTTTCTTCTTTCCTTCTTTGGTTTGCTCTCTTCTATAAAAGCAAGGAGGAGGTTGGATCTCTTGCTCTTATTACTTTCTTTTGCAATAATCTCAAGGGGGCTTCAAGACCAAGAGTTCTTCTTCTTCAAGATCTTCAAGACTTTTCTTCTTCTTTTCCATCAATGGCTTCAAGTAAGTTCCCTTTTTCAAGAAAACCCCATTGTAGGAAAAAAAGTTCTTTCTTTTCTTTTCTTCTTTTTTTTTTCCACGTGTTTGCTTCTTTTTTTTTTTTGCTTTCTTTTCTTCTTTCTTTTTTTTTTCATGTTTTGTTTTTTTTTTTTTTTTTTGTTTGTGGGCCGTACGGACAGATCCGTACGATCTGGCCGTACGGCCACGTAGCCTGTGGGCCATCCCCCTTTTTTTTCCTTTTTTTTTTGTTTTCTTTCCTCCCTTTTTTTTTTAGAAAGTTTCTTTTCTTTTTTTTTTGTTTTCTTTCCCCTCTTTTTTTTTTTTTGAGAAAGTTTATTTTCTTTTTTCTTCTTTTTTTCTTTTTTTTTTTGCTCATCATGATAATGCCCCTTTTTTTTTGGCAAACCTAGATGTTCATGCATGCATTCAATTGTAAATTAAATTTGTAGCATGATGTGATAGCATACCTGAAAGTTTTCGCAAATTTGGGAATTTGGAGCTCGCAGCGTTGTTGAGCCCTTCCTGATTTTGCGGAGACTTTGAGGTTTCGAAAGTTTGGAGTTTCGGAGCTCGCAGCGATGTTGAGCCCATCTTCAAGCTTTCTATTTCTTTCGGGATAGTTCCTTTTTTTTTTGGAATTGCCCCGTCATCATGTCAAAATTTCGCCAGATTTTTTTTTTAGCGAGATTCTGTCATTTTGATGTTTGATCTTTTTCTTTTCCATCCTTTGCAGGTGGTTCCTCCAGAACGAACAAGGGTAAAGAGCCTGCTATAAGCTTACCTCGTCGATCTTCTAGAACTTCTAATCCGGCCGTTCAGCAGGCCTTTGAGAAGGTCCAGTATGTTGAGAGAAATCTGGAAGAGTGCGACTCCCTCAACAGAGATGAGATGAGGCAGCGACTGATCGCTCTCAAGGGAGAGGAATTCTATAAGATCATCGTAAGCAGTCGTCCATGGGTGATGGAAGATCAGAGTGTTTTACCCAAGCCTACCTTCTTCTTTGGTGATGCCGTCCCTGATGACATGACATACCAAAGGAGATGTTTTCAGTTCTCTTTCACAACAGATGTGAGAAGAAGACTGTTGCTACCCGGTCGACATTTGATCGCACCGTCTCGATCATGAGCCTTGCCCCCACGTGCTCTAAGAGGGAAGATCCTCCATGCTGGGTGAGAAGGACAAATGTAATCAAGACCGGGGTTTTTGTTGGAGGTTCTCCTGGATATACGGAGAGGTCGCCTGTTGACATGGACCTGTTGATGCCATCCAGCGGCTACCAGGGTTCTGATTATCCGTCGGTCGATTTGAGACCGGTGGGCCTTGGTATTTTTAGCGGTGACGGCAGCAATTGGATCAAGCCTTTTCGACTCCGTGGCCATTTCAATGCTGACTCCGAGTGGAAGTCGTGGACTGATCGCGTCCTGCTGATTGGTGGCGCCGTTTTGAAGGAAGCCGGGATTTTTGATGCAGTCCGTGCCTTTAGGGAGACCGTGATCTTTTCCGACGAGGCCTTCATGGCTATGCTGGAATCATTCCTCCCACAAACCAATACCTTCGTTGTGACGAATGGCTGAGATTGGTTTTTCTTTGAAGGAGCTGAGCGCCATTACTGGATTGCCCATCCTCGGCAAACTCTATGAGGAGTTTATGCCGATTGACAGCGTCCTTGAGGGGCAGTCTGAGGAGTTCAGGCTTCTGTACTTTCAGCTCGTCGCCTTCTATGATTTTTTGAAGGAGAAAGAAGGTTTGAAAGTTAGATCCAGCAGTTGGAAGAGTTCTAGCTCTTCATTCCCCAACTTTTTTGATAGCAGGGAGTCTTCTCATAGCGTGACCCAAGAAGCCGGAGCTCAGGATCCAAGTTCAAAGATGATCTTGGCCATGCAAGAAGAGTTGAGAGATTTCTGTGCCAGTACAAACGCCATATGTGCTGACACTGCACTGCGGAGAGATCTCACTGTTTACCTCACTTATTGGCTTGGTGAGGCTCTTTTTGCTGGAGGAGATGGAACGCACATCAGGCTGCATTGTATTTTTCCGGCTTGTCAGATGGCGTTTGGAGAGCAGCTTGCTTTGGTGCCAGCTCTTTACTCCTACCTGTGTACCGAACTGCAGGCTGCTGCTTTTTTCGATTCGGCTTGGGCTTCCCATGAATAGGGTAGTTTCAGCCCACATCTTTTATTATTGGTACGTGTACCACTGTCCTGGCTTCCACCGGCTGGGTGCTGCACAGGATGATGATCCTCTGATGATTCGACTGGCTAAGGGTAAAGCCGTGTCCGAATCACTTTTGTTTGCCCGCATGAGGATCCGACGGTTCAGGGACGTCGAGATGGGGCAGTCTTCAGTGAAGCTTTCTCCGGAGTTGCGGAAGAAGGCTTTTGATTTTGGTGCCTCCCGAGACTCTACCAGGGCGGGGTCGGGAAGGCATTATTCCTTGACGAATGCAGAGAGAGAGTGGCTTTTCAGCATACGTGTCGGCACGATGGTGTACCGTAGACATCTTTTCGTCGACATCCAGCCGTATGTACCCTCTCGCTTTGCTTTGCAGCTGGGCTTTTCTCAAGGCGTTGTTGGAGCGCCTTCAAGCATGGTGAAGCGCTTTGGAGGTTTACAGGACGGGAGAAATGCATGGGCTTTCGATAGTGCTGAAGATACTACAACCATGATTTCTTATCCTGTGTTGCTGACTTCCCGGACGGCCGGCTTTGCGAAGTGGTTCGCGGAGAGCTTTTCAGCATATCGGGGGCTTTCCAAGAAGGAGCTTGATGTGAAGCTCGCATCTGGAAAGGGCCTTGGAAAGTCGGATGGCGTCCGGCGAGAGGAAGTTTGGGCCCTCCTTTCTGGAGAGAAGCACAAGATAGGCTTTCTCGGTGACCAGGGCGTCATTGGTTCTGAAGCTGTTCGAGAAATACCTGATGAGGCTTTAGAGCAGCTAGAACAGGAGGAAGCCGAACTTGGTGCTTGGATGCAAGCGGCACAGAGGCAAGCTTCCGTGGAGTCTACTGGCAAGAGTAGACCATCCAGTGAGGAGTCAAGTGGGAAACCTGACTCTGACAGCGGGGCAGGTTCCTCCAAGAAGCGAGCCCGCAGGAGTAAGAGGAGGAGGAGTCATTATCGCAGCAAGGGGCAGCATGAGGACTCTCCTGACTTGGAAGTTCCTCTTACTATCAATGAGGATGTGCCAGTGGATGTTGACGAGCCTCCAGAGAAGAGAAGCCGAGAAGAAGAGACCGTCGGTAAAGGTATGATTCTTCCTTTTTCTCTTTCCATTTGTTTTCATGGGATTTTCCATGTTCTGATTTGCTTCTTGTTTCTGCTTTCCTTTTTTTTTTTTTTTGTTAGCAGAGGAAGACTTGGTGATGCCTGAGGTTCCAGTCGATGAGGTGGTGACGGATCCTGTCGGGGCACCTGAAGAAGAACCGAGGGACTCCGGAGTGAATCCAGAATCTCCAATTGGTACGACTTGCCACAGGATTCCGATGACTTTGAACCATCGATGGATGCAAATGTTGATGATGCTTCCGATGAGTTCATGGAGGAAGAAAGTGTTCCGCCAGTCGTCGAAGAAGGTATTTTGTAGTTATAACCCTGATAATGATTTTCAAACAGGATCATATTCATACCTTTTTGTGTTTCTTTGGCAGGTTTTGAAGTGACGGAGGACGGTCCGTCGCTTCCTTCAGAACCAGAGCAATGGATGCCAGAGGTTGATCCAGAGGTAGAGACTCCTGGGACCAGTTCTGACAATGTTGAGGAGATACCTCGTGCTGAGATTCCTTCCCGAGCAGGAGCAGCTTCAACTGGAAAGAGTTCTTTTGTTACTCTTCCAACAGATGATGACATGAGCAGCCGACCAACGGAGTTGGGCGAATCTTCAGCTGGGCCATCTCTTCTTTTTGCGAAGAAGGTGGTGGTGCGAGTTCTGAGCTCTTGGATTGAGACTCTGCTTTCTGGGCACTTAGATGCTGGATTTGGGATGATCCAGCATGTGCGTGAGATTCTCGGTGATGCTGAAGAGGCTGGTCTAGATGTCACAAGTGCCAGGGCGATCGTTGATAGGATCATTGAGCTGGGTGACAGGTGGTTTGAGACCATTGGTTTTCCTGATGACCAGTTCTTCAAGGAGATGTTCACGGACCCTGCGGATAAGGCTCGGTCTAACCTGGATGAGGCTACAGAAAGCAGGAAGCAGGTAGTCCGAGAGAAGAACTTAGAAGAGCTAAACATCATTGGGCTGACTCATGACCTGAACATCCTTGATAGGGAGGTCGATGAGGCCAGGAGACGTCTTGAGCATTTGCAGGCACAAGTCGCTGCCAAGTGGACTGCAATAACAGAGGCTCGTGAAAGGGAGACTGCTCTGATTCACCGGGTTGCAGGTGCCAATCAAGTTCTTAAAAGGAAGTCTGATGAGAACAAACAATGGCGAACTGCTCGAGATAAGCTTCCTGGTGCGAAAGAAGAGGTACAGCCCACTCCAGCATCTCATGGCAAATTCCTAAAGAAGCGTGCCTTGGAATCCTTGACGGTTGAGGCCAAAAGTTTGCTTAAGGAGCTGAACTCTTGGCTGGAGACCATTTTTGATTGAGCTCCTGATTTTGTAGCAGAAACTATCCTTCTCTCTCTTTTTTCTTTCTCTTTTTTTTAGTACCACCTGTATTTTTTTGGTACTTTTTTTTGTTATCCCTACGCTTACTTGAATCTTTTTGTGATAAAAGTAATTGCTAAATGGGATTTGATCAAAAGTTTGTCATTTTGTAAAAATCTTTTGTCAAATGATTGTTTTGGCATGGGAGCCAGATTTTGTTTGTGGCATGGAAGCCGATTTTGGCGTGAGAGCCAGCTTTTTTTTGTGGCATTGATAGCCGAGTTTTTTTTTTTGTGGCATCTATAGCCAGTTTTGGTTTTCAAAAATGCAAGTATCGACTAAAAGTCGCCTCCCTGCTGAATGTTCTTGCAAGTATCGATGGAATGTCGCCTCCTTGCTCATTCGGTTGCGAGTATCGATGGAATGTCTCATCCTCGCAGATTTGGGTGCAAGTATCGATGGAATGTCGCATCCACTTTTCAAAAATTTTGGTTTTGCGGGTACTCACTTGATGTCGTTCCCCATGATTTTCGAAATTTGTGGTTTTCTCGAACATTTGGGTTATGGATATCAACTGAAATGTTGCGTCTCCATGGTTTTTTAGGTTTTTTCGAACCTTTGAAATTTGGGTTGTGGATATCAACTGAAATGTTTCGTCTCCACGGTTTTTGAATTTTGCAAGTATCTACGAAATGTCGCTTCCCTGCAATTTTGGAAGAGTCGAACATGGTTCATATGCTTCCGATTTGTGCGAGTATCGACTAAGCGTCGCTTCCTCGTGGTTTTTTTTTTTTTTGAAAAACCATTTTTTTTATTTAAAGACACGAGGGTCATAAGCTTTGACCTAAAACCATTTTGGAGGTAAAAGGCTGGGTGGACTAGGGTAGAAATCCCTGAATCCGGATTTTGTTTCAAACCATGAATTTTGGGTTCAAGGGTTGAAAATTTTGGTCAAGTTAGGGAAAGGTTCCTAAACTTGGTTTTTTTTTTTAACAATGAAACGATGGAAGTAATCATTGTTTAAATTTCTAGAAATTTCAACATTTGACATGAAAATTCTAAAAAAGGGTGGGTTTAGCGAGCGTGTACCTGGAAACCGGTTTTGGCCGTACAGGCATTGCTCTTACCCAGTTGGGTAAGTCTTCAAGGGTAGTACCGCTTTAAGAACTTGCCGTTGATGGGCAGCATACATCTGTCACCTTCCATGTTTAGGAGTGCATATGCGCCGTTGGAGAAAACCTTGTCGATGACGTAGGGTCCCTCCCATTTTGGCTCAAATTTGCCTTTGGACTTGTGAGCGAAGACCATTGGTCTTTTTACCGCAAGAACCAAGTCACCATTTTTGTAGGCGCGTTGCCTGACCTTTTTATCGAAAGATCCTGCCATGCGTGCTTGGTAAAGTTCAATGCTTTGTTGAGCTTCGAGCCGTCTCTCATCGAGATTGTCCAGCTATGGAGTCGCAATTTGACATTGCTTTCTTGAGTCATGTCATTTTGCAAGGATACCCTCAAGGAAGGAATTTGTACTTCCAAGGGTACGACAGCTTCGCATCCATAGACCAAGGAGAATGGTGTGCTATGGGTTGGTCCTCGAACGGTGGTTCGATAGGCCCACAAAGCTTCAGACATTTTGTCGCTCCAGTCTCTTTTATGACTAGAGACCATTTTTTTGAGGATTTTGCAGAGTGTCTTGTTGAAAGCTTCTGCTAACCCGTTTGCTGCCGAATTGTATGGAGTCGAAGGACAGCTTTGGATTTTGTATTTGTCGCAGAACTTGTAGAATCGATGATCCCGGAATTGTGGTCCGTTATCATGGACGAATCTTTTGGGTATGCCGAAACGACAAATGATGTTGGTGCGCAGGAACTGAAGGACTGATGAGGTCTTCATTTCGTTGAACGCAAATGCTTCTGACCACTTGGAGAAATAATCTGTACGGCGAAGATGAAGCGATGACCTTTGCTCGAAGGGGGAGAAATAGGACCTATGATGTCCATACCCCAGGCTTCGAAAGGCCATGAGATCGCTGTAGGATGTAGCCATTCTGGAGGCATGTGAATGTAATCTCCATGAATTTGGCATTGTTGGCAGTGCTTAGCAAATTGCATTGCGTCAGCTACCATGGTAGGCCAGTAATATCCTAACCTTTTTATTTGATCATAGAGTTTGGGACCGGCCTTATGAGCTCTGCAAAGACCAGCATGAACTTCTTTGAGTGTTTCTTCAGCCTCTTGTTGTGACAAGCAGCGTAGAAGTACTCCGTTGAAGGATTCCCTGTAAAGGATTTTTGATGGAATATCCAAATGAAAGCTTGGGGTTCGCCTTTGGATGCTTACCCGTTCTTTTGGATCTTCAGGTAGGATTCCGAACATAATGTAATCAATGAACGGATCCCTCTAGTCGCCGATTGAAGTTTGAAGGATTGAAATCCGACTTCCAACCACTTGGTGGCATTCAGCAACAGCTTGGTGTGTGTTAAGAGGAGAAAGGATTCTTCTTTCGCACACTGTGATTTGCATGTTTTCTCCTTCCTGGATTGCCATGGATGCGGCAAGTCCAGCTAGGGCATCTGCACGTATGTTTTCACCTCTACGAATGTGGGTGATGTGACAGATGTCAAACTTTTGCAGAAGCGATTGTGCTTTGTTGTAGTAAGGCAGCAAATCTGGCTTCCTGACTTCAAATTTCTGATTCATCTGGTTGACGATCAGTTGAGAGTCTCCAAAGACTTCCAGCATGGTGATACCGGATTCGATGGCGAGTTCCAATCCTAGGATCAGAGCTTGATATTCAGCTGCGTTGTTTGTGCATGGTTCCAGTAGCGAGAAAGCGTGTGGAATCATGTATTTGTCGGGGCTAATAAAGAGGATGCCAACTCCCGAGATCAGCTGTCTTTTTTCATTTGTCCTGGTTGCACCGTCAAAGTACATGTCCCAGGAGGCACTTTGTGAGAAAGTCTCCACATTGTAGACTGGTTCGTCTGGGAGATCATCTCTGAGTGGAGAATCTTTAGGCAATGGATGCTCTGTGAGGAAGTCCGTTAGAGCTTGCCCTTTGATTGCCTTTTGTGGTACATACCTAATATCAAATTGTGACAGAAGGATGGACCATTTTGCCAGTCGAGCATTGAGAGAACCTGCCTTTGTGACAAGGACCTTCAAGAGGTTGACCCTCGAGACAAGGTATACTATGTTGGAAAGCAAGTAGTGACGCAGCTTTTGTACGGCGAACATCACTGCAAGGCATTCTTTTTCGACTGGAGAGTAGCGATGCTCTGCACCTACAATATAGAGCAGCTTCTTTTCTTTGATCATTTTCTTGAGCAAGCAGAGCTCCCAAAGAGTGATCAAGGGCTCTTGTGTACAAGATGAATGGTTTTCCAGCGGTAGAAGCAGCTAACACTGGAGGTTTTGTCGGGTATGACTTGATGTCTTGGAAAGCAGCTTCACAGTCAGCATCCCAGACAAAGTTTACACCCTTTTTCATCAACCGGGAAAATGGACGGCATTTCCGCGAAAGATTGGAGATGAACTGTCTGATGTAGGCCAATCTCCCTTGAAGCCCTTTGAGTTCTCTCAAGGTTCTTGGAGAGGGCATTTCTAGAATGGCTTTGACTTTTATGGGGTCAAGCTCTATTCCAGCTTTCCGAACTAAGAATCCGAGGAACTTACCCGACGAGACGCAGAAGAAGCATTTCAAAGGATTCATTCGCAGTTTGTGTTTGCGAAGCCGGAGGAGGACTTCTCGAAGGTTTTCGAGATGATCTTCTTTTCTTTTGCTCTTGACGGCGAGGTCATCAACGTAACATTTAACCATCTTGTGCTGCATATCTTGGAATATTTTCATCATAGCCCTCTGATATGTGGCACCAGCATTTTTCAGACCAAATGGCATGACAGTGTAGCAATACACGCCAAATGGGGTCCGAAAAGATGTATGTTTTTCATCTTCAGGATGCATCTTTATCTGATTGTAGCCAGAGAAACCATCCATGAATGTCATTCGCTCGAATCCACAGGTATTATCGATCATTACCTCTAGTATGGGGAGCGGAAATTCATCTTTAGGGCATGCGCCGTTCAGGTCTCTATAGTCAATACAGACCCTGATTTGCCCGTTTTTCTTTGTCATGGGGACAATGTTGGCCAACCATTCAGGATGTTGTTCTTCACGGATGAAGCCGACGCTTTTGAGTTTTTGAACTTCTTGTTCAATTTTATCCATCACATCTGGACGGAATCTTATTTGGCCTTGTTTGTCTTCTTGAAGATTGAGTTTGTGAACTGCTATTTTGGGGTCTAAGCCTGGCATTTCAGCGTAAGACCATGCAAAGCAATCAACGAACTACATGAAGAAAGGCGATATACTCGGGTAACTCATCATCCTTTATATTCTTGCTTATGAATACATGACGTGGGTTATCTGGTGTTCCCAAGTCTATCTTTTGAACAGGATCTTCTGTTGGACGGTTCGAAGGTGGTTCCTCCACAATATTTTCGGAGGCTTCCAGCTCAACGAAACCTTCTGGGGTTTCAAAGGCATTTCCAGACCAAGGTTTTGTTCCTTTCCACTGGTCATCTTGATTGGTAATTTTCCCCAGGCTTGCTATGAGATGATCCCAATTGCCTGTTGAAACCGGGTTGAAGTAGGCTACTTCTTTTGGAGATGAGGGTTCTTCTGGGTCAGAAGTCCACACGTCTGTGCCATCGGACAACTCCTCTTCATTTTCGGAGAAATCGTGCCAATTGGATGAGCTTCCTGGATCTTTGTCAGGTGACTCATCAAAGAGATATCCAGGGAGATCGATGTCTTCATGGACTTGGGATGTTGAGGCTTGGTCAGTATATTGGCTTTTAAGCCTTTGTGTCAACTGTCTCAAGGGAGTGTCGGGATCATACCCTAACCCGTGTGAAGACTTTTCTACATAGCCTTAGAGTCTCCAATCTTCCAGCTGGCTTTTGGTCAAGACGGGCCCCAATGGCGTGAGAGTACCGCGTCCTTCTCCCAAACCGACTGGGTTTTGAGCGTCATAGCCCATTTTCTTCCTAATAGCTTGTGCCACAGAACTGTATAAGGATAGTTGAGGCATACCTTTATTTTGGAAAGGTTCAAGCATGGAGTTTGATGAAGAAGCATCCGATCTATGGAAGAAGATCGGCTTTTCCTTTGCTGAAGTTGCTGGAACAATGAAGGAAGCTGACGTAGGATCTTCTATGTCAGAAGTTGTCTCCATTGGAGTGAGAGCAGGCTGAACTTGCTGAGTGTCAGCTTGGCTTGACGATGCGTCGTCTTCTGGCTCTGAATCCGAGTCCGTGTCTTGCATGATAGACACGAAAGAGACAACAAATTTGCCCCCAGGCTTTTGCTTTGACTTCTTCACTTTAGTTATGATGACCAAAGGCTTTGAAGGTTTGAGGGAGATGATGAAAGGAGTTTGAATGCTCTCTTCGGATTTACCGGATGATTTGTTTTCTTCCGATGATTGTTGAGGAGCTTTACCTTTATCTTTCTGGAGATTTTCGGCAAAGGATGTTGTGTGCTTATCCTCTTCTTCTTTTTCACTTTCATACATCTGTGAGTCTGCGAAGTGGACTTCTTTACCTTTGAAGGGTTTTCTGTCCGCAAAGACTCGATGTATCATGCCGTCGTCGCCAACAAACTTGATGCATTGATGTAGAGTTGAAGGGACAACACCATTCTCGTGGATCCAAGGGCGTCCGAGAAGGATGTTGTAGCATGAAGGGGTTTTTATTGCATACATAGTGACCTCAGAGATAAGATCACCGATCTGCAACTTGAACCTGATTTTGCCGATAGGCCTTTGAGTACTCCCATCGTATTCAAAGATAGATACAGATGTGTGGCTCAGCTTGCTGGGTGGGATGCCCAACACTTCAAGAGCCGATGTGGAGATAAGGTTGAGTGCAAAACCTGGGTCGATCTGAACTCTGTGCATAGGCATTTCCTTGATATACCCTATGAAGTACAGGGGTCGGTTATGTCTGGTTTCGCCAAGTAGGAGGTCGTCCTTTGTGAAGGCGATGGTTGCACTGGCTACTTTTTTAACCGAGAGGCATTCAATGCATGATCCCTCAGTTTTCTTCTTTTCTTCCTTTGAGGAGGCTTCTGAGTTTTTGACCCGGTAATCCATTTCAATTTGGAGGACTTGCGGGGCATGTTTGTCGACATCCTCATTCAACTTTTGTAATTCCGAGATGAGATTATCACGAGTGTGCGGAGACATTCGCAACAAATCTAGGATGAGCAGACGTGCAGGTATGTGCTTGAAGTGTTCAATCAAGTCATACTTGAAAGCCTCCTTAGGGCCTGCATGTTCATCATTGTTGCCACTAGGGGTGCTTACAACATCTTTTCCCGAAGGATTTACATATGTAAAGGAAGATTGGTTGTAATTTTTGTGGTAGTCCCGGCCAGAGCGGGTGCCTCTACCAACTTCGAGAGCTTCTTGAGAAGGGTCTTCGTTTGGAAGATTGTCTTCAGGATCAAGAGGCTGTCGTTTTTCATTTGCTAAGGATGAATCAGCAGCAGAGTTGCCATCCTCAGTGATCGTGTTGCACGGAGCATTTTCCGGGGAAGTCCTGAACAGCATCCAGCAACCTTTCTTCTTCGTTGACTAATTCATCGTCCCAAGCATCAATGGCTGGGAATTCTTCAGTCAGGAAGGGTGTGAACTTTGAAGTCACAGTCTAAGGAGAAGAAACCTGAGAGGGTGTCATCTCAGTGAAAGTCACGTGAGACAAGGTGGCTCCAGAAGATACATTGCCAGGAGTCGCCGGAGTGTAAGTGCTCTCATCAGACGATGCTTCGGAAGAGCTATAATCCCGAATTATCACATTACAGGAAGCTCTGACGGGAGACGTTGCCTGATCGGAGTCAGACTCATCCTCGGATGTAAGAGGATCGTCTATCCAGCAATTTTCTCCATTTTCAGGAGTTAAGGGAGGATGTACCTGGTGGTCTTCAGGGACTTCAGGCTCTGGGTTGCGAGGAGGCTCGTTGACGCGGTCTTGCTCTTGTTCTAGAGCGAGACGCTGCAAGATCCTTGCATATTCTTCAAGATCAGGCATGGGAGCCAAATCTTCTTCTTCATCAACTCTTTGTGGCTCAACATGGTTGATTTCCACTGGAGCAATGAGGGGTGCTGGGTCAGCAGCATTTTCTTGTACAGCCTCTCGGTCTTCTTCATCATCAGACTAGGATCCTTGTGGCTGTAGGGGGTTATACCAGATTACTGGCATAAAATGAGACTCAGGAACCCATTCTTCATCGGAGAGATATTCTCCTGTTTCAAGGGACTCCTCCCACTCGTCTGTGTAGTTGGATTCGAATCCATCATCGATGTCGCTGGACTCGTATCCATCAATGGAGAATCCAACTACCGAATTGCAAGAGTATGATGCCTCCTGCATGGGTTCTTTGAATTGAGGTGGCATGAAATCACTGAGAGTGAATTTTCTTACCCCCTTTGAAGTCTCTGGAAGGGATATTTTTGTTGCCTCCAGTGAAACGGTAGAGGAAGCCTCTGCCTTTTCTTTGACCTCTAGTTTTGGCTGGGTCTTCTCTTGTCGTTTGAGCTTGAGGAGATGCTTCCTAGCCTGCCTTCGCTGTTGAGTTGTAGGCTTTGTTTTCACGACCTCCCAATTTTCATCTTCCAGGAGATCGGGATGTACCCATATCGGTTGTCCGTCTGGTGTCGGGTAAGGAACCAGTTCCTCGGACGCTTGGATTGAGTTTATTACCTTGAAAGAAGTAGTGATCTTCTTCTTCGGTGATCTTGATGTTTGTCCACATGTCACCATGTTGACGGAGGCAGGCCCATAGTTTTTGTCAAAGGTGATGACTCCGTTTTTCCACATCTCATTTATTTTCTCTCTCACAATGAAGCATTGATTGAGAGGATGTGAGATCATCTGGTGGTATGGACAGTACCGAGGATCGTTGGTTTTGCCAACATCACCCAGTCTTTTTGGTTCAGGTAAGGTGAGCTTGCCGTTTGCCACAAGAGCCCCGAAGATTTCATCAACATCTTCATCAAACGGGTATTTCCTCTCTACTCGTTCTTTGAAGACATCTGAGAGTTCAGGTCTCTTACCAGCAACTTTATTTTCAGCTTTCTTTGGTGGCTGAGGAGCTGACTTGGTCTGCACATTGAGGACCTCTTTTTTCTTTGGTTTAGAGGTTGCAATGGCGGTTGGCTCTTTTCTTGATGATTTCTGACTGTTGAGGTCTTTGAATCACCGTTTCAGCTTCCATGGAAGCTTCTAGGAGTTCTCCCAGGTTTTTTGATTTGTTGCCGATGATCATGGAGCGGATTCTGGCTCTCATGTTGTTTCGGCAAATGTCGACTAGCGACGCTTGTGGCAATACATCAGAGCATTTGTATGCCATTGCTTTCCACTTGTGAATGAAGTCATATGTTGATTCATTCTCCCCCTGTTTTAGGCTGCACAGCTGAGCCATAGTAGTGGGATGATCCTCACCTTTGAAGTGAGTCAGGAAGTGTGTCTCTAGCATGGCCCAGTTTTGGATTGAGTCTTCCGGCAGAGTGGAGTACCAATCGAAGGCCGTACCTTTTAGGGTACTTGCAAAGAGGCGGATCTTGAGTGCATCTTGATCCGCGATAGCTCCCGTCAGGATCTTGAAGTGGATGACGTGCTGTCTGGCTGATCCTTTCCCCGTATATGTTTGGAGAGTAGGATGCTTAAATTTGGTGGGGAACGGGACCGAGTCCATCCATAAGGGATATGGTGGCTTGATCCCATGCTCCTTGAGTATATCCTCTTCTTTTGCTTTGGCGAGGATACTGTCTACGTCCTTTTTGGTAAGGGCGCGTGACTCATTTTCTTCTCCATTTACCTCATCGTTTTGATGATTCGGAGGAGGTTCATTGTTCGCCTGATTTTGGAAGGCGAGGAGAAGGTTTTCCATCAGATTTTCAATCCTCTGCTGGCCTTGTTCCAACTGCTGGATGCGGGTGATCGCATCTTCTGGAGGTGGATTACGGGGTGGTGGCTCAGAATTTATAGCCAAGACATTCATCCTTCGTGATTCGAACGAAGAAACTGTCCTGGTGACTGAGCTAGGGCTCATTCTTTTTGAAGAAGAGCTTGAGGAAGGATCACTCTGCTGTCCTTTGCTTGAAGGAGCAGGGGATTCTTCTGAATGTCTTATTGTCCTTGAGACACTGCGGGTCGTCGGACGTCGGACATGGATTTTTGTTGCTGACTTTTGGCGCCTTCTGGTTTTTCCAACCATATGGACGGCAGCAACTTGGTTGGGTCTTTCTTTTTCGACCCATTTAGGAGAGACTTGAAGTGTAGGAGGCTGGGTCCTTTGCTTCTCTAGTCTCTTTTGCCGGTATGACGCGCGGCGGCGTATACGACGAGCAATTTGAGCTTCGGTCAGCTCTGGCTGGGCTTTGACGATGAAGGATGTGCTCCCTCGGGCGCAGCAGCTGAGCCTGTCTTCTTTGTAGCTGGGCAAGAACAGGATGCGAACCCTGTCCTTCGCCTGTTGCAGCGAAGCTTTGAATTTTTGGAGTTCAGCCCCTGTAGAGATGAAGGGTCGAACTGCAGGTTTGTAGGCCTTAGTAGGTGCTTGTAGAGGCCTGTGATGCATGATCTGATTTTGGGCTTGTAGGAACAAGCCGGCTCATGCTGGGTTGACTTCAGAGTCAGGTTGGAGATGGGTCTCTCCTCTTTCATGTAAGCAAGAGGGTAGAACTGATTCTCCTTGAGTGGGGCCAGGAATGCTGGCTTAGTGGATGTTTGGGACCTTCTTTGTTTTGGTGAAGGTCTTGGGGACCAAGTCTTGGGATAGACCTAGTTGCTTGCAGGTCGAGGCTTCGTGGGGGTGCCACGGGCTTCAGGCCTTCTGGTGCTCGCCTTTGGTGTCACGGTAGTGACACGTTGAGAGGCGAGTTTCTGCTTCTTGGAGGGAGCAGTTTGTTCCTCGGGAAGTGGGAATGGTCCCAGCGTCCCAAAGACGATAGTCCGGGGAGTCGAGGTCGACCCGGAGTTCAGAGAGTTGTCGAGGGAGTTGACACTTCGGCAGCTAATGGGGCGCTTGTAGGTGCGCGCAGTTTGCTTCTGTTGAAGCATGATTTGGTGCTTGTTCTCATCGAAGGTAATGGTAAGCGATGCTGCCATTGTTAGTTTTTTTCGAAAATTTCTGAAACAAGACTACATCCATTAGTAATCACAAGAATATAATGATCATAAATGGGAAGTTCTATGGTTTTGTCTTTTCAAATTGCTCGAGGAAGATGACCCAAGCAATATGAGGAAGGCAAAATGCCATAGAGGGTACAATTGTTCTGATCGCAGGTATGGTAAGCCCAGAATGAGCGTCCCAGTGACTGCTAGAAGCAATTGTGAACTTAAATTCGACTTATCGAGAAGCAAAGCTTGCTCGAGATAAGAAGAATATAAAGTTTGGAATTACAGATGTGCCGGTCGTAATACAGTAGACCCTGAAAGGGCGTACTAGTACCGCTAGACACAAATGTTTTGAGACCGCATCCATGAGATGAGATTCTCTGTTTTGAAAGGTCAATATCGGATTCATCAAAGAGAGCAGATGGTATTCCAATCTGAACACGGGCTCAGCGATTTCCGCGAGCGCCAGTGCTCAGAAAGAAATGAACCATAATTTCTCGAATTTGAATATAAAAATGACGAGTTTTTTTTTTTTTTGAAAAGCCAATATCGGGTTCATCAAAGAGAGCAAAAGGCACTCCAATCTGAACATGGGCTCAGCGATTTCCGCGAGCGCCAGTGCTCAGAAAGGAGAAGACCAAGATTTCTCTAATCTAAACCCAAAATGACAGAAGTTTTTTTTTTTTTTGAAGATTTTGAAGTTTTTTTTTTTAAATCTTTTTTTTTTATTTTTTTATTTATTTTAAGATTTTTTTTATTTTTTATTTTTTATTTTAAAATTTTTATTTTTTTAAAAAAAATTTATTTTTTTAAAAAAAATTATTTAAAAGACGAGAGAGTACACATAGGCCTCCTAACCCGGTCTTATGAAATCTTGATTGATAGAATTGCGCCCAGGTAAGGGTAGGATTACTTAATGAACCCGTTTGGAGGACCCTTGCCTAGAACAGTCAAGCTGTCTCCACAATCTGGACAAGGCTTTTCTTTGAATCAACCATGATCAAAGAACACAGTTGGTTTAACCTTAGTGGTCTATGTCTTTTTTTTTGTTTTATATATATATATATTTTAATGAACTCATCGAAGAGAAACGATGGCCCAAAACCTTAATCGAACAGGCTCAACATTTTTGCAAGCGCGATGAACGATAGGAACGGATCAAGGTTTCTCAATTTTGAATCCAAAATGAAAAATCTAATTTTTTTTATATATATATTTTTTTATTTTTAATGAACTCATCAAAGATAAACGATGGCCCAAGACCTTAGTCGAACAGGCTCAACATTTCTGCAAGCGCGATGAACGATAGGAACGGATCAAGGTTTCTCAATTTTGAATCCAAAATGAGAAATCTAGTTTTTTTATTTTTTTTATTATATATATTTTATTTTTAGATTTTTAATGAACTCATCGAAGAGAAACGATGGCCCAAAACCTTAGTCGAACAGGCTCAACATTTCTGCAAGCGCGATGAACGATAGGAACGGATCAAGGTTTCTCAATTTTGAATCCAAAATGAAAAATCTGATTTTTTGTTTTTTTTTTTTGAAAAGAGAAGGAGCGGGAATAAATTCAAAGAATTAGAAATTTCCAAAAAATCTCATCTCATTTTTTTTTAGATCTTTAATGAACTCATCGAAGAGAAACGATGGCCCAAAACCTTAGTCGAACATGCTCAACATTTCTGCAAGCGCGATGAACGATAAGAACGGATCTAGGTTTCTCAATTTTGAATCCAAAAAATCTGATTTTTTTAATTTTTTTTTTGAAAAGAGAAAGAGCGGAAATAAATTCAAAGAATTAGAAATTTCCAAAAAATCTCATCTCATTTTTTTTTAGATGCGGAATCCAAGATAGGCCACCAATTATAAAGTAGCCAAGGAATCGAGAAAAGTAATATAAGCATAGAGCAAAATATATGATATGCAAATATTTCATTTCTAGCATCGTGTTCTCAAATAAAGGAGTCCCACCGGGTGGTGCCAGCTTGATGGACCGCGCTCCTGCTCGGTTCTACCGAGGTCGGCGGACGTGGGAGTCCGTTGGGTCCGACCCTTTCGTAACCGGGGGGCAGAGGCGTGCATCAACATTTTTGTTGTGTGGGTGTGCCAGATTTTCTATTTTACTTGGAATTGCAAGTGGTGATCCGGAGATCAACCTTCGCAAGTAAAAAAGAAATCAACTTCTTTCAAGTTTTCCATTGCACATATATTTAAGAAAAGAGACATTTTTCTTGGTTTGCCGTGAAAGGCAATTTTTTTGGCATTTATAGCCGATTTTGGCGTTTATAGCCGGTTTCTGGCGTTTATAGCCGATTTTGGCGTTTATAGCCGATTTACAATCCTTATCAATAATGAAAGACAAGAGTTGTGATTTTTGACTCTTTTGAAAAAATACAAACTACAATGAAAAGCAATAAAAGGAGGATCTAACTTCTCAGGAGATTGTGGGGGACCCGTTCAGATTGACGGTCGCAAGCCATATGTGGGCTTTGCCATCATCCATGCAGATGAGAACAGAGGACGCTATTGATTCGCTTGGCTTGGCTATAACCTCAGGTTTTTAGAGGACAAAGACCAAAAGAAGGTCCTATGTCCAATAAAAAGCCGAGTAGACGGGCTGAAAAGCCACGTCTAAGCCATTGGCGGCAGAAGGAGAACGCAAGGACCTTGGGGGGGGTACCCCCCAAGGGACTTTTGTCACCTTGTAGCGGTGGTCGGTGTAGGATTTCCGTAGAGTTTTCTCTCTTAGATTTCTGATGCCTCTTTCTGTCTGAGTTTCCGGATTTTCTGCAGTCTATTGTCTGTGTGTCTGCTGTTTGTGATTTCCTCCGATTTCTTTCTTCTTGGAGAGCTCTCCTATTTATAGGCTTTTAGGTAGCCATTTAGGAGGGTTTATGGGCTTTTATTGTCATTAAGCCGCATAATGGGAGGAGTTACAAGATTTAAATCTTTATTTTGTAACTCCTTTTTCTTGGCTTCTGATTGGCCGGAGGAGATTGAGGGCATTTAATCGCCTTTAATCGCCATGATGGGAGGAGTTTCATGGGTTAAATGCCATGAATCTCTTGACTTGTAACTCTCGGATGCTTGCTTCTGATTGGTCCATCCAAAGAAATGATTAATAATTGTAATAAAGCTAGTCAATTAATCGCATTAAGTGGTCGCCGAGCAGTTGAAGAGTCGCGGGCCGTGCCGCGTCTTTTGGGATTCTTCTGGTAATGATCATCGATGGATCTTCATGTAGATCGACATCGGATGACCATGTGACTTCAGGTGTTGGTTGCCAACAACGGGTCAGTGCCATCTGTCCTTGTCGATTTCTCGATCGGTCGGGTAGAAAGCACACTTTTTTTGGTTGACCGGGTGGCGATCAATGTTGTTTTCGATACTTTTGATGATTGACCCGTGTTTTTGACGGATGTCAGAGGATTTGGTGTCTCAAAAGTATGAGTTTTGGAAACTACCAGAGGCTGGACGCTTCGAATCGCGAAAAAACGGCGAAAACCGGGGTTCCCTGGGGGGTTTTTTCCCCTTTTTGTCCCGTTTTGTGTCCGTTTTTGCTGTTTTTCGATTCTTTTTTCTTCTGTATTTTTCCTTGACATTTTGACCATTTATTGGCCTGATTTTTCCTGTAGTAAACCTGATGAGAATCCTTGCATTTTATTTTGCAAAGTTTCCAATTTCTTGAGAAAGCCGAAGACTTTGTCGCGCAGAGCTGCCGATTTTCCGTCAGAAGCTGAAACTGGGTCAAACGATGTCGGAATGACCTGAAATTTGGTGTGAAGCCTTCTGAGCAATAAATAAGACCAACCATAGGCTTTTGTTTGAGTTTTGAAGCCGTTTGGGGTCCTATCACCAGTAGACTCGCTTTTGTCGCGATGAAGATGTCGCGGTTTGATGTGCGGTCAACCGATGTCCGATTAACTTGAAATTTGACAGGGAACCCATTGGAGTCATTTTAAGATGATCCATAGACTCTGTCTTGGAAACCATGGTCCCGGAGAGCTTTGCCGCCGAGAGGCCTGATTTGGCTTCCGAGCGTCAAACTATGGTAAAATGTTGTCGAAATGACCTGAAATTTGACCTGCAGCCCCTTGTAAGCATTTTGAAGCCGTCCATGTGCTCTATCTGATGTGTGATGGCCTCGGCGGTTCTTGCTGCCGAGAGGCTTGATTTAGCCATTCGAGGGTTGATGTAGGGTCAAACGTTGTCGGTTTGACTCGAAACTTGACGTGGAGCCTTTTGGATGTATTTTGAGACCATCCATCAGCTCTGATCGAAGATTTGGTGTCTCCGATGCTTTAGCCTCCGAGAGCTCATTTTCGGCTGTCGGAGAAGCGAAGTTAGGCCAAATGATTTTGAAATGGCCCGAAACTTCTTGTGTACTCCTCTTTTGGCTGTCTTGAAGGATCTTGCAGTTTTTGTTTGATTCTGACAAGATTTGATTTTTTGGAAGTAGCCTTGCCTATTTATGGCAGGTTGCGACTTCATGTAGCTCTTTGGATCTTGAAGAGGCAAAGTGACATTTTTGGTGTCAACAATGACCTGCTGCCTGAAAGCCTGAAAGGGAAGAGCAAACGGTCAGAGGACCCTGGCCTGAGCGGCGCAAGGCTCTTCGATGCCTAAGTCAATAGGTGAACAAAGGAAGGAGAGGGAGAAGAGAGGCAGAGTAACAGCTCTGGTTTTTGGTCCGCATACCTGTAATGGAGAGTGTTTCTCTTCTTATAGAGGAAGATGCCTACGTTGCATGGGGGAGGCTCATGATGATGCCTTGGCATGCCTAGGGGCGCCATCATGTCAACCCACCATCCATTAAATGAGGGTCCGATCAGCCCACAAAGTAATAAATACGGTCCACTCCAGCCCACATTGCATTTAATGCCAGTCGGATCAGCCCATAATGCATTCAATGCATGTCATGTTGGGCCAGATCGTGTTGGACGCCTTTGGCGGTAGAGGTACCATCGGATCCACCCTCGGGCCTTGCCCTGATTTGGCTTCAGCCGCTGGATGCCGCCCTGTCAGTGTTCTGGCGAAGATTGTGGACGGCTGGATGTCACATCTGTCTCATTGGCTCGCCCCCTATTCCTCCATGTGTTCGATGACGTGGGGGGCGAAGGGCGCGAGTGGAAATTCTCTTCTCGCTTCGGCTTTCGTCCCGGCACCTTCGGCCGAGGTGGAGCTTTCAGCCGAGGTGGGCACCTGGGTTGCCGAGCTCGGCGCTAGCGGCCTGGACCTGTCTGACTTCGGCTGAGGCCTTTGTCCTGGTAGCCGAGGTGAGTCTGAGGCCACGTGGTTAGCACGTGGATGGCACGTGAGGCACGTGAGAATGCTTAGTCCCATTTGATGGCTGTGATTACCATAATCCTGGAGCTTTGGAAATCTCCCCACACACCGACATTCTTCACGGTTATTCCGGTTGTATCGGGATTCAACCTAGCTCAATTGTGGACGGTGTGGGGCAACGGGATACCCTCCTTTGTATCTATGTACAAATATGATTCGTTCGGGTATCACGAACTCTATCCTTTCATTGATTGAGTAGGGATGTGCGATACTTCGGGAATAACATTGTACTTAGGTTTGAATTGTTTATTGCTTTTGATTTTGGATTTATCGTCTAGTACTTTGTCTACATGTCACGGACATGTTCATTTGCTCTGTTTTACTTTGCTTTGGTTGGGATTACATGAAGAACTTAGATGATGGATTTAGGATCCCCTTTGATGTTCTGTTTGTTCCGATGTTTGACCGAGGTGTTGAGGCTAGGTGGCTTTGATTGTAAGGCTTTGAAGAGAACTACTTTTGAAGCTTGAAGTTCCGTCCGCTTGTTTATATGATTTTGATGCAGAGTAGTTTCTCTTTCGTTTTTTACGAATCTTGTTTACGCAAGAAAAGCCTAGCCCTCACTGATATGTGATTAGGACTCTTGTGTCAGGCACCACTCAGCTGTAACGTTCAATGTAGCTGGGGCACCACTGTGGGGTTCGATTGCTTAAAAAAATAAAAGGAGAATTTTAGAAGGATAATTTTTTTTTAGATTTCAAAAAAGGACTTTCCTCCAAAAGCCCTCCAAAAGCCCTCGTACCCTTTCATCTCAAATTAGTCATCCGGTGAAATTTAGGGTTTTCCGGCAATCTTATTCTCTTTTTTCCTCCAACGCCCTCGTACTCTTTCTTTCCAAAACCCTCTTCTAATGGTTATTCTCCCCTCATCCGGCAAGCACCCACCGTCTACCTCATATTGACTGAAACAAATTTTGCAGAATCATGCCTCACACTTCTCATAAAATTCTAAATGGTTCGTACCAAGATATCAAGCTTCCCAAATTGAGTTTTGATGAAATCTGCCAAAGAAGCAATGCAAACGGAGTCATTCACATCCCGCTGATGAAAGACCACATTAGAGAGACCAGATTCTTTGAGCTGTCTTACAGCTTCAAGACCCCACCCTTCTTTACATCCCTCGCTGTTAGTATGGCCATGATGCCCATTGGAAGCTAGTTGTGTATTGAACTATTGATCCCAAGTCCAATGCCCTTATTAGCCTAGGCTTGATTGTGTTTGATACAGTTGTTTACATGAGGAGAGAGAACAAGTACCTGTTTGCAACTGGATGGGATGGAGAAGGAGAGAATAATAATTGGAAGAGGGTTTGGGGAATAAGGGGTCTATGGGCATTTTGGGTATTTGGAGAAAGAGAAGAAGTAAATCCAAAATCTCTCCGGATGTCCTGATTTGTTGAAAAACTTAAGTCCCATTTTGAAATCTTTAAGGGCACGTTTGGTAACAGGCGAGAAATCCATATATCCGATGATTCTTCACTACCACTAGAACAAAGATTCCTTGATGGGGATTTTGTATAGTCGATGATTTCACATTGATATTGGTGTGTATCGATGTATATAACTAAGAAAAATAGGGTTAGGTGTGCAAATCTACTTAAGTGAGGATTTTAAAATCTTATGGGGGGTGTTCTGATATGGAAATCCTAACAAATGAGGATTTTCATTTATCTAAATCCTCAGGAATTTACAATTGCCAAACATGGATCTACCACAACTTTATGGAAATTGAAAATATTTTCCCTAAATATTTGGTTGCCAAACGTGACTTAAGTATTTTTTTTGTCCTAATTTGAAATCTGGGCAAAACTTTTGAATTTTTTCCATAAATAAAAGACCAATCCTAAAACTAATATGGCAGGATTAAACATCCACTTAAATATAACTTAAAACATAAATAAGTAAATAAAACTCTAAAGAGACTAAGATATGTGGCTTGGCCCAAAGAACTGGTGGAAGTGGATGAGGCAGGCCCATTGATGGGTCGTCCCATCAGGACTATGAGTCTGTCTTGCATCAACTTGCCCGCATATGTGGGAGTAGGGTAAGGAGACCTAGGCCCTAGATGACCCTTCAAATCAACCTAACTTGACTACTATTTCTTGTCGGTGTGAGCCTAACTTGATTTACTAATTTAAGATCTTGGGTTGGGTTCAGTTGAAATTGCCGGTACAATGGTTTGATCTTAGAAATATAAAGAGGTTTTAACCTATACCTTACCTTTAAAGATAGCTTTCAATTCCCCTCCCGAAGTTTGAATGTTTTCCATTGAGGGGTGGTGATCTAACATACATTTTCTCATTTTTTTTTTTGGATCTTAGAGCATGTTTGGATATGTATAGAATATATTTTTTAGATTTAAAAACTTTCATAATAAAATATGATAATATCGGAGTATTGTTGTTGTGTGGTAGTTTCCAAAAAAGTTAATAGTTTTTAATAGGTTTGTTTAGTAGTTATCCCAAACTATAATATACTTTAAATTCAAGAAGGACCTCGATGTTCAAATCAAAGAAATAGTCAATAACTTTATAATTTTGTTTCAATGTTTTTTTTTAATTGACAAGAGACGACAACATTTCTTGGAAACTCAATTCCACAAAAAAAAAATCCCCTTGGGCTACCACATTGGGGGGATCGGAGATTTCAGGGGCGGACCTACATGTATAATATTGGGGACTGAAGCCCCCACTAAGATTGAGAAAAGCCCATTAGGCCCTAAGGGAAGTCTGGCCCAGCCCCCACTTAAAATATTCCATAGCCCCCACCTCCATTTCCTCAACTCAAAATGCTCCCTTCCCCGATCTCTCTTTCCCTCTCCAAAAAAAAAAAAAATTCAAATCGGCAAATCCTCCCATCTCCTTCCCCGACATCGATGCACCCCTGTTATTCCTCCCTCCGGCACGTATGCATCTCTTCTCTCCCTCTCTCTCTTAGTCTACCTATCTCAATACATCTTTCTTACTCTCTCCGTCTATATCTCTCTTACTCTCTCAGTCTCTCTCTCTTGTTGAATCTCTTTATCTCTCTCTCAATCTCCATCACTTATCATTTTTTTTTTTGCTTTTTCAAATAGGGGTTAAACACTGTCTTCAAATGGTGGATTTATATGGATCTCTACAAATCAACCTTAACTAAACCTAACAAAAAACTCCTCCCCATATCTTTTTTTTTTTGTTTTCTCAAGTATGAAAATATGTTTGGTTTTGATAAAGAAAAAGGTGTATTTGGATTAAATGTATATGAATACATTGAGTGGTTTAAATGTAATTGGATTAACCACATCTACAACATCATCTGCAATGCATTAAGCACATGAATGCCTTCTCCAAAATATGATGGGTCTGCTACATGGTATGCACCAAGCAACCTAGAAATAAGTTACTAGTATGCACACAATTAAAACTCGCAAGTGCACAAGATCACTATGTAGTGTAGTGAATTGTAAGTACGAGATCGATCCCACGAAGACTTGTGATAAAACAATGTCAAAATTAACTGAAAATCAGAATATTAAAATAAACAATTTGAATGATGAAAAGTGGAATTAAATTATAAAAAACAGTAATTTAAGGTATCAAAAACTAATTGGAAAGTAACCTAAAAACAACTAGTATGAGAATTGAAAAACAGTAATAATGAATGAATGAACTAGGGTTTCATCTACTCCCCTAACCAATCCTATGCTTGTCCTTATTATCTTTTAATCAAAAATCAGATTTTATCAGTGAAATCTATCAACCTAGACCATGGCATATGCGTCTAGATTATTATTCCCCTAAACCTAATTCATGAGTGGCATACTACATGAATTGCTCATTATGATGCAAAAACTAAGCATGGCATATGTCCTAGTCAAAACAAACATAATGCATAAAAACAATGGGAAAGATAAATGCATGAGTCTAAGCATGGCATATACTTAGATTATTCATGGTTCTAAACCCTAGATGCATAACATCAATATCAATCAAAATTAAGTTAGCTACTCTTAAAATTAATTGAACATCACATGGTTGGCATGGCATATACACAACTCATCAATTAATAACATGGTTTAGAATTTCAACCAACAAAACTGAAATCTGGATTAAAAGACGCCAAAAGAGACTACATAGAACTAGGCTAGGGTTTCAATTACACCCTAGCCCTAAAAAATTTAGCTGCTCATGTCTTTAATGAAAAATAAACTAGAAAGTAGAGTCATAAGAAGAAAACTAGAAGATGATGAAGTTGCAGTGGATGGCCAGCAGCTTGTTCTCCTTTTCTTTGCTCTGAAAGCTCTCCAAAAGATGCTCCAAAGGTGGCTATACGGCAGCTAGGGATTTTGGGATGAAGATGGCTGATTTTTGTGATGATAGGGTGTTGTTATGGTGGCTGGAATTATTCTGGACGTGGCTGCTGTAATGGATAGATAATGGCTGCTTTTTGTGCTGAAATTAGAGTTGAACGTGGCTGGGTTTATGGAATGAATGGTGCTGGAATTACTGTTCACGTCCTTCCCTTGTATGCTATTTATAAGTCTTGAAAACAACCCCTTTTAGTAAGTAGTTCCTTTGTAGAAATAGATCTTCAACCTTCCTTATAATTAGGAAACCTAATTAGATTGAATAAGGAGTCTTCTTTCTTGTTTTAGCAAGCTTTCTAAATCTGGTCCCACAAATCTGAGATTAGTTGCAAGGAATCAAATCTAAACTTTTGACATAAAAGTGGGCCCTATTTGATGCATGTAACATAAGTGTGGGACCCCTCTTTTAGGACTTCTATCTTGACTTGAACTCTTGCTCCAAATTTTCCTTTCTTTCTTTCCATGTTTTTCTCCATTCTTGAACTCCACTTCTAACTTGAATAAGACTTCTAATTTCTGAAATTCTTCTATTTGTAATAGATGTGGGCCCCCTTTGTGCGTGTAACCCTAGATTGGGTTTCTTCTTTCTTTCTTTCTTTTGCTTTTCTTCTTTGATTTGAATTGTAAGTTGTCCCAAAGAATTAGAAAGTGATCTTGAAATCTGGAATAGCTTGAATGAGACCCACCATGGCCCTACTTGATGATTCAAGCCCATCTCTTCATTAATTCTTCTCTTTTTGCTCCTTTTTACCTTTGCATAAAAATTAAGAAAGGCTATGTAAAATCAAATAAAATAACTCTGACTAGCACAAGATGAATCAAATATTAGAGCTTAGATTGCAAACAATTAAGCACTTATCAAATTCCCCCAAACTTACCTTTTGCTAGTCCTCGGGCAAAACAATAAAATAAACAAGGTAGAAAATTAAAACACTAAAATTTGAAACCTATCCTTAATTCCACCATTAGTCTCAGCGATGTCTGATCAATACATGATTCAAAGAAGCAAGAGTCGCAACCAGTTCACAATCCACATGCTCAAAGGGTCGTGTGTAAAACAATACCAACATAACTTTTAGTTTAGGCTTTCACACAACCAAACAATCATTTTTGCAATTCAGTTTGACTTCAATTCTCACCATGCATACACTCTAAATAAAACACTCAATAATTGGCTAAGAGTGAACAGATAATGATCTCATGAAAAATTCCACAGGCTTGAAGTGAAATCACACACCATAGGCTCCCATTCCATCTCATCTCCACACTGGGACTACACTTCACCTAGAATCAAGTAGGACTTTTACACAGGTTATCATGGGGTTAGGGTGAAGGGTTATGAATGAAAGGAAATGGATAACAAGATCTAAGGAATTTGCGTAGAATCACAGTTCAAGTTCCTTATACACTTCTGATTTTGGCGGCGAAGGCTTGCATTTTGAGTTTCCATATTGCTGAGTCACACGTGTACCCTCCTTTATTCTTTTTTTTTCTTTTGTTTTTTTCTGTTTTTTTTCTCTTTTCCTTTTTTTTTTTTAACACTGAAGCTATAGAGATGCAAGTTAACGGCAACTTTTCCTTTTTTTTTTTCTTTTTCTCAAGCCTTGCACACATTTTGTAATGAACCTTGAATTCATCTTTATACTTCCTTAGATAAGGTAAGGCTATACATATGGTAAGGTAACTCCCTCAAACTTAGGGGTTGGTATGGGTGCAAGAAATGTCTTAATTAAGGCTCAACATGGATAACTAGCGGTAAACATCAAAGGGGATGGATAGAAAAGCACAAACTAGTCAAACATGGCCTAAAATCATCTCTTATGGTTCATGTAGTCGAAATTTGCCTCAATCGGATAAAAATGAGAGTTCTAGCATGTTTTTCCATATAAAATTCAGAACATGTGATCAAAGAATGATAATTGAAAGATCATAATACTCAACATATAACCCTCTCAAGAATAAGCATTTAGGCTCAAATCTCACTAGGTTGCACAAGTTTTCACCAAAAGCATCTAATCATTCAATTATGCGCGAGCTTTCAACCTCAGACTATATTAGCATTGTAATCCACACAGTGATAGCTCGACATGCTTAAACGAGATTTACAACAATTGAATAATAAAAAGAACTAGCATAATTAAGTTCGATGAACCATGCAAGACAAATCATCATTACTCATCATTGTGGTAGGAAGGAACTATGACTCAAAGAAAAACAAATATTTTTGTGATTTTCGAAAAAAATTTTAAAATTTTTATGTATTTTTGGACTATAATGACTATTAATGACTAAGACTCTTCCCCTAAACTGAAATTAAACATTGTCCCCAATGTTGTAAAATAAAGTAAGAAGAAAACACTAAAAACATAAAAGAAAAGTAAGTGATAACACAAAGAAAAGGGTAAAAGAACTCAGCTGGATATGGAGTACATCGCCAGCTCTGAATCGCCATCCTCAACTTTTCCTTGCAAAGATCCGGGCTACCTCCCAGTAGTGCTTGCTTTAGAGTCTTCAGCCAGACTGTGCTTCTCTATCAAGCGGAAGGGGAATCTGTGAATGTAATCACATCCACATCCTTGTCAAAAATCTGCTCCCAATAGGGCTTGAGCCTATGTCCATTGACTTTGAACCTGTTACCATTCTTTGGATTATAGATCTCAATAGCCCCATGCTCAAATACCTGAGTGACCTCGAACGGTCCACACCATCTGGACTTTAGCTTCCCTGGAAATAATTTGAGTCTAGAATCGAAAAGTAATACCTTCTGTCCCACCACAAATGTCTTCCTTAATAGCTTCTTATCATGGAATATTTTAGTCTTCTCTTTGTACAGCTTGGACTTCTCATATGCTTCATATCGTAGCTCCTCAAGCTCATTCAGTTGTAACTTCCTCTTCTCACCTGCCTCCTTCATATCAAAATTAAATTTCTTGATCGCCCAGAATGCCCATGTGCTCCAATTCCACTGGCAGATGACATGCTTTCCTATAGACCGAACGATATGGAGACATGCCTATAGGAGTCTTGTAGGCTGTCCTATATGCCCAAAGCGCATCATTCAGCCTTAAATACCAATCTTTCCTGTTGGGCTGCACTGTCTTTTCTAGAATCTGCTTGATCTCTCTATTACTCACTTCTACCGGGCCACTAGTCTTAGGGTGGTACGGAGTAGCTACCTTGTGAGTTATCCCATATTTCTTCATTAATGCTTCAAAAGACCTGTTTTTGAAGTGACTGCCACCATCACTAATGATGGCTCTGGGTGTCCCAAATCTTGCAAATATCATGTTCTTCAGAAATTCCAAAACCACCTTATGGTCATTTGTTTTACTTGGGATAGCCTCCACCCATTTGGACACATAGTCTACTCCTACCAAAATGTAGAGATAACCATAGGATGATGGGAATGGTCCCATAAAATCAATCCCCCACACGTCAAAAAGCTCCACCTCTTGTATGCCCTTCAGTGGCATCTGATTCCGTGAGGAATGTTCCCCATTCGCTGGCACCTATCACAACTTAAACAAAAAGTATGTGCATCTTTAAATATAGAGGGCCAAAAGAAACCAGATTGAAGTACCTTAGCAGCTGTCTTCTTTCATCCAAAATGTCCTCCACACACCTTGCTGTGGCAATGTGTTAAGATGCTTTGAACCTCTTCCTCTGGTACACATCTTCTAATGATCTGATATGAGCAGTACTTGAACAAATATGGGTCATCCCAGTAATAGAAACGTGCCATGTGCACCATCCACTTCTTGTCTTGATTAGTAAAATGCATTGGGAACTCACCACAAACCTTGTAATTCACCAAGTCTGCAAACCATGGAGGCTTGGTAATCTGAAATAACTGCTCATCTGGAAAAGAGTCATTTAGCGGAATTTCGTCCCCTTTGAATGCCTCATCATTCAGCAATCTGGATAAATGGTCTGCCCCTACATTCTCACTGCCCTTCTTATCTTTTATCTTAAGGTCAAATTCTTGTAGTAACAACACCCATCTAATTAGCCTTGGCTTTGCATCCTTCTTGTTCAATAGATACTTCAATGTTGCATGATCTGTGTAGATTATTACCTTAGACCCAACAAGGTACGATCTGAATTTTTCTAGTGCAAAAATTACAGCAAGAAGTTCCTTCTCAGTAGTAGAGTAGTTCAGCTGTGCATCATTTAGAGTCCTGGAGGTGTAGTAAACCACATGTGGAAGCTTCTCTACTCTTTGGCCAAGCACAGCCCCCAAAGCATAGTCACTCGCATTACACATGAGCTCAAATGGCAAACTCCAATCAGGTGCCATGATAATAGGGGCTGATGTCAAAAGCATTTTCAGCAGCTCAAATGCTCACAAGCAATTTTCATCAAAAACAAACTCCACCTCTTTTTGAAACAATGAACAAAGTGGTCTTGCAATCTTGGAGAAATCCTTAATGAATCTGCGATAGAATCCCGCATGCCCAAGGAAACTACTCCCTTCACGGGTGGTGGAAGTTTGCTGATCAAGTCTATCTTAGCCTTATCCACCTGTATCCCCTTGCTTGTTACCACATGCCCAAGTAGAATGCCATGTTTCACCATGAAGTGGCATTTTTCCCAGTTTAACACCAAATTACACTCCTCACATCTCTTTAGCACAAACTCCATATGATACAAACAGTTATCAAATGATGATCCAAAGACAGAGAAGTCGTCCATGAATACCTCAATAAAGCGCTCCACCATATCGGAGAAAATACTCATCATGCATCTCTGAAAAGTTGCTGGTGCATTGCAAAGCCCGAAAGGCATCCTCTTGTAGGCAAATGTCCCAAATGGATAAGTAAAAGTGGTCTTCTCTTGGTCCTCTGGAGCAATAGGAATCTGATTGTATCCACTGTAACCATCGAGAAAACAATAATGTGAATGCCCAGCTAGCCTCTCTAACATTTGATCAATGAATGGTAATGGGAAGTAATCCTTTTTGGTAACTGTGTTAAGCTTCCGGTAGTCTATGCATACCCTCCATCCAGCGGTAACTCTAGTAGGAATCAGCTTATCATGTTCGTTCTTTACCACTGTCATACCACTCTTCTTGGGAACAACTTGCACTGGGCTAACCCACTTGCTTTCGGAGATTGGGTAGATGATCCCAACGTCTAATAGATTAAGAATTTCTGCTTTGACAACCTCCTTCATATGAGGGTTGAGTCTCCTTTGTGCTTCCCTTGTAGGTTTAGACTCTTCTTCTAACAAGATACGGTGCATACACATGGTTGGGCTTATACCTTTGATATCTGCAATGCTCCACCCCAATGCTGTCTTGTGATCTTTTAACACTTTTAACAACTTGCTCTCCTCATCAGAACTCAAATCACTGGCTATGATACATGGCAAAGTCTAATGTTCTCCCAAATAGGCATATTTGAGATGTTCAGGTAATGGCTTTAATTCTAACTTTAGTGCTTTTAAAACAGAAGGAACGGGTTGCTTTGTGGAAGAACCCAGAATTTCATAAGAGTTAGAATATTTACTTGGAATTGAGGGGAGTACTTCTAGCTGATTTACAATCTCCATAAGTGTTGCCTCAAGCTCATCACAATCATGCTTGATTTCAGATTTGGTGAGGCCTTGCTGAATGCATGTCCAACTCCTCCGTGCACCCATGTGCTCTTGGAAACACCTCTACTATAGCCTGCTCAATTACCTCAATCTGAAAGCAATCTTCATCTCTAGGCATTTTCATAGCTTTGAACACTTGAAACTTAATGTTCTGCCCAATGACCTTCATTTCAATTGTGCCTTTCTGTACATCTATCTTTGAACCCGCAGTGGCCATGAAAGGTCGGCCGAGTATAATAGAAAGGTGGTGAGGCAATGATACACTCTCCATGTCTAGTACCACAAAGTCAGTAGGTAATATGAATTCTCCTACCTTCACCAAAATGTCCTCCCAAATGCCCCTTGGGTGCTTCACACTCCTATCTGCCAATTGCAATGTAATTGAAGTTGGTTTAAGCTCTCCCAAACCCAAATACTCATAGACTGAGAATGACAGCAAATTGATACTCGGACCCAAGTCTAGTAAAGCTTTCTCAAAAGTATGCTCTCCTATCTTGCAAGGTATAGTAAAGCTCTCAGGGTCCTTCAGTTTTGGAGGAAGCTTTCTTGAAAGAACTGCACTGACTTCCTCAGTTAACTTAACTTCTTCATTATCTCTGAATCTCCTCTTATTTGTACATAACTCTTTGATAAACTTTGCATAAGAGGGTATCTGCTTGATAACATCAATCAGTGGAATGTTAATCTCTACCTTCCTTAGAGTCTCGAAGATGTCTTGAGTGAATTGATTTTTCTTCTCTTGTCTCGGCCTCTGAGGGTAAGGTGGAACTGGCTTATAGACCCTCTCTGGTGCTTTAGAAGTTGTTTCCTGAATAGGAGTTTGCCTTGCATTTTCCTGTGGCTCAATGTCTACAGTTTTCGGATTTGCATGTGTTCCATTCACGCTGGTGTCTATGGCTGTACCATGTTGCCTCATTCTCCTGTAGACCTTCCCTGGCATCTTTGGTGACGATAGTTATGGCCTTCAGATGCTCATGATTTTTAGGGTTGATTTCAGTCTGACTTGGAAACTTACCGTCCTCCCTCTTGCTCTAGGCATTAGCTATCTGACCCACTTGTGCTTCCAGCTTTGCCAAACTCTGTTGAGTATTTGTAATTGCTTGGCTATGTTGTTGAAAAGTAGCCTGAGATGACTGAATAAACTGGGTCACCAAACTTTTGAACTCATCTTCTTGTGGCTTTTGTGCATTGTTCTGAGAAAAATTATTATTCTGGTAGCTTCTCTGCTGTCCTTGATATTGGTTCTGATTCCCTTGATTTCCTTGACTGTTTTGAGTCCCTCCCCAAGAAAAGTTTGGATGATTCCTCCATCCAGAATTGTAGGTATTACTGTAGGGATTGTTGTGCTTAGGAAAAGTGTTACCAACATAGTTGGTTTGTTCCTGGTCTGTAAAAGATGACATGGGACAGCATTCAGTAGTATGGTTAGTGTGAGAACATATAGCACATACTTCCTTTGGTGACTGTCCTTGCATGTTGTTGGAAGCCATTGCTTTGATGAGCATGTCCATTTTTTTATCCATTGCTGCCATCTGGGCAGCGATATTTCCTTGAAATTGGATCTCATATATTCCTTGCTTCTTATCCATCTGTCTGTTTCTACAAGAAAATTGTTGTGAGTTTTCACTAAGAGTTTCAAAAAGATCATAAGCTTCCTCACTATTTTTCTCCATCAGGGCCCCTCCACACGCAGAGTCGACCATTCCCTTATTTAGCTCGTTCAGTCCTTCATAGAAAGCTTGAACCTGATCATCTTTGGTGAGGTTGTGATGTGGACACTTCAATAATAAATCTTTAAAATGCTCCCACGCTTCCCAGAACTGATCTCCATCTTTCTGTTGATATGTTTGGATCTCTCTTCTTAACTGCCTTGTCTTTTGAGCCGGAAAAAATTTCTTCAGAAACTTACTGGCTAGCTGCTGCCAAGAGTTGATAGAACCAGCATCCAAGGAGTTTAACCATATTTTAGCTTTATCCTTAAGAGAGAAAGGAAATAGATGTAGCCTGATGCCCTCTGCAGTAACTCCATGTATCTGTTGTGTCGCGCACAACTCAAAAAACTCCTTAATGTGAAGATAAGCATCTTCATTAGTTAACCCATGATAGTGTGGCACCATATTCAGCAGTTGTGCATGGAGGGTGAAATTTCCAGTCGTATTAGGTGGATAAAGAATGGTGGACGGCTGTTCGGTGTGCAAGGGTATGTAAGATTCTTTCATTGGTCTCTTTTGATTATTTACTACCACTTCTTCATTTTCTTCTCTGTCAGCAATTTTTTTTTTAGGACCTTGATTTATGTTAACACTGGTTTCTTCAAGCTCTGAGTCAGATGAGGGCTGTGTATTGGTTCTTGCCCTTTGAGCCTGTCTTCGATTTCTTCTAAAAGTCCGTTCAATTTCTGGATCGTAGACAATGATGGCTAAGTCCTGAGATCGCCTACCTTGCATATACAGAATTTATGACCGCAAGTAAGCACCTATAAAAGAGTTAATGCGCTAAAATAAGAAAAATAGAAATCTGAAATTAAATAGCTGAAAAACTATGATAAAACAGTAAATAACAGCACTTTAAAACTTCAAGTAACTGAACTAAAAACGAAACTAGACTATGACACTATACTAAAAACAAGTTTTGACACTATTCTATGCAAACAAGTCCCCGGCAGCGGCGCCAAAAACTTGGTATGCACCAAGCAACCTAGAAATAAGTTACTAGTATGCACACAATTAAAAACTCGCAAGCGCACAAGATCACTATGTAGTGTAGTGAATTGTAAGTGCGAGATCGATCTCACGAAGACTTGTGATAAAACAATGTCAAAATTAACTGAAAATCAGAATATTAAAATAAACAATTTGAATGATGAAAAGTGGAATTAAATTATAAAAAACAGTAATTTAAGGTATCAAAAACTAATTGGAAAGTAACCTAAAAACAACTAGTATGAGAATTGAAAAACAGTAATAATGAATGAATGAACTAGGGTTTCATCTACTCCCCTAACCAATCCTATGCTTGTCCTTATTATCTTTTAATCAAAAATCAGATTTTATCAGTGACATCTATCAACCTAGACCATGGCATATGCGTCTAGATTATTATTCCCCTAAACCTAATTCATGAGTGGCATACTACATGAATTGCTCATTATGATGCAAAAACTAAGCATGGCATATGTCCTAGTCAAAACAAACATAATGCATAAAAACAATGGGAAAGATAAATGCATGAGTCTAGGCATGGCATATACTTAGATTATTCATGGTTCTAAACCCTAGATGCATAACATCAAGATCAATCAAAATTAAGTTAGCTACTCTTAAAATTAATTGAACATCACATGGTTGGCATGGCATATACACAACTCATCAATTAATAACATGGTTTAGAATTTCAGCCAACAAAATTAAAATCTGGATTAAAAGACGCCAAAAGAGACTACATAGAACTAGGCTAGGGTTTCAATTACACCCTAGCCCTAAAAAATTTAGCTACTCATGTCTTTAATGAAAAATAAACTAGAAATTTGAGTCATAAGAAGAAAACTAGAAGATGATGAAGTTGCAGTGGATGGCCAGCAGCTTGTTCTCCTTTTCCTTGCTCTGAAAGCTCTCCAAAAGATGCTCCAAAGGTGGCTATATAGCAACTAGGGTTTTTGGGATGAAGATGGCTGATTCTTGTGATGATAGGGTGTTGTTATGGTGGCTGGAATTATTCTGGACGTGGCTGCTGTAATGGATAGATAATGGTTGCTTTTTGTGCTGGAATTAGAGCTGAACGTGGCTGGGTTTATGGAATGAATGGTGCTGGAATTACTGTTCACGTCCTTCCCTTGTATGCTATTTATAAGTCTTGAAAATAGGCCCTTTTAGCAAGTAGTTCCTTTGTAGAAATAGATCTTCAACCTTCCTTATAATTAAGAAACCTAATTAGATTGAATAAGGAGTCCTCTTTCTTGTTTTAGCAAGCTTTCTAAGTCTGGTCCCACTTGTATCTTCTAGAAACTTATTCACATGGACCCACAAATCTGAGATTAATTGCAAGGAATTAAATCTGAACTTTTGACATAAAAGTGGGCCCTATTTGATGCGTGTAACATAAGTGTGGGACCCCTCTTTTAGGACTTCTATCTTGACTTGAACTCTTGCTCCAAATTTTCCTTTCTTTCTTTCCTTGTTTTTATCCATTCTTGAACTCCACTTCTAACTTGAATAAGACTTTTAATTTCTGAAATTCTTCTATTTATAATAGATGTGGGCCCCCTTTGTGCGTGTAACCCTAGATTGGGTTTCTTTTTTCTTTCTTTTGCTTTTCTTCTTTGATTTGAATTGTAAGTTGTCCCAAAGAATTAGAAAGTGATCTTGAAATCTGGAATAGCTTGAATGGGACCCACCATGGCCCTACTTGATGATTCACGCCCATCTCTTCATTAATTCTTCTCTTTTTGCTCTTTTTTACCTTTGCATAAAAGTTAAGAAAGACTATGTAATATCAAATAAAATAACTCTGACTAGCACAAGATGAATCAAATATTAGGGCTTAGATTACAAACAATTAAGCACTTATCACTACATGAATTCCTTTTTGCAATTTCAATATATCTTGCGGATTATCCTAAGAAAGACACTAACCACACAAAATTCTATGAAACACCATTGGTATGATCCTGGCCATTACCCGCCGGTCATAAGCCCCCCTCAAACGAAAATCATGGGTCCGCCACTGGGGGATTTACCGAGCTCCCCCTGGGCACGTAGGGAATTCATTTTTTAAAATCCCTAAGAATTCAATTTCATGCAAATAAACATGCCTTGTTATATGTTCAGGATAATAAATTGGTGGTAAAGTAATTCCTTATCTCCTTATAATTTCTGAGAATCATTTTCATGCAATCAAATCAGCCTAGCATGACGGGCAACTAAAAGTCCATGACTCATCCATCTTCACCATCTATCAATCAATGTGATTTTTTGTGTAACCTATAAAATGAACATTTTTGGATCTTGGACAAAAGACCATTTTTATAAAGAAATGGAGAAATAACTAATTTATCCTATTCGAGCCCACCTTTCCTTGTTTAAAGCTAATCATATGAGCAACCATTCTCACGATGTTCATTGTATCAAATTTCACTTCAATATGTAAATGTGGATTGTTCACACAGAGGTGGGCCACACGGGTTTTAATGACCAAGGGTTTGGTAAAGGAACAGGAAAAGAAAAATCATAGGAAGAATAAAGTAAAAAAGCAAGGAATGAGGATATCTCAAGAAAAGAAGTCCCTGTAGATTTGTCATTTCCCCTAGCATGGAGAAGGTCTAGGAAAAATTATAGTTTTTGGGAAACGGGGAAAACTTCAAATATAAATGTTGCCCACCCATGAAGTTCAATCCAATCCCATTGGTCCCAAGGCCCAACCCATTGCCATTTACCATTACATTGTTACCTCTGCATGACATTGGCTGCATGGCATTGACTGACTGAGGGGAGTCTTCCTTTAAATGGGCCAATTGCATTTTAATACTTTTATCATTTTAGGAAATCTGAGTCCTACTTGGGCAAGTTTGTTTTCACGAGGGCTGAAATGGAATAAAATAAGTGTCAAATCAAGAGGAAAAAGAGGGAGGGAGTTATAGGTAAAAGTACAAAATGACAAATTTAGGCATCCCTTTTTTGTCACCTAGTGCCATTTAGGAGAACTTTTATTGTCATTTTGTGCCTTTTAAGAGTAAATTTTTCTTTCATTTTATGCTTTTACTCTCAATTCCGTTCTCTTTCTTTTTTCTCTTGTTATTTGAACATTAACACTATTTCATTACGGCCCTCATGCAAACCAACAGGTAGTATATCCCAAGTGCCACGTCCTAGAATGTGCTGTGAACTAGCACATTAAATGGATGGTCATTATCATCGTAGACCGGTCAACATTAAATATCATTATCAACAAAACCTTGTCCCAACAATGTTGGAAGAGTCAACATTAACTATGTAAGTTAGAAAAAGCCATATTTCACTAATTATATTTTTTTTTTTTGCAGTAGTGGATGGTAATAATGGTATAGCTCTTGGAGCTGCAATATTTGGTAAGTATGCAAGTTTTGTTGAATTTGTTTTATTTTTATCATCCTTATTTTTTAGATTTAAGGTTAATATTATTGATTTACCTTAATTATTTATATTTTTTTGAAATAGGAAATATATTCATCATCATTACGTTAATGATACCAATGTGAGTAATAAATTTTCACAAGTATATTTTTCAATAAGCTCTCTCTCTCTCTCATTTTTTTATCTGATAGTTTTGGCGTGTATTTAATTAATGTATATAGGATGCGGATGGAAAAGTCAGCAGGAGTACCATACTTCCACATATTCAATCTCGTGATGAGTTTTAACTTTCGGTTTTAGGATTTAAAACTACATGCTAGATTATCCAATGCCTTCTTTCTCTCATTTTTTTATCTGATAGTTTTGGCATGTATTTAATGTATATAGGATCCAGAAGGAAAAGTCAGCAGGAGTACCATACTTCCACATATTCAATCTCGTGATGAGTTTAACTTTTGGTTTTAGGATTTAAAATTACATGCTAGATTATCCAATGCCTCAATTGATTTGTACTCTTTAAGGTGGGCCTTGCATGAAAGTGGGCACTTTTATGAAAAAAAACATCGTAGTGTTTCTCCGTTCTTTCAGTAAAACCTTAAAAAAGGTCGTTCAATATTAACATTAAGCATGAAAGAATGAAGATGGGCTGCTGTTGGTAACTTGTGATGCAGCAGTAAACCCAAGTCTTCCAATCGGAACTTGAATGTTTCGAAGATTGGAGCTCCCAAATTCTATTATTTTTCTCAACATTCCATCTTGGGCTGGAATTGTTAGTATCTACGAGTATAAACCATAAGAGGCTGGAGATTTTTTTTTTGAACGGTAATGAAAGCTTCATTAAGCGAAACGCAAAATACAAAGCTAAACAAAACACAAAAAGAAAAGAGGAGGGTGAAGGTAAAGAGTGTTGTACTACCCTCAAACCCAAATTACATAAACCATACGCACGAGGATACACCCTATCAACCCCTTGCTTGACTAACATGCACATATGCGCCTTAGAGTTAGCGGATCTCACCTCATGATAGTTTTGAACGGTAATGAAACCTTTCTGAAATGCAAAATACAAAGCTAAACAAAACACAAAAAGAGAAGATGAGTGTGAATGTAAAGAGTGTTGTACTACCCCCAAATCCCAATTACATAAACCATACCCACAAGGATACACCCTATCAACCCTTGCTTGGCTAACACATCAGCCATAGAGTTAGCGGATCTTACCTCATAACAGGAGATAGCATTGAGGCCAGCCGCTAACTCTCTAATTTCATTGAAATGAAATTGAAATATCCAATGATTCACCTTTTGGTTGGACACACAGGCGCTTTCATTAGAAGTGCTTTTTTTCTATATTAAGCGATCCATTATATATTATTCTTGAGAACAACCTAAGACCTTTCGAAATAGCTAACACCTCCACTTCATTGGAATCACAAATGCCCATATTCTTGGAGAATACAAGTAACAACGCATCTTTATAATTAAGAAGCACTCCTCTAATTCCCTCTGGCCCTGGGTTACCCCTTGAAGCTCCATCCACATTGAACTTTAGACCCCCAAAAGGAGGGAGAGACCAAGGGACGGATCTGTGAGAAGTAATAAAAAAAAAAACCCGTCAACGAGAAATTGTCAAGAATAGTGATAAAATATTTTGTAAACACATTCGTTGGTCCACAGTCCACACATCAGAGTGGATGATCTCAAGGGTGGGCCTGGATCCTTCTGCCTTAGACAATAGTTTTCTTGTTGCATTTTCTTGTCACACATGATTTACATGTTGGCAATTCAATTTTCGTAAAAGATCCACTTCCTTACCCAATCGGATCATCCTATCTTTATCTATGTGGCCTAATCTGGTGTGCCATTTTATAAACTCAGAAGTTGTGTCATGCATTATAAAAGAAGATGAAAAGCCACCATTTAATTATGACAATTCAAAACATATAAGTCTCCTAAAATTGAACCCCATGCATGAAAAGAATTATTTTTCTAATAGAAACTATATCATGCCTAAAATGAAAATCAAAATTGCTCCTCACAGTCATACACGAAAGGAGGTTTCGCTGCATGCCAAATAGAAATAGCTTCTCATGGAGCACTAGAGTCTCTAGTAGAAGCGAAAATGAAATAATTACCTACTCCTAACGCGTCTTCGGCACTATTTCCCATGTAGAGCTTATTGCTACCGATATCTATCAACCGAAACTCTCGAAATCCATCTCGATCCTTCATCATGTGTATAGTTGCCCTCGAATCAATTATCCAACAGTTAGAATTTTCATGTACATAAAAGGGCTTCAGCACAAACCAAAGACTGTGACTAAGTTAAGGCGTGTATCGTGTTTTGAACTTCTTATCCTCAACGCCATGAAGATCATATCATTGTGCTGATGACACTCTTAGGATTCCCAAATCAATACTTACCACTGTCAGGCGATGAAAATATCTACAATCTCATCTCCGAAACAAAATCCACCTAGTTAGGTTTCAATCATGTGCATTTCAGTCATTGCCCCAACTTCAACATCCACTGTAGAGATTGAAAGAAGCGGACTGGAGTTTTCCAGCATGTTCTAGTCTCATGAGAGTAACTCCTTTGAATTGTATTTCCAAGAACAAAATCGTCACAACCAAAATTAGACACGAGTTATTCTAAGCAGGGCAATACTTGAAAAGGAAGGCACTAATTGCTAATTAGGCTTCCCTGCTCCAAAGTCTCTCCAAAGAAGAGACTTTTCATCTATGGACACAATAGAAGGCCCTATTTTGGAACTGAGTGTCACGACCCGGGCCCGAGATCCGTTAGACCCCCGGATCGCGATCACATACTTACTCCCGTAAACCCCGAATTAACCGAAATTAAGACGGGATCCTCAAGGGATAATCATACAAATTTGCAGAAAATATACAAATTGCGGAATACATATATTTAACATCAACCATTATCAATGTATAATCCCAATTTAAATGTGAGGTTCTTATACATGAATTGTTTTGTCAACCATTGTATATTCACATACAATACAAGGTGACCAAAAATTGAATTCTCAAATAGTTCTCCCAAAAGAAACCCAAAAATGAATCTCCATGTTTTCGACGCACTCGGATACCCGCATCAATTGGTATCTCGTCTATGCCATTCTATCAAACCTCCTGGAGGAACCGGAGCGGTCTCCTCCGCTGGCGCTGGGGCCGCTGCAGGGTCGGCATGGGCAATTGGGCCTATAATGCCATCAATAACACTAATGAACACGACGGTTCAACAATGCATACATAATTCTGTGATACAACATGTTAACACCTACACAATTTCATTCAACTGTATTTCTATCAATTCTAACAATTCATTGCATAGATAATGTCATTAGTCAATTAATGGACATAACAATTTGGCAACTACCATAGCATTCATTTCATTACTTTTCATTCTTTTACCATCTTCCCTCAAAGGAAGGATTCATCTTCCAAATGGAAGGAATAGTATAGTCATAATCTTTCAATGACAGTCATTCAATATTGTGGGACTTACTAGTGCCCGGGCCAGGGGCAACTAGCATCACCACGGAGCTCCGAAACGCCCCCAAATCCATCTACTGCAGTAGGAATAATCATTTGATGAAATAGCTATGTAGTGCCAACTTACGAGTTATCACTTTAATCTATTTCTAGATTCAATTCAAGACATACAAGTCTAGTAAAGCAGTTACGGTACAATACAAACACATACCAATGAGCGAATTCGGGTAATTAGGAATTCCACTCATTTCTTTCATGATTCCAACCAACCATTCGAGTGTAACCATTGGTTATCTAATGTACGTGCTATTCTTGATGTGCATCACTTTTTAATTAATGTGTACAATAGAGTCCCCGTAATTATCACTCATGGGGGTCTAGTCTATAATCCATTAAACATTCAATACTTTGTTAAACTTATGTTCCAATCGCTTGAAATCTTCTTTTTTTATTGCCCATTAATTCAATTAACTTTTAATCACGTCATGATTAGTTCTAAAACTAATTTAAAGAGCGATTATGCTCATAGAAAACATCCACATTGAACGAACCTCGAAAACCAATGTTGACCCCATCAAAGAAAGGGGGTGTCGACACTTTAAAGAAAGGGAGTCGACACCATAAGAAAGGGAGTTGACACCATAAGAAAGGGAGTCGACACCCAGACAAAACCCAGGTCCGGTTGAGCGAGTAATCACTCTGCCCGGGAATTGAAAACGTATAAGCCTCATGGAGTCGACACCATAATGAAAGGTGTCGACACCTGGACAGAACCCAGGTCCGATTTCTGTACAGAATTTTCCACTTCTTCCGGCACGCTTTGATTCTTCTCATCCCAACCTTGGTTTCTTTCACTACATCTTCTTCTCAGTCATTCTATACATAAACACAAACATAGATATACATATATGTATACTTCTAATCCATCATTTAATCACAAATGACATTCTAAATCACCATGGAAATCCACCTAAATTACAATAAAAATCGCATATGACTTTCAATCTAAGGAATGAGCATAAGATTAACATCAATCACATAGAACTATGCACACTTGCCTCTCTTGAGTTTCTAGAGCAAAACCCCTCTTCCTAAGCTTGAATTTGAGGTCAAACCCCTTTTTAATCAAACCCTAATTTCATAAAAACAAGAAAAATGGACATTTATGAGCCATTAATGCTAGCAACTACCTCTACACATTTAATGGAACTTGGAAACCCTATAAAAGTCCAAGACACTTACTTGTAGCTCAAATGAAGAATATTGAGTTCTTCCTCAAGCTCCAAATGTTCTAAAAATGGAGGATGAGATGAGGAAGAAGATGAAGTTCTTCTCCAAAATCACTTGCAAGCTCTCTAATCTTCACACTTGATGGAGGAAATGGAAGGAATAGAGAAAGAGATGGAGAAGTTGCCTACGGTTTACTATTGAAATGAAATGAACCCATCTCTTAGCTTATATAAGCTATCATTTTGCATTTAAGTCCACTTTCATATACTCATTTACACTTTAAGTCAAATGAGGGCTCTTTTGACTAATCTTAAGTCAAAACTAATTGCGTATTTATGAAAGTTAATGTATTAATCAAGATGTACGCGATGGTGTCAAGAATTACCGTATTCGACGAAGTACGTGAAAATCCGTATTTACGAAGAAGTCCTTATCTCTACTCATTTAAACCAAATCTCAATTCAATGATCTTAATTTCATTCAATCTCACTTCATTATGCTCAATTCAATCATTAGAGACTTGTTTATCTCTTTTTGGTCATTAACCAACATTAATTCAATTAATTATGCTTAATTAGCATAATTCTCAATTAATTAGCCTTAATCATCATTAATTCGAGACGGAGTGTAACATTCCCCTAAACTTTTAGAACCATTCGGTCCTCCGAATGCAATAAAATTCAATAGACAATTAAAGCAATTCATAATTACCTGAATGAACAATTCTGGGTTCTTTTGAGCCATTTGCTCTTCAAGCTCCCATGTAGCTTCATTGGGTTCATGATGAGCCCAAAGAACTTTAACCCATTTGATTGTCCTTGTGTGAAGGACTTGCTCCTTTGTGTCAATAATCTCTTTTGGCTTTTCCACATAGTTGGTATTTGGCAAAACTTGGATCTCCTCGTGATGAATGATGTGAGAAGGATCTGCCACATATTTCCGAAGCATCGACACATGGAAGACATTATGAATACCGGAGAGTTCCGGTGGAAGATCCAGGCGATACGCCACATCTCCAATTCTGCTTTTGATCTTGAAAGGTCCAATAAATCTCGGTGAAAGCTTGCCTTTCTGTCCAAACCGAATTGTACCTTTCATAGGAGATGTCTTCAAGAATACCAAATCATCAATGGCAAACTCCAGATCACGCCGACGATTGTCAGCATAGCTCTTCTGTCTTGATCTGGCTACCTTCAACCTGTCTTGGACCTTTTGTACCCTTTCTGCTGTTTCAGCAATGACAGTAGGACCATGGAAACTCCTCGTTCCAACTTCCTCCCAGCTAACTGGAGTCCTACATCTCCGACCATAAAGTGCTTCAAAGGGTGCCATTTCAATGCTGGAGTGGTAGCTATTGTTGTACGCAAATTCGCACAATGCTAAGTGTTCATCCCATTCACTCCCAAAATCCATAACACTGGCACGAAGCAAATCTTCTAAAGTCTGAATAGTCCTTTCAGATTGTCCGTCTGTCTGTGGATGATATGCGGTGCTAAACCGAAGTCTAGTACCCATAGAGTTTTGGAATGACTGCCAAAATGAGGAAACAAACCGACTATCCCGATCAGAAACAATCGAGACCGGTGTTCCATGCAATCGGGTCACTTCCTTGACAAACAGTCTAGACATGTCACTAAATCCCATATCTTTTCTAAAGGGAAGGAAATGCGCGGACTTCGTAAGACGGTCAACAATCACCCATACGGTATCATGTTGCCTCCTTGTCCTTGGTAAACCCGACACAAAGTCCATCGTGAGATGTTTCCACTTCCATCTAGGAATATTCAAAGGGTGAAGTAATCCGGGCGGTTTCTTGTGCTCAAATTTCACACGTTGACAAGTCATGCAAGAAGACACATAACCTGCTATCTCCCGCTTCATGTTGTTCCACCAAAATCTGTCCTTAAGATTTCTATACATCTTTATACTTCCTGGGTGCATAGAATATCTTGTGTGGTGAGCTTCATACATTATTGCTTGTTTCAAATCATCTTGTGCTGGGACACATAATCTGTTTCGAAAATACAGAATTCCTTCTACCAACACAAAGTCTGGTCTTGCTGCAATGTTTTCCTTGATCCTTACAAATTTCGGATCTTCAAACTGTCTATCCTTGATCTGCTGAATAAGCAATGGTTCGAAGACGGACATCGCTGCAATTATAGTTCGTTTGTCCACTGTCTCAACATACACATCCAAGTCCTTGAATTCATTAACTAGATCCCATCCACGCGCCAATGATGCCAAGTTAGCAGATTTTCGACTCAAAGCATCAGCTACAACATTACCCTTTCCAGGTACATATGTGAATGGAAAATCATAGTCCTTGATGAGCTCTAACCAACGACGTTGTCTCATGTTTATGTCGTTCTGAGTGAACAGGTATTGAAGGCTCTTATGATCACAGTGAACTTCAAAAGTCTCACCGTACAAATAATGTCGCCATTGCTTCAACGCAAATACAACTGCCGCAAGCTCCAAATCATGCGTCGCATAATTCTTCTCATGTTCCTTTAGTTGACGCGAACCGTAGGCAATGACCCTACCTCTCTGCATCAATACACATCCCAATCCAACACCCGAGGCATCTGAGTAAACCTCAAATCCTCCTGTTCCTTCGGGTAAGGCCAAGATTGGGGCTGAAATCAACTTCTGCTTCAAAACCTGAAAACTTGACTCACATGCATCATTCCATTGGAATGGAACGTCCTTCCGAGTCAACTTCATCAACGGAGCTGCGATCTTAGAGAAGTCCTTCACAAATCTCCTGTAATAGCCGGCCAACCCTAAGAAGCTCCGAACTTCTGACACATTTTTCGGACTATGCCAATTGCTAATTGCTTCAACCTTGGCTGAATCAACAACCAATCCATCTCTGGTAATTATGTGATCCAAAAATGCAACTTTTTGCAACCAGAATTCACACTTCTCGAGTTTTGCGTATAGCTTGTGATCTCTTAGTAATTGCAAGGCTGTCCGAAGGTGGTGTGAGTGCTCTTGTTCTGACTTTGAGTATACCAGAATGTCATCAATAAAGACTACGACGAACTGGTCCAGATATGCAGCAAATACTCTGTTCATCAAAGCCATGAAAACTGCAGGTGCATTTGTTAGACCAAAAGGCATCACTAAAAATTCAAAGTGGCCATAACGGGTCCTAAATGCAGTCTTCTGCACATCTTGATCTCTTATTCGAATCTGATGATATCCAGATCGAAGATCAATCTTGGAAAAGTAGGCCGCGCCCTGGAGTTGATCAAACAACTCATCAATCCTCGGCAGTGGATACTTATTCTTAATTGTTACTTGGTTTATCTGCCTATAATCGATGCACATCCGAAGAGTGCCATCCTTCTTCTTCACAAACAGGACCGGTGCTCCCCAAGGTGAGACACTAGGCTTGATAAAACCTTTGTCGAGCAAATCTTCTTTCTGCTTTTTCAACTCATACAACTCCGACGGTGCCATCCTATACGGTGCCTTCGATATTGGTGTTGTACTCGGCAGAAGTTCAATAGTGAAGTCTACTTCCCTTGCTGGAGGTAAACCTGGCACCTCATCTGGAAATACGTCTGGAAATTCACAGACTACAGGAATATCCTTTAACTCCTATGCAGGCTTCTTCTCAGAAATAAATGCAATGTAGCCTTCACAACCACTATGCATCAACCGTTCAGCCTTAAGTGCTGAGACAAGCCTGGTATCATATTTCTTACGAACTCCTTCAAACATTACACTGGCATTGGCCTCATCCACTTTGAAAGTGATGATTTTGCGGAAACAGTCTAAACAAGCCCTGTACTTCGCAAGCCAATCCATGCCAAATATTACATCGAAATCATTCATTGTTAACATTACTAAGTCAGCGGGCATTAACACTTCCCCAATTTTGACACTACATTGGGGGACATATAACTCACACACTACTCTCTTCCCTAACGGAGTAGTTACAACAAAATCATATGGCAATTGCATTACCCGTTCTTGCATATCATAACAAAACGAAGGTGCTACAAATGAATGTGTAGACCCTGGGTCAAATAAAGCAATTGCATGTCTACCATCTACCAGAATTGTACCTTCAACCACATTCGTGGCAGCTTCAGCTTGTTCTCTATTTACATTGTAGGCCATTCCTGCTTGCTGTGGCCTGTTTTGTTGTGGTTGTTGCCTCTGCTGTTGCCATTGACGCTGAGGTCCTTGACGTGGCTGCTGCTGACGTTGTCCAGCAGGAGGCGCTGGCAAAGTTAACTGTCTTGGAGGAGCAGGAATCGCTGCTTGCCCTTGAGCAGGCTACTGGTATGGAGCTCTATTGTCTCTCCTAGCTCTTGGACATTGAGACATTCTGTGTTCCAAGGAACCACAGACCAAACAAGCCCCAGTGGTTCTCCAACACGCTTCAGTCTTGTGAGCCTTTCCACAAGTCTCACATACTGGCTTGTCCTCGATCCTTGCAGCAAACCTTTGTTTCTTGTTCTTGTTTTTAAACGATCCTCCCTTCTTAGACCAAGAATTATTGTTGCCACTACTACTCCTCTTTGCATTATCAGCGGATTCTTCTCTGTGTACTTCTTCAGCTGTATAAGCCTTGTCCACGGCATCATCGAACAAGGTGGGAATTTGGCCAGCCATTACCATTTTCTTATAAGTCGGGTTCAATCCATTAATGAACCGATTGACCTTCTTTTCTTCGGTATTCACCATGTCACTGGCATATTTAGACAGCTGGAGGAATGTATTCACATACACCGCTACAGACATTTGGCCTTGCTTCAAATTTAAGAATTCTGATTCCTTCCTCTGTCGTACATGTGCAGGTATGAACTTCCTCTCGAACTGCTTCTTGAAATCTTGCCAGATTGTTTCTTCAGGCTTTGCAATGATCCCATCCTTAACACTTTTCCACCATATTTGCGCTACATCCCTCAACATCGAGGAAGTAAGCGACACTCGCTGCTTGAGGGTACATACCATGTTATCAAACACATCCTCGGTATGCCGTATCCACTCATCAGCTTTTAGTACATCTTCTGCACCCTGGAACTCGGTGGCTCCTCTTTTCCTAAATTGTTCAAAGAGAACATTAGGGTCCCTTTCCTTCGCCTGTACTATCACTTGTGCCCGTGCAACATGATTTGGTTGAACGGGCACTACCGGTGGAGTCTGCATTTGAGCCTGCATCTGGCTCTGTGCTTGCAATATAGAGGTGATTTGGGCTTGCATAGCCAACTGTGCCTCATGACTCTTAGCTATTTGCTCATTGCTTCTAGCCAGTTGAGCTTGCGTGGCCATTTGTACTTCATGACTTCTAGCCATTTGCTCATTACTCCTGGCTAACTGCTCTAGTATAGCAGTGAATCTAGCATTAGCATCCATCACCGGAGGGGAAGGTGTATGACCTTCGTTGACGACGACTTCAATAAAGCCATCATTCCCCGATCCTGATGCCATTCTGTAAACAGTAAGGAAGGTAAGATACACATCTCAACACTTCCATTACACATACATCACATATGCATCACATATATAACTAAATGATTAACACAAATCAAAGAGTGGATTTGTATACGCGTAACGTTCCTCACACGTGCTCACATTCTAAGTTCCTTAAAATTCGTAGCTTAGTTATTTAAACTCGCTCTGATACCATACAATAAGTATGTCACGACCCGGGCCCGAGATCCGTTAGACCCCCGGATCGCGATCACATACTTACTCCCGTGAACCCCGAATTAACCGAAATTAAGACGGGATCCACAAGGGATAATCATACAAATTTGCAGAAAATATACAAATTGCGGAATACATATATTTAACATCAACCATTATCAATGTATAATCCCAATTTAAATGTGAGGTTCTTATACATGAATTGTTTTGTCAACCATTGTATATTCACATACAATACAAGGTGACCAAAAATTGAATTCTCAAATAGTTCTCCCAAAAGAAACCCAAAAATGAATCTCCATGTTTTCGACGCACTCGGATACCCGCATCAATTGGTATCTCGTCTATGCCATTCTATCAAACCTCCTGGAGGAATCGGAGCGGTCTCCTCCGCTGGCGCTGGGGCCGCTGCAGGGTCGGCATGGGCAATTGGGCCTATAATGCCATCAATAACACTAATGAACACGACGGTTCAACAATGCATACATAATTCTGTGATACAACATGTTAACACCTACACAATTTCATTCAACTGTATTTCTATCAATTCTAACAATTCATTGCATAGATAATGTCATTAGTCAATTAATGGACATAACAATTTGGCAACTACCATAGCATTCATTTCATTACTTTTCATTCTTTTTACCATCTTCCCTCAAACGAAGGATTCATCTTCCAAATGGAAGGAATAGTATAGTCATAATCTTTCAATGACAGTCATTCAATATTGTGGGACTTACTAGTGCCCGGGCCAGGGGCAACTAGCATCACCACGGAGCTCCGGAACGCCCCCAAATCCATCTACTGCAGTAGGAATAATCATTTGATGAAATAGCTATGTAGTGCCAACTTACGAGTTATCACTTTAATCTATTTCTAGATTCAATTCAAGACATGCAAGTCTAGTAAAGCAGTTACGGTACAATACAAACACATACCAATGAGGGAATTCGGGTAATTAGGAATTCCACTCATTTCTTTCATGATTCCAACCAACCATTCGAGTGTAACCATTGGTTATCTAATGTACGTGCTATTCTTGATGTGCATCACTTTTTAATTAATGTGTACAATAGAGTCCCAGTAATTATCACTCATGGGGGTCTAGTCTATAATCCATTAAACATTCAATACTTTGTTAAACTTATGTTCCAATCGCTTGAAATCTTCTTTTTTTTTATTGCCCATTAATTCAATTAACTTTTAATCACGTCATGATTAGTTCTAAAACTAATTTAAAGAGCGATTATGCTCATAGAAAACATCCACATTGAACGAACCTCGAAAACCAATGTTGACCCCATCAAAGAAAGGGGGTGTCGACACTTTAAAGAAAGGGAGTCGACACCATAAGAAAGGGAGTTGACACCATAAGAAAGGGAGTCGACACCCAGACAAAACCCAGGTCCGGTTGAGTGAGTAATCACTTTGCCCGGGAATTGAAAACGTATAAGCCTCATGGAGTCGACACCATAATGAAAGGTGTCGACACCTGGACAGAACCCAGGTCCGATTTCTGTACAGAATTTTTCACTTCTTCCTGCACTCTTTGATTCTTCTCATCCCATCCTTGGTTTCTTTCACTACATCTTCTTCTCAGTCATTCTATACATAAACACAAACATAGATATACATATATGTATACTTCTAATCCATCATTTAATCACAAATGACATTCTAAATCACCATGGAAATCCACCTAAATTACAATAAAAATCGCATATGACTTTCAATCTAAGGAATGAGCATAAGATTAACATCAATCACATAGAACTATGCACACTTGCCTCTCTTGAGTTTCTAGAGAAAAACCCCTCTTCCTAAGCTTGAATTTGAGGTCAAACCCCTTTTTAATCAAACCCTAATTTCATAAAAACAAGAAAAATGGACATTTATGAGCCATTAATGCTAGCAACTACCTCTACACATTTAATGGAACTTGGAAACCCTATAAAAGTCCAAGACACTTACTTGTAGCTCAAATGAAGAATATTGAGTTCTTCCTCAAGCTCCAAATGTTCTAAAAATGGAGGATGAGATGAGGAAGAAGATGAAGTTCTTCTCCAAAATCACTTGCAAGCTCTCTAATCTTCACACTTGATGGAGGAAATGGAAGGAATAGAGAAAGAGATGGAGAAGTTGCCTAGGGTTTACTATTGAAATGAAATGAACCCATCTCTTAGCTTATATAAGCTATCATTTTGCATTTAAGTCCACTTTCATATACTCATTTACACTTTAAGTCAAATGAGGGCTCTTTTGACTAATCTTAAGTCAAAACTAATTGCGTATTTATGAAAGTTAATGTATTAATCGAGATGTACGCGATGGTGTCAAGAATTACCGTATTCGACGAAATACGTGAAAATCCGTATTTACGAAGAAGTCCTTATCTCTACTCATTTGAACCAAATCTCAATTCAATGATCTTAATTTCATTCAATCTCACTTCATTATGCTCAATTCAATCATTAGAGACTTGTTTATCTCTTTTTTGGTCATTAACCAACATTAATTCAATTAATTATGCTTAATTAGCATAATTCTCAATTAATTAGCCTTAATCATCATTAATTCGAGACGGGGTGTAACACTGAGCAACCTTAAATGCTCTTGTTTCGTTGATTCAAAGAGGGCACAGTCATTTTTGGCTTCCAGTTCTTCCTAGTGGAGACCTTCCAAGTGAGTACGTTATTCTCGTTCACTGTCCAAACTGTGTTTCCAGTCCTTGATTTGTTCCTCCTCGCTATTGATCTCCGCTTTTACATAACCTATTCATTTTGACACTTCCTTAACTTGTCTTGGAGGATTGTTATTTTCCCAATAGTTTCTTCCTATTGTATTTTGAGTTTTTTCTTCTGTTCTTGAAGCTCTGACAAATGCTTGAAACCTTTTGCGAATTTTTAAGGAAGCGTCCACATCTTGTCTGTAGTTCGCATGAACTCATCCCGGTTGTTCGATGTGATAGCATCATTGAGTTCGGCGTAACTTACTACACTGGATGCTTTAATGTACTCATTCTTCACATGTTCAAGTTCACTAAGTTCCTCCTCTAAGAGTTTAGTTGAAGAGGTTAGTTTACGAAGCAAAGCACGAATTTTGCTGAACTCAGCATCAGGAGAAACAACCACATCTAATGTCATATCCTTTACAATGCAACAACTTTGACCGATTTCTTTCCGTGGATGAGATGGAACCAAAACATAAGAGAGAATCTAAATCAATGGGAACAATTTTTTTTTCTTTTTTAAAACTCAGTCTTTTGACAATCCCAAAGGCTTCTCTACATTAACTAGATGAATGGTCCGGTATACCATCCCATAAACATAAAATAAATAAAATAAAAGTTGAATAAACCTCATTACAATCTCCATCTCAATACCAGCATAATTAAGATTCTGCAATTTAACAAGCATGGTATCGGTGTTACAATGTTGGTAGCATTTTTTATCCAATTATGGATTTAGAAAGAGCACACACGGTTTCATCTATACTGTAAACATACTTACATAGGTATACTTGTCATTTCTCACGTTCCAATATACACTCCACGAAATTGAGACTCTCAAAGTTAAAACTACATTGTAATATGGAATATTTTTGAACTCCTTGTCCTTAAGAATATGCATCACCTGCAATTTCTCAAAACAGTTAAGAGTAATGATATAGGTGAGTCACATTTAAACAAATAATAAGATATTTTAAAATTTTGGAGAAAAAAACTTTCTTACCGTATCGATATGTTGAACAAAAAATGATATTCCGGTAAATGTAGCCGATGCTAATGCAAAGTATTTTATTCTAGATTTTCATCAAGAATTGAGAAGGTACAATCTTTGAATTCAAGCCCGCTACAATTCCTCCAATAAACTTTGTCTGTCTTCTTCGTGTTAGGTTAGTCTATATAGAATTTAAATATATAGGTTGTTAGGTAAAAAGTCCATCACAGTCCTTGTCAGGCTAATAGTGACCAGCTGTTGACAAGAGCTCATGAAAACCGGATGGAAAAAGTAAACAATGCAAACAATGTACAAACATTGTTGACAGAACAATCCGTGAGACAGTGAGATGTCTCGCTATAGCGAGAACGGCGCAGCAATTGTAGTTCGTTCATAACTCTTTTAAAGAGTTGCAAAAAGACTTCTTTCCTGATGAGATTATTTCTAGGAGTCTTAAGCACGAACTTAGGCCTATTTATTGGGTGTTTCTCTCAACCCAAAGTAGACACATAAGACACACAAGAAGTTAATTCTCTCTTGATCTGAGTAGAGATATCCTAAGAGAGATTTCCTTGTTTCTCTAGAGCCATTGAGGGATTGTTCTGAAGGACTGCTCTAGAAGGTTTTTGTTGCTTCTACTCTCTTGTAGAAGATTGATCATCTTGGTGGACAAGGTGCGAGGAGATCAAGTAAGGAGAACGGTGCACGGTGGAAGTCGTGTTAGTGGATTCTGTGCAAGAACAACTACAGTCCTGAGGTCGAGGTACAGACTGAGGTACAGGAGCTTGTGAGTATATCTTGTAAACTGTTCGTGAACTCTTGGTTTCTGGTTCGTGGTTTTTCTCCCGGAAAGGGTTTCCACGGTAAAAATTTGTGTCTGCCTTCTTGTGGTGTGTGATTGGTAGATAGCTAGTTCTATATTGTTTGATTGGTTTATTTCCGCTGCATTGATTGGTTAAATTAGAACTAGTAATTCAATCTAGTGGGTCCTAAAAAACCTTCACGTGGTATCAGAGCGGGTTACACTATTTTATTGTGTTGATCCATAATTGCTAGAATGGATATCTACCGCGAAGGCACTTCAACCAATAAGCCTCCTCTATTGGATGGTAGCAATTATGCTTATTGGAAAGCCGGGATGATTGCCTTTTTGAGAGCCATAGATCTGAAAGTTTGGAAATCTGTTGAGAATGGATATTCCTTGCCCACTATTACTGCTGATGGTGTAACTGGTCCCAAACCTGAAGATCAGTGGAATAAGGAAGAAGAGTTGGCTGCCACTTGTAACTCTAGGGCTTTGAATGCTATTTATAATGGAGTTAATATGTCTGAGTTTCGTAGAATTTCTACATGTACTACTGCAAAAGAAGCTTGGGATATTCTACAGACTGTACATGAAAGGACTGACACTGTCAAACAGTCGAAACTTCAGAAATTGTATACAGCCTTCGAAACCATAAAGATGGAAGATGATGAAATTTTTGATGATTTTAATTCGAAGCTGAATACAATTGTGAATGATACCTTTACTTTGGGAGAACCAATTCCTGAAAACAGAATTGTTAAAAAGATTTTGAGGTCTCTCCCAGAAAGGTTTGATGGAAAGGTTGTGGCCATAGAAGAAAATAAAAATTTGAATACACTCAAAGTTGATGAGTTGGTTGGCAACCTACAAACTTTTGAAGCAAACCTTAGGTCTAATGGGACGACAAAATCTCAAGGTATTGCTTTGAAAGCATTTAAGGAATCATTCAAGAAAGCGTCCAATGAATCATATAAGAAAGCGGCAAGTGATTCATATTCAGATTCCGAGGAAATTGATCCCCAAGTTGCTGTACAATTCATAAAGAAATTTAAGCTTTTTATGAAGGGACAGAACACCAATGTGAAGATCCCTAAAAATTCTGGAAAGAAGAAATCTTTTAAAGGGATTCAATGTTATGAGTGTCAAGGCTATGGACACATTGCTAATGATTACGGAAACAAAAAATCTCAAAAGAAGGCCTTGAATACTACTTGGGAAGATGACACTTCTGATGAGAATAATGAAAATTCCGAGTCTGACACTGGCAAGGGGAAGTTTATTGCTTTTATGGCAACTTCTAGTTCTGTTGTTTCCCATGTTTCTTCTGAAGCTGAGACTGATCAAGATACTGAGTCAGAGGAAGAACCAGATTGGAAAGCTGAATATGAAACACTTTTCAAGAAAACCATGAAGATGGTTAAAGTGAATGAAAAAGTTGCTATTAATTGGCAAATGTCTGAAGAGCAGAATTCCTCCTTGAAAGCTGAACTTGCAGATTCACTTGCAAAAGTACAAAAATTGGAGGATGAAAATAACAAGTTGGCTGACAGATTGACTGCAGAATCACAAAAGTGTGACTTACTTGATTCTGATATGAAGACTTTGAAAGCAGTGAATTCTGATCTGAATGGAAGACTCAAGATGGTTCTATCTGAGTTAGACACTGCTAAAGCTTCATTGAATAGGATGAACACTGGATCGAGAAAATTAGATGACATCCTGTGCAGTCAAAAGGCAAACATTGATAAGCATGGTATTGGCTACGTTAACGGAGCATCCACTTCAAATGTCAAAGGTAACAATTGTTTTGTTAAAAATTCAGTTATTACTAATCCGGTTGTTAGTGTTGCAAAGAAAGCTCCAAAGAAGCAGAATGTGTTACGTCCTGAACGAACCCACACTTGTCATCATTGTGGAATTAAAGGACACATTCGACCCCATTGCAATAAGCTGCGAAGTTTACCGAATCAAAAGCAATGGAAAACACAGAAGACTGAGCTGAAAAAGACGAATACCAAAGCTGTCTGGGTCAAGAAAGACGACCTCTCTTCTGTATTGGTACACACTTTGCTGAAATATTTAAATTTACAAGTGTGTGTGCCTAAGCTTCATCACCCCTGATATACAAGATCAAGCCCCCACCCCAGTGCTGATACGAAGATCTTTTTGAGGGGGAGTCACTGTTGGAAATAGGGTGGGCCTCTAGGATAGGTTTCAAAACTTTTGACCCACTTGACGCAGGGATCAACTATCCACAAGGCTATAAAACCCAATCCAAGATCTATGTCCTCAATCTCAGTCATCATGATCAGTAAAACAATTTATCTAGAAGATAAAAACAGCAACTAACAAGCATCCATAATAATCTACAACATGCAAGGTAGTGGATTATACCTTTGGAGCTCGGTTGTGCTCTAATGGAGGAGTTGCGTCTTTCTTTGATGATGAAACGCTTTCACTAATCAAATAGGGATCTCTAAGACCTCTTGATCTTCCACGCTATGACCCGTATCAGATTCTCCTTTTCTCAAGAAGATGGTGGGATCTCCAAGAGAAAACTACTAGGAACTCTAGGGAGGAACTAGAAAGAAAACTAGAAGAGGGAAGAGGAGGAAGAGCATGTGCAACTATTGCACTAGGGAGGCTTGGGCGTGAATCCCAATGTGGATTTATGCATGGACGTCCAAGGCATCCTCTCCTCTTATTTATAACTTTTGCAAGTTGTCTCTTCTTTACTAATTACAATAGAAGTCTTACTTTCATTAATTAGTAACTTACCATATCATAATTAGAAGTCTCACTTCAAATATGATTAGTATCTTTCTAATTCCTTTCTAATTAAAATAGAAGTCTCACTTCTACTAAAATTAGTAAGTCTACTATTACCACTATTAGAAGTCTCACTTCAAATAGAAATAGTAACTTTCCTTTTAGAGTTCAACTAGAATTAGATACTTTCTAATAATAAGGCTAGCGTGGGGACCACTAGGGATTCCTTAGAAAGCTGGCTCCAACTGGGACACGTGACCCCACATCTCATGTGTAATCCGGGCCCACAGTTAATTGCAAATAACTCCACTATATAAATGCAATTGAACTCCAGTCTTAGGAATATTACATAGAAGACCCTAAACTTCCACATTACCACAAGTAGACCCCTCTATCAATATCCATGGATCAATTGGACCTGTCTTCCAAACTTGATCCATATCTTATTATCCTTGAGTCCCAATTAATTATAATGATCAATAGGTACCTTTCCAATTAACTCTTAATCGGAATGGGTGCGCACTTACCAATGATAAATCCATTAATTGGCACAAGGGGATATTAGAGATAGATTCCATCTTGACTATTGAATGTTCCCACAGCTCTACTACCACGTACCCAAATCACCGAGGTGTTGACCTACAGTTGGCCTCACTCATTGGTGACTCAAAGCAAATGAATAGATAGAAACTTGAGTTCATTAATGTCTCAGGATTGAGAGCCTATTGCTAGGGAATTATGAGAGCAGACCTTAAAATAAAGACAGTGTTTATAAGGTGCTTCTCATGGTCCTTCAATACATCCAATGTACCAACACAATGATCCAGAATCTTCCATTCTGATGATCGAGACAAATCACACTATCTCATAGTGATCAAAGTGCTGCAACCTTGTCAGTATGAGATGTCCAGTCTCATCACTGGTTGTGAATATTTTAAGTATAAGATTTGCCATACATGTCTCCCGTATGTGGATCTCATCCATACACATGTGTTACATCTAATATACTTGTGGACCCCGGTTCATCTCATGAACCATCATGTCATTCGTATTGGTTATGTGCAAGTATATAATAAATCACCATTCATCTCATGAAAGGAACATGAATATATGAATAAATAAAGAATTTAATCAATTTATTATATCATCTACTGGATTGAGTCCATAAAACTAACAGTCACTATTAAGGGGGAGCTACTGCATCCAGGTTGACAGAAGTTGCATGATAATATTTGTTTGTCAATTATGGACAAAAATAGGGGGAGAAGAATGGAGTTAGGGGGAGCTATACAAGCCAAGGCAATTCAAGAGCTACATGTTCAAGCAAAGGGAATACATGATCTACAGAGTTGGATTTTTTTTATTTTAAAATTCAATGTATTTTGGGTTTTACTTTTGGGTAGATCGAATTGTATTTTTTTCTAGGATTTTGTCCAAAAATTGCCAAAAGGGGGAGATTGTTAGGTAAAAAGTCCATCACAGTCCTTGTCAGGCTAATAGTGACCAGCTATTGACAAGAGCTCATGAAAACCGGATGGAAACAGTAAACAATGCAAACAATGTACAAACATTGTTGACAGAACAATCCGTGAGACAGTGAGATGTCTCGCGAGACTCATTCTCGCTATAGCGAGAACAGCGCAGCAATTGTAGTTCGTTCATAACTCTTTTAAAGAGTTGCAAAAAGACTTCTTTCTTGATGAGATTATTTCTAGGAGTCTTAAGCACGAACTTAGGCCTATTTATTGGGTGTTTCTCTCAACCCAAAGAAGACACATAAGACACACAAGAAGTTAATTCTCTCTTGATTTGAGTAGAGATATCGTAAGAGAGATTTCCTTGTTTCTCTAGAACCATTGAGGGATTGTTCTGAAGGACTGCTCTAGAAGGTTTTTGTTGCTTCTACTCTCTTGTAGAAGATTGATCATCTTGGTGGACAAGGTGCGAGGAGATCAAGTAAGGAGAACGGTGCACGGTGGAAGTCGTGTTAGTGGATTCTGTGCAAGAACAACTACAGTCCTGAGGTCGAGGTACAGACTGAGGTATAGGAGCTTGTGAGTATATCTTGTAAACTGTTCGTGAACTCTTGGTTTCTGGTTCGTGGTTTTTCTCCCGGAAAGGGTTTCCACGGTAAAATTTGTGTCTGCCTTCTTGTGGTGTGTGATTGGTAGATAGCTAGTTCTATATTGTTTGATTGGTTTATTTCCGCTGCATTGATTGGTTAAATTAGAACTAGTAATTCATTCTAGTGGGTCCTAAAAAACCTTCATAGGTTAATTCCAAAGATGCACATGATAAATTCATTCCTAAGAAAGGTAAGTTCTCCAAAGATATTCAAGACATGGCATACCTATACAAGCACACAAATATTTATTAACGTGAGGTGAATGTGCTTGGTAAAAACCAAGAAACCAAAACCAGATAAACGACAATCATATCTCCATAAATTCATTATTCTAGGTGTACTTCACTTGCTCTTGTTCCAAAACCATGTACTCATCATCAATGTGAGACCCACTAAATGAATATCGACCAATGATCTACGGTACAGAACTCCTAGAGGGGATGGATGCCACCATCCTCCAAATGCCCGGGACTCATTAGTTGAATATCCTGCACATCTAGCCTTTATCTAGAGTGATTCACTATCAACAACGCACTTACACAGGCCACCCTTCATGTCCATATACACAGGACACGTGTAAGTTCGTTGCTGATAGTGAATATTTCTGGGTAAAAGCCGGATGTACATGATATTCATTTAATGAGTCCTAGAGAGTTGGGTGGATGGTGGCATACATCTTTTTTCCATACAATATGTCATTAGTCTATATTCATCTATTGGGTCTCACATAGATGGTGAGACATAGTTTTGGAGCAAGTGAGGTCCACCTAGAATAATAAATTTAAGGTTGGTTTCTTGATTTTTACTTAAGTCCCTTCGCCTCATATTAATATTTGTGTGCTTATATAGGTATGCCATGCCTTGGATATCGTTTGAAAACCTCCCTTTCTTGGGGATGAATTTGTCGTGTGTAGCTTTGGAATTTACTTGCATATTATAGTTCTAGAAATACCAACCTAATGCAGAGAAAAAAATGTTTATTGGGGAAATTTTAGTGGTTATGATTGCAGTGATCGCATTCATTGTACCTTCTCAATTTCTGATGCTTTGAAAATCTAGAACAAAATATTTCGCATCAGCATCAACTACATTTACCGTAATATCGTTTTTTGTTCAACTTGTTGATATGGTAAGAACTTTTTTTTTCAAAATTTTAAATTAACTTATTATTTGTTTAAATGTGACCCACCTATATCATTACTCTAAATTGTTTGAAAAACGGTAGGTGATGCAGATTTTTAAGGACAAGAAGTTCAAAAATAATTCATATTAAAATATATATTTAACTTTGATAATCTCAATTTTGTAGAGTGTATATTGGAAAGAGAGAAAAATCAAGTATCTTTAAGTATCTTGACAGTATAGAAGAAGTTGTCTGTGGGCTCTATCTGAATTCATAATTGCATAAAAAATGCTACCAACACTGATACCATGCCTATTAAATTCAAGAGGCTCAATTATTTGGGGTTGCGATGGGGATTTTGATGGGTTCCAATTCATTTTATGTTTATTTGAGGGTATCCTAGACTAGTCCTCTAGTTAATGTTAGGTGTTTCAGAAATGGTTGTTGCAAGTGAGTTTTCAAAAAAAGAATGTGGTGCACATTGCTTTTGATTTTATCATGTATCCTTTGGTTTCTATTTTGTTTGTAGATTCAATCTCATTCACCGAAAGAAATCGGTAGTGTTGTTGCAACGTCTCATGACGAATATAAATGATATGACATCAGATATGGTTGTTTCTCCTCATACTGACTTTAGCAATATTTGTGACTTGCTTAATGAAATAACCTCTTCAATTGAACTCTTAGAGTAGGAACTCGGTGAACTTGAACATCTGGGGAATGAGTACATTAAAGCATCCATTGCAGTAAGTCATGCCGAACTCAAAGATGCTGTCACATTGAATCTTCGGGATGAGTTCATGCGAACTATAGATACTGTTAAACAGGCCCGAAGCCTAAACAGGCCCAAGGCCCAAAGCCCATCAGTAGTCACGTTGAATTGATTTGGGTCAATATTGAGTCAGCTGTAGCCTTCCTTACTTAGAATAACAATTATTGTAATTAGTTGTTTTCTTAACTTAGATTAGTGATTGATATAATTAGATTGTTTTCCTTTCTTAGAGCCTTAATTAAAGGCATGTAAACACCTATATATTGATGGACGATCTCAATAGAAAAATATACAAAATTAATACATTCTCAGTACTGTATTCACAACTACTGCTTTCTAGGTTCTTTGATCATCAAATTGTCATGGTATCAGAGCGTGGTTCAAGGAGATCTGTTCTTCTATCTTACAAAGCATTAAGATCATAGTCGAATACATCTCTCGTGCAAGGAAAACAGATCAATGATCTGTCTCAGCCCCTGATACACCCTGCGGCATCCTCATCTTCAAAGTGGCCCACCCCGGATCATCACAACCTTTCCAGAAATCCATACAGCTTTGGTCCCCTGGTTTTTCTAAGACTCTTGCTGATTTTTCCAGTATTTTTTGACACCTCCAGGTTGGTGTTTCTCTCCTTCTCAAGGTTTTCAAGAAACTTCATATTGTTTTCATCAAGGCCGTCCAGATTCTTGGATTTTTAGTAGAATCAGATCGTTCTGGTTCCAGTAGAAGACAGAACATTGGAACTTCTCAGATCTGTCCTCTGATCTTTGGCCAGCACCAATCGTGGGGCCCACAGAGTGGATTTTGAGCCATTATGAAGTCGTCTGGGGCTATTTTTGCATAATTTTTGTCTGTTTTTTTTTTTGTTTTCTGTTCCGGTTTGGTTGGACATTGATTTCTACCCACTGAAAAGGGTTTCCTATAGTTTCTCTTGACTATTGCTGGTCCTTATCGCTGTTCACTTTATTTTTTTGGCTCATATCAATTGAGATGGAAAAATCTGAAGTTACATTGATACGATTTATGGGGAAGAACTATCATGCCTGGTCTTTCCAATTTCAAATATACCTAGAAGCTAAGGAATTGTGGGGATTTGTTTCTGGCACGGACCCTAAACCCACTGAGGATGAGAAGATCCCCTCTTGGCATACTAAAGATGCCAAAATCAAATCCTGGATTCTGGGATCCGTTGAACCTCATCTGATAATGAATCTCAAGCCTTACTCCACTTCTAAAGTCATGTGGGGATATTTGAAGAAAGTATACCATCAAGATAACTCTGCGCGACAATTTCATCTTGAATGCGCAATTGCTGAATATACACAAGGGACCTTGTCGATTCAAGATTACTATTCAGGATTTCGTACACTGTGGTCGGAATACGATAGTATTAAGTATGCGGATGTGGCTGACAATGTGTTGCCAGTAATCCAAGACCTTCAGGCCTCGAGTGAGCGAGATCAATTTTTGATGAAACTGCGGAATGAATATGAAAGTGTTTAATTTGCCTTAATGAATCGGACACCCTTACCTTCATTGGATGTCTGTTTGAATGAACTCTTACGCGAAGAACAACAGCTTACGACCTCGGCTCATATTGCTCAACAAAAGACTGAAACCTATTCAGTTGCGTTCTCGGCAAATCAAACTTCTCAGCCTCCGCCTCGAGACTTGAGCAAAACCCAATGCTACAGTTGTCAGAAATTTGGGCATCTTGCATCTCAATGCAAACAGAAAGTCTGCAGTTACTGTAAAAAGTCGGGAATATCATCTCTGAATGTCGCCGCCGTCCACCACGTCCGTCGACACAGTATCAGGCTCCGCAGTATCAGCCTCCACAGTCTCAGACTCCGCATGCTTATGTGGCTTCCTCGGTTATGTCTGTTCCTACATCTGCACTCCTACAACCTGGGCCCTCATCCTCTCTCACTTCTGAAGTAGTTCAACAAATGATTATCAATGCCCTCTCTGCTTTTGGTCTCTCAGGTAAGTCACCTTCATCTTCTACTTGGTTCCTTGATTCTGGGGCGTCTAATCATATGACGTCTTCCTGTGCCCCACTCTCAAATGTGCAAAAATACAATGGCCATCTTCAAATACAAACTGCTAACGGGGACCATGTTCCCATCACTGCTGTCGGTGACATCCCTGGTCCCATTCCATTGACAAATGTTTACCTGTGTCCCAATTTAACTTCAAACCTTTTGTCAGTCGGGCAACTTGTTGAAAATAATTGTAACATCTCTTTTTTTTCTTCTGGTTGTGTTGTGCAGGACCAGATGTCGGGAAAGGAGATCGCGAGGGGGCCTAAGTGTGGCTGCTTGTTTCCACTGGATTTTTCTAAATTTTCTAGGACTCAATTTGACAATAATGTGTTTTGTTTTTCTCTTAGAGATAATTGCCGCTTGTGGCATAATAGACTCGGACATCCTAATTCCAAGGATTTGTCCCTTATGTTAAATTCTGATTTATTAAATAAATCTATTGGTTTATCTTCTTGTGTGCCTTTTGATTGTGCTACTTGTAAAATGGGAAAAAGCAAAACTCTTCCGTTTCCTCATTCCACTTTACACACCTCTCAGTGTTTTGATTTAGTTCATAGTGATGTATGGGGAATTGCTCCAGCTCTTTCCCACGCTCACTATAAATATTTTGTAACTTTTATTGATGATTTCTGTCGGTTCACATGGGTCTATTTTTTCAATTCAAAATCTGATGTTTTTAATGTTTTTAAAATCTTTTTAGCTTATGTTGAGAATCAATTTTCCACCTGCATTAAAATCTTGCGATCTGATTCAGGCGGGGAATATGTGTCTTCAGATTTTCAACGGTTTTTGCAAAATAAAGGCATTATTTCTCAAAGAACTTGTCCTTGTACTCCTCAGCAGAATGGAATTGCTGAAAGGAAAAATAGACATCTCCTTGATGTCACTCGTTCCCTTCTTCTTGAATCATCGGTTCCTACCCATTTTTGGGTTGAGGCACTGGCTACGGCAACTCATCTTATCAATCGTATGCCATCAACCTCCATTAAGAATCAAAGCCCATATTACCGACTGTACAAGACCTCTCCATCCTATGATGATCTTCATGTTTCTTGCTCCATTTGTTTTGTGCACTTGCCTCCGTCTGAGAGGACAAAACTAACGGCACAATCAGCTCAGTGTGTGTTTTTAGGTTATGCACCCTTCCAGAAAGGGTTCCTTTGTTATGATCCTCACATTCGTCGTTTACGTACCTCTAGGAATGTTGTTTTCTTTGAACAACAGTATTTTTTTTCAAAAACACATTGATCCTCCTGACTCCTCTTTCGTGTCTTTACCTGGTTTTTCTGACGACTCGTTAGTTGTTCGATTTAATTCTAAATTTGTGTATCACAGACAGAACAGCGCACCTACCAGGGATCCCCCTGCTGATCTTCCTCCGACATCCAGTCCAACACCGACACCTGATCCATCTGGACATCCTTCACTGCGTCGCTCCACTCGTATTTCGGTACCACTAGCCCGTTATGGGTTTTCACATTCTTCCTTAATGGCCACTTTGTCTTCCTCTTCCATTCCCCAATCAATCCTCTTCTCAGGCTGTGCAGGACCCATGTTGGAACAAGGCTATGCAAGATGAATTGGATGCGTTAGCGCAAAATCATATGTGGGATATTGTCCCATCTCCTGTGGGTGTCAAACCTATTGGTTGTAAGTGGGTTTTTTCTCTCAAGTTAAAACCTGATGGCACTTTAGATCGATATAAGGCGCGTCTTGTCGCTCTTGGAAATCGGCAGGAATATGGCATTGATTATGATGAAACTTTTGCTCCGGTTGCCAAGATGACCACCGTACGCACTATTCTTATTATTGCTGCATCTCTGTCTTAGCCTCTTTATCAAATGGATGTCAAAAATGCCTTTCTACATGGTGATCTCAAAGAAGATATTTATATGCGACTTCCTCAGGGATGCTCATCCGGGAAGGGTATGGTTGCCAAACTTCGTCGCTCCCTCTATGGTCTGAAACAAGCTCCTCGTGCATGGTTTGAGAAATTTCAAGTTGCTCTTCACCGCATGGATTTTCATCCAAGCTCATACGATCCTTCTATGTTTTTTACATCATGCTCCATCCGGGATCACTGAACTCCTTGTTTATGTTGATGACATCGTTATTACTGGTCCTAATGCCAAAATGATTCAACAGCTTCAAGCGTCTCTTCATGAGACATTTCACATGAAGGATCTCGGCCCCCTACAATATTTCCTCGGTCTTGAAGTTCATCAATCGACTCAAGTTATAGTTCTCAATCAGCACAAATACATTGTTGATCTTATTGCCTTGGCTGGTCTTACTGCTTCCGCTCCTGTAGATACGCCGGTCGAACTGAATGTCAAACTCAGTCGCGAGGAGGGTGATCTTCTTTCCGATCCTACTGCCTATCGCCAGTTAGTTGGCAGCTTGATCTATCTCACGATCACTCGTTCTGATTTCTCTTATGCGGTCAACCTGATGAGTCAGTTCATGATTGCTCCTCGTCATCTTCATCTGGCTGCTGTTCGCCGCATCATTCGGTACCTTCTTTGCACACCGATTCGTGAGTTATTTTTTCCATCCAACAATCCTCTATCTCTCAAAGCTTATTCAGGTGCTGATTGGGCTGGTTGTCCGGATACTCGCAGATCGACGACAGGATGGTGCATGTTTTTGGGTGATAGTCTCATTTCTTGGAAATGCAAGAAACATGAAAAAGTTTCCAAATCCTCTACCGAGGCCGAGTACCTGCATGCTCCGAAATTCTTTGGCTCCGAGGTCTGCTCTCTGACATTGGTTTTCCAGTAGATGGAGCTACCCCCCTCTATGCGGATAATACAAGTGCAATTCGGATTACTGAAAATCCGATTTTCATAAACGCACTAAACACATTGAGGTTGATTGTCATTTCATACGTGATGAGTTTAAACGTGATGTCATCAGCCTTCCACATGTCTCCACTGAACTAGAAATTGCCGATCTTCTCACCAAAGGTCTTCCACGACCACGCCATCAGTTCTTGGTTGGCAAATTGATGCTTGTTGATTCTCCCGCATCAATTTGAGGGGGGGTGTTAAACAGGCCCAAGGCCCAAAGCCCATCAGTAGTCACGTGGAATTGATTTGGGTCAATATTGAGTCAGCTGTAGCCTTCCTTACTTAGAATAACAATTGTTGTAATTAGTTATTTTCTTAACTTAGATTAGTGATTGATATAATTAGATTGTTTTCCTTTCTTAGAGCCTTAATTAAAGGCATGTAAACACCTATATATTGATGGACGATCTCAATAGAAAAATATACAAAATTAATACATTCTCAGTACTGTATTCACAACTACTGCTTTCTAGGTTCTTTGATCATCAAATTGTCAGATACGATCTGAACGTGAACTAAGAAAATTGCAGAAGGTTTCAAGCGTTTGTCAGAGCTTAAAGAATAGGAGCAAAAGCTCAAAGCAAACGAGGAAGACACTGTTTGGGAAATAACAACCCTCCAAGACGAGTTAAAGAAGTGTCAAAAATGAAATTGTTTCTGCAAAGTGGATATCAATAGCGAGGATAAACATGTCGGGGACTGGAAATTTAGTATGGAGAGTGAAAGTAACTATGCTACTCACTTGCAAAATCTCCATTCAAAAAACTAGATGTCAAAAATGACCCTGCCTTCTTTGCTGTGGCGGATCCAGGTACAAGGGGTGGGGGCTTAAACAGTTTAAAACTCTTAAAAGGCCCTGACAAATTTTGAAAATTAGGTCTTTTTTTACACATTTGTCCCTTCCCCAATATTTCTTTTACATAAGCCCCCCCCCCTACTTCTTTGAATAAAGGAAAACGGGGCATTTACGTTGCCTCAGTTCTGGAATATTGCATTTTTTTTGTCTATTGTTTATAAGGTCTCTTCTTTGTAGTAGGGAAGCGTATTGGAAAAGTTATTCTTTTCTGAGACTATGGATATTAATTATTCTAAGGACAATATAGTTCTTGATGATTTTATGAGAATGTAAATTTTGAGAACAGGTTTTGTTACGAACTTGCGGTCAATCGCCGGTTAGCCATTTCTGTTGATTTGACTTGCAAGGCGCTCTTTGGATGATTGTTACGGTTAACTGTAATTAGTGTCTAATATAAGATTAGCAATTAGTGCCTTACTTTTCTATGAGCAATATTTTTTTTTTTTTTTTGTTTTTTACCTTGGCTGTTGATGGGATCACTTTTTGTGATCCGTTCAGTTGATCTGATGTGTAATGAGACTGGATATTAAAAAGTCTAAGGACAATACAGTTCTTGATGATTTTCTGATACTGTAAATTTTGAGAACAGGTTTTGTTACGGTCAATCACCGATTAGCCATTTCTGTTGATTTGACTTGCAAGGCGCTCTTTGGATGATTGTTACAGTTAACTGTAATTAGTGTCTAATATAAGATTAGCACGTGCCTTACTTTTCTATGAGCAATCTTTTTTTTTTTTACCTTGGCTGTTGATGGAATCACTTTTTGTGATCTGTTCAGTTGATATGATGTGTAATGAGAAATACACTGGAAGATCTGAACCATTCAATTTTCTTAGATGTCTGCTCACAGGATGCTGATAGTGATACTGTGGCATCTTTAGTTAACCCATTGACCATTGTCACTATAACTTTTTTTTTTCTCTCTCTTTTACAATTTAGCCATTCTTCTGAAATTAGCAAATGGGTAGCACCACATGTTCAAGCTTCGGTTTACTTCTTCCATTTCAAAATTGAATCAATTACTCCTGTAAATGATGTCTCTCATGCCTTGAGCAGAAACAGGTACCTCCCTTACTTGAGACAGGAGAATGGAGATTTGCTCTGTTGCAATATCCAACCGTTCCTTTTGACTTGGCTGACTCTGTGATAAGAGTTGAAACCATAGATTGGAAAGTATGAACTCGTTCTGAATGTTCATTTGGTGTAATATGGATAAGCTTTGTAGGCAATGCATTGACACGACGCCAACAGATGGGTAAATATTGATCAGGAATTTGGAAGCAGTTGATTGTTGAAAGGACATGGAGGGCATGCTACAGAGGATACGCGAAAACTCAAACTGATAGCAACTGCAAGAAAGATGCTCTTCTTGTGGTATCCAGCACAGGGGCGGACCCATGTTATCCCATGTGGGTGCGGCCACCCCAGATGGTTTTGGAAAAGCTCTTAAGAGGGCTTGGACCGTGTGGCACGAGCCCTAGTCTAAAACCCATCCTGCCCCATGATCCACCTTCCAATGCCCCAGCCCCTTTAATGCCCTAGCCTTTTCGTTCTCCATGAAGACCCCAATTCCAAAACCTTCCAGTGACAAAAGGATATTTTCGAAAAGTGAGGGAATAGACTAGGGCATTTCGAACGGTTTTGCTTTGCTTTTTGCTTTTGTGCTACTCCTAATGCGGCAGATGCTTCGTTTTCTCACTTCTGTGCTAGGCATTTCGAAGGAGGGGTGTCTCATACAGTAGGGTTTTTGCTTCTGTGCTACCCCTAATGAGGCAGATCCTACTGTTGTGAAAATATTGCTGCTGACAGTAGTCTGGGGTATGCCCAAATGTGATCTTGTATATATGTGGGGGCAAATATCTAACTTTGATTGTTAATTCTCAGAAAGAAGTACCCTGCAGGTTTCAATATCTTAGCAATATGGACGGTTATTGGCACTGTTGTGCATTTGGGGCGATGATGACATGGTGGGTTGAATTGATAAAAGTAGCAAGGTGGGTTACTGTTTTCTGACAATTCTGTTCCAAAATGGAATTGCCGATCATTAGAGAAAAATAGTTAGAATGGAAGTCATCAAATAGCTCTTCTAGTTGATGCAGGGGTTTTTTATTGGGATATTAGGTGTTTGGGTTGAAGGCATTTGAGCCTGGTTTGGAGATTTTATGTTTATTTTGGAGAGCTTGCTGTTGGGCTTAGTAGGTCCAGACCAAGTAGGTTCATGGTCATGGGTATTTTGGTAATTGTACCGGGACATTCTTAATGACTAAGATAGGGTTTCTTAGGGAATAAGAAAGAGAACATTATATATATGATGTAATGTGTAACCCATGAGATACAGACAGAAGAGTGAACCTAAAGGAGAGTCGAGTTTCTTTCCCGTGAACGTAGGCAAGATTGCTGAACCACGTAATTCTCTTGTGTATTGATTGTTTGTCTTGTGTGGTTGCTTGTTCGTTCGATCGCTGATTCACGTTTCCGCATACACGCGCACAACAAGTGGTATCAAAGCCTAGGGTTTACTAGGGTTGGTTTGTGCCGTGCTGGTGATCGACGGATCGGATCAAGGGTATCCGGATTTCTGCACGTCGTTCTTCGTTGCAGGAAATCACAGAGATCGGTTCAGATCTCTGGTGGGCCACACTGATCAGATTATGCCTGAGAGATCCGAAGTTGCAGAAAAACAGAGGCTGCTGAGGCAAACAGGGGAACGATTTCCCTTTGCTGTGATCTGGTCGGAACCGGAAGCGCAGAATACCAGGGCTGCCCGACTGCACAGATCTTCGCCAGAATCGGACAGGCGAGTCATTGGACGCCGGTCCCCGCGCTGCTGCGTCATCCCCTGAGAAGGAACCTGCAGACGCCGCCATTGTCATCGGACGACTGCGGAACCGCCATCACCGCCTGGGATCTCGATTTGCAGATCATGCTGCCTGCGCAGCCGGAATCAGACCGGAGAAGAGGATCACCATCCCGCTGCTGCTGCCGCCGGAATCATAGCAGTAGAATTGACGCCGTCCGTGCACCGTGCGTCGCCCGCCATCGCCGGAGTCCGCCGCTGCCGTGCTGTCGCCGGCCATCCCCGGTCCCCGCTGCTGTGCCGTGCCGCCGCGCCAGCGCCGGAGCGGAAGAGGGAAGGAGCAGAGATCGTGTCTCTATGTACAAATCCAAAACAGAACTGGGTTCTGTTTGGGGAGAAGATCAGATTTCTCCCAGGCCGGGTTGGGTTTAGGTCGGGTCGACCTGACCCGTTTGCAGAAGCCCAGTGCAGAAAGCCCAGCGCAAAACCAGGTCAGGTTCAGTTCTGGGTCAGTCTTGCCTGACCCGTGAAGCAGGAAGCCCATTCCAGCATTCTGCTGACGTCAGCGCCACGTCAGCGAACTGTACGGTCAACTAGGGTTTGACCAGATTGACGGCTGAAAATTGTTTCGTCAATATCTTGATCATCCGAGGTCAGATCGGAGATCCGTTTGCACTTACAGACTCGTTGCGAGCAGATCTACGTAACTGTAGAAGAAGATTGGCAGTTTGACGGTCAACAAGAAAGTTTGACCAATCGGAGCGCAGAAAACTATTTTTGCGATATCGAAGCCATCCAGAGTCGGATTTCAGATCCGTTTCTTCCGGCGTGCTCGTGGTGACGAGATCTATAGATTTGTGTAGAAACTGAGGTTAGTGACAGTTGTTTATATTTTTTTGATTTTTAAATTGAGATGGAGAACAACACTGTGAACACTACCATGATCAAACTCAACCATACTAATTGGTTGATTTGGAAACCTAAGATGGAGGATATACTCTATTGCAAAGACCTCTATGATCCCATTGAGGGGGATAGTGCCAGACCAAAAGAGATGTCTGATCCAGATTGGAAAAAGATGCATAGAAAGACCCTTGGTCACATCAGACAGTGGGTGGATAACAGCATATTTCATCACGTGTCTAATGAAACCAATGCGAGAACCCTTTGGATGAAGTTAGAAGAAAGATATGAGAAGAAAACCGCCGGAAACAAAACTTTTCTTATTAGAAAGCTTGTGAATATGAAATTCAAGGAGGGTGGTAAAATTGAAAATCACATAAATAATTTTCAATGCATTGTGAATGAACTGGCTACAATGAAGATGGTCCTTGATGATGAGATGCAAGCTTTATTTCTTCTAATTTCTTTACCAGATACATGGGAGACATTGGTTGTTTCCGTGAGCAACTCTACTCCAGATGGTGTGTTATCAATGAGTCAAGTTACTAGCAGCTTGTTAAATGAAGAAAGAAGAAGGAAAACTGCAGGGACAGATAATGCATAGGCCTTTATTACTGAGAATAGAGGGAGGAGTAAGAGTAGGGGACCAAAGGGGGGTCGTGGCAAGTCCAGAGGTGGCAAGGAATCACAGACTAAGAAAAAGTCTTTCATTGTGGCAAGGAGGGTCACATTAAGAAAAATTGCTTTGCCTTGAAGGAAAAGAAAGAAACCAACAATGAGCAGAAGAATGACACTAACACTACTGTTACTTTGGATAATGAAGTAGTGATTCTGACTAGTGAAGTTGAAGAGTGTTTGAGTGTTGCAGATGATCAGGTTGAGTGGGTTGTTGACACAGCAGCATCCTACCATGCTACTCCTTCTAAGGAGAAGTTCACGGCGTACAAAGCAGGGGACTTTGGCACTGTGAAGATGGGCAACACAAGTCATTCGAATATTGTTGGAATCGGTGATGTCTGCATTCAAACCGATATTGGTTGCACAATGACGCTAAAAGATGTGCGACATATTCCTGATCTGCGGTTGAATCTGATTTCTGGGACTTCATTGGACCGTGCAGGTTATGAAAGTTACTTCGGAAATGGTAGGTGGAAACTCACTAAAGGGTCTCTTATTTTTGCGAAAGGGAAGGCGTGTAATACGCTGTACAAGACACATGTAAAGCTATGCAAAGGTGTATTGAATGCTATTGAAGACAGATCCTCTCCAAATCTGTGGCACAAGAGACTTGGACATATGAGTGAGAAAGGACTGCAGTTATTGGCAAAGAAAGAACTGATCAACTACTCCAAAGGTACATCCCTTGAACCTTGTGATTATTGCTTGTTTGGTAAACAGCATAGGAATTCTTTTTCTAAAACATCAACGATAAAATCTAATGTGTTGGATTTGGTATATTCGGATGTTTATGGTCCCATGGAGGTGGAGTCATTGGGTGGCAATAAGCTTTTTGTCACATTTATTGATGATGCATCCAGGAAAGTCTGGGTTTATGCGTTGAAATCGAAGGATCAGGTGTTCCAAGTATTTCAGCAGTTTCATGTCATGGTTGAAAGAGAAACAGGAAAGCTCTTGAAATGTCTCTGCACAGATAATGGTGGTGAGTACACATCCAACCAGTTTAAAGGCTATTGCTCGAAGCATGGTATTCGACTTGAAAGAATAGTTCCTGGTACTCCACAGCACAATGGTGTAGCCGAGAGAATGAACTGCACTATTCTTGAAAGAATGAGATGCATGATTAGAGTGGCACAGCTACCCAAGCCATTTTGGGGTGAAGCTATTCTGACTGCCGTTTACCAGATTAACAGGTCTCCCTCAATTCCTTTGGATTTTGATCTTCCGGAGAGGGTATGGACAGGTAAAAATGTTTCTTATTCTCATTTGAAGGTATTTGGGTGCAAGGCTTTTGCACATGTACCAAAGGAGTAGCGTTCAAAGCTGGATGATAAGGCAGTGTGTTGCATTTTTCTTGGCTATGGTGGAGCCGAGTTTGGCTACAGGTTATATAATCCAGAGAAGATAAAAATTATCAGAAGTAGGGATGTGGTGTTTCATGAAGACCAATTGTTTAGAGATATTGAAAAGACTAAAAAGTCTAAAGAAGTTGTTGATGGAGTGGTTGATCTCACACCGACTCCTTCTCCAGTGCAGACTACAGGTGGAGAAGGTGGACAAAACGATTTAGATCGTGATGAGTCGCAGGGGTTGCCAGATGAACAGGGTGTTGAGCAGGGGGAGCAGTCTCCTCAGTCAGAAACCACAGAACCTCAGGCTAGGAGGTCTACTCGAGAGCGTCAACCATCAACAAGACATCCTGCAACAGATTATATTTTGCTTACTGATGAGGGGGAGCCAGAGAGCTACCCAGAAGCAAAAACTCATGCAGATAAAGATGAGTGGATAGAGGCTATGCAGGATGAGATGAGTTCCTGGTGGAACTCCCAAAAGGCAAGAAGGTTCTGAAGAACAAATGGGTGTTCAAGGTGAAGAGAGATGACAGTGAAAAACTGATAAAGCACAAAGCACGGCTAGTGGTTAAAGGCTTTGCGCAGACGAAGGGTCTTGACTTCGATGAAATCTTCTCTCCAGTTGTGAAGATGACTTCTATCAGAGTTATCTTGGGTCTAGTTGCCAGCATGGACCTTGAACTTGAACAGATGGATGTGAAGATTGCTTTTCTTCATGGTGATCTGAAAGAAGAGATCTACATGACTCAACCGGAGGGGTTTGAGGTAGAAGGAAAAGAACAGTTGGTTTGCAGGTTGAAAAAGAGTCTCTACGGGCTGAAACAAGCGCCGAGACAATGGTACAAGAAGTTTGATTCATTCATGGTGAGTCATGGGTACCGGAGGACAGCTGCATATCACTGTGTTTATGTTCGTAAATTTGGTAATGACAAATTTATCATCCTTCTTTTATATGTAGATGATATGTTGATAGTTGGATAGGATAGTGAGATGATCGGCAGATTGAAAAGGGACATGTCAAAAACTTTTGACATGAAAGACTTGGGTCCCGCACGACAGATTTTGGGAATGCAAATACGTCGTGACAGGAATGACAAGAAGCTATGGTTGTCACAGGAGAAATATGTTGAACGGGTGCTAGCGAGATTCAACATGATAGATGCTAAGCCGGTTAGCATGCCTTTAGCCAGTCACTTCAAGCTCTGTAAGAGATTATGTCCTACTACAGATGAAGAAAATGAACGGATGATGTCTGTTCCATACTCCTCAGCAGTTGGGAGTCTTATGTATGCCATGGTGTGTACGCGGCCAGACATTGCTCATGCAGTGGGTGTAGTGAGTAGATTTCTTTCTAACCCTAGGAAAGAGCATTGGGAAGCAGTGAAGTGGATCTTCAGATATTTAAGAGGTACATCAGATTTTTGCTTGTGTTTCGGAGGCTTAAAACCAGTACTTGAAGGCTTTACAGATGCTGATTTTGCAGGCGATCTTGATCGTCGGTTGTCTACTTCTGGGTACTTATTTACTTTTGCAGAGGGGGGGGGGGGGCGCTATTTCCTGGCAGTCTAAGTTGCAGAAGTGTACAGCATTGTCTACAGCCGAAGCAGAATACATAGCTGCTAATGAAGCAGGGAAGGAGATGATTTGGTTGAGAAATTTCTTTAAAGAACTGGATTTGAAGCAGGGGGAGTATGTAGTCTACTGTGATAGTCAGAGTGCTATGAATCTTAGCAAGAACGCTACATACCATGCCCGCACAAAGCATGTTGATGTGAGATATCATTGGATTCGTGAGGTCATCGAGAAGAATCTCATGAAGCTGGAAAAGATTCACACTGACAAGAATCCCTCCGACATGATGACTAAGGTCGTGTCTAAGGGAAAGCTGGAGCTGTGTTCAGAGTTGGCAGGACTGGACTCCTAGTAAGGGGTTCAGAGGCGTCTTCTCTATGGTCTGGAGGGGGAGATTGTTGGGCTTAGTAGGTCCAGACCAAGTAGGTTCTGTTGGGATTGGTGTATGCTCTAAAGCCCACTAGCTGCACTCTCATCTTTTGTTACTGAATATTCATTGGTTATTTAACGGAAGACTCTTTTCTACTTAAACATGTATATATGTATGGTTGTGTAAGGCCCATTGTTTCTAGTAAATGAATTAGGTGTGTAGTGTCTACACACAGATAGGTCTAATTCATGGACACTTGAAACAACATATTTGTTCATAACTGAGAGATGGAGCTGGGCACTTCATCTTGGTATAAGTTATAATGAAAGACTCTCCTGTATTCAGGGTGACTTACCTAAGTCATGGGAGGGCTTTCCTGGATTCATCTTATTAGTGCATATGCAATGCATTGAACAGGACCATGGTAGGTGTGATATCTAAAAAAGTACTATCACTGAGAGAGATCAAGTCACCTCATGCTACTGAGTGACCAGTGCTCTTAATCTTGAGCATTTGTGGATGAACTAACGAAGTCAAGTTCTTGTGCTTTAATTCACTATAGGTGAGATTCTTTTCATGGTTTAACAGCTCTATGTTTTGGGTACTCGGACTTGATCAGTTGGGACGTGCAGATGCAATAAAGAATCTATGCCATCTAATGATGGAATGATCGTCCCCTTAGAATATTTCGATTAATCATCAAAATCTAAGATCTTAGTACACTACAAGAACCTGCACTTAATATTCGTCGCCAAAAGTTACGTTTTCGTCGGTAAAAGTATTTACCGACTAAAATTTTTTCGCCGCCAAGATGTAGGTAAAAACTCCTCAGCAAAACATTTTCTCGACGCAATTGTTTTTCGTTGGCAAAAATTATATTTTTACCGACGATTATTTGACTTTTACCGACGTTTTTTTCCGTTGGCAAAAGAATTTAAATTTTTTTTATTTTTCTTTTTTTACTTTTGCCGACGTTTTAATTTCGTCACCAAAAGTATTTTAATTTTTTTTATTTTTCTTTTTATATTTTTGCCGATGTTTTTATTTCGTCGGCAAAAGTATTTTAATTTTTTTATTTTTCTTTTTATATTTTTGCCGACGTTTTCATTTCGTCGCCAAAGGTATTTTAATTTTTTTATTTTTATTTTTATATTTTTGCCACGTTTTAAGTTCGTCGCCAAAGGTATTTTAATTTTTTTATTTTCTTTTTATATTTTTTCCGACGTTTTAATTTCGTCGCAAAAGGTTTTTTTATTTTTTTATTTTTATTTTTATATTTTTGCTGACGTTTTAATTTCGTCGTAAAAAGTATTTTCATTTTTTTATTTTCTTTCTTTATTTTTGCCGACGTTTTGTTTCGTCGGCAAAAATACTAATTTTTTTAATTTTTTGTTTTTCCTTTTGCCGACATTTTTATTTCGACGGCAAAAGTATTTTCTATATTTTGAAAATATTTTTATTTTTACCGACGAAATAAAACGTCGGTAAAGGTCTTTTTTTTAATATTGAATTTATTTTTTCATTATTATTTTCCTGTAAACCTGTTTGTACACCTGTATCAAAAATAAACCTGTCTATATTCAAGAAAAAATATGCAATGAAACAAAAATTACTAAATAAACAGACAACCATCTCCATTTTTCATTAAACCATTCATCTCATTAAACAAATACAACAATCAATAATGATACAGTCTCATATCAATGTCAAATATACATTGATATATATAAATATATATATACAAATAAACCGAAAAGAAGTCTAACATCCAAACAATTCTGCAACCGACCCTAATGCATTCATCAATCTGCAATGAGAAAAAAAACATTAAAGTCTTTATAATGAATTAAATTAAAAATTAAAAATAAACATGTATATATATAACTTTTCCTAAGTTATTTAGCGAACTTTTTTCCAGCCAAAATGTTGACAATCAGATGACTGTTGCGTCTCACTTGTTTACCAGAAGTCCGATTCACTAACCGTCCAATGATTAAGATAAAAACCTACACTCTTATTTATTCTGTCTTGTTGCAAATACAATCCTATCATTGATTGTTTCCATTCCACCTCAATTCAATCATTTTCTGCAAGCAGGCTCTATGTATTCAAAATGCAGGGAAATTTGTTTATGTGATTATCTATAATTATAGGTACATTTGTATTGTATGTTTTTGACTAAAATGTTCAAAGTCAATGGCTTCGCAATCATCTACAACATTGTGATATTTCCACTTTGATAATTAGCGAACTTATCAAAGAAGCATTACACACTAAATACTGTTAGTATCTGGATCAGGCCAAAATATATACCACATCTACACAATAGACAAAAGGAATATACCTTTGAAGATCCATGGGAACCAAGATTATCCTCCACCCTCTTCATCAACAACTTCTGATAAGCCGAGTCCTCACATCTAACAAGTCTCTTTCATCCCTAAGAGAACGAGATGAAACCTGTACGGCAAGATCCATAATGTAACAGGAAATGGAGAGAATATCTGGTCACAAACAAAAGGAGGGGTGCAAATTCTGCTGATGTGTAAAATAAAAAAATTAACTTACCTTGGGATCTAGCACTTTTACATATTCTACTGATGTAACATAATGAGAAAAATATTAATTTCCTTGTTTACAAGTATACTAGAAAGGGTATAAGATGCAAATCAAGTGCTACATTGCCTAGAAAGCAGAGGTATGAAAATATGAATAGTTCACAAGACTGCATGCAACTGAATTATTGTGCCCAAGCACCTAGGCAAAGACATAGCAACACTATTATGAAGTTTCATCTGTAAAAGTATTACAAAATAGCAAATACAATGTAAACACAAAGAACTATAACCATGGGCGCAGTTCATGAATGACAAGACAGGGGAGCTATGATTTTATGAATACTTCACACAGGTTAGTTTGTGTACCTCATAGAACTCCAAAAAGCATCAAACAAGAAATATAAAAGCATCAAACATACACAAAAATTTACATCCATTCCATGGATGAGTAATAAGTAATACATCCAAAGATTCAGCCCCAGATGGGCAAATTTCATTGTACACTTTGGTACTGAGGAGGAACTAGAAAAAGTTGTCTCATTCAATCCAACCAAGCAATGCCGGGCGATGTCAAAACAACTAAAACTACAATCTATATACATACATTTAGTAGATAACAAAATAAAAAAGGAGAAGGTAGAAATAAAACAACATACCCCAGATGTAGGGAATTCAAGCGTGTTGATTCTCATTGCATAAAGGAACAACAGCAGTAGGAAGATTTGCATATAAGGCCAAGTCCAAAGTGCATATACCTTTCATGCTCTTGGGATTCAATGGTGCCCCATGTGAGATCAAATGAAGCACCACCTGGGTGTGCGCTGCCTCAATTGCGCAATGAAGTGGTAAATCAAATAAGAGTTAATAAGAAAAGGAACCAGAACTACAAACTTGCACGTCAAGCACATGCACAACTAGTGCACCTCAGAAAAGAAGTTACCATTCCACCTGCACATGCTAAACGAGATTTATCAGAGTTAAAAGAAAGAATTGAACTAAGAGGTCTGTTCTACCAAAAAAAAAAACGGTATTCGGATATAGGCATCTATAAATAGATAAGTACAAAGTAGAACATCAACAAGCCAAATTCCTACATCGGGGATCCTTGAATGGTTGGGGTCCACTTGTGATTGGGCCGGAAAGAAGAAGATGGTTGGTTGCAGACGGGATGTCACTGTCAAGTGTAGGTTTGATGGATCTATAGTGAGATACAAAGCATGGCTTGTAGTTAAGGATTACACCCAGACGTATGGCTGGAATTATCAGGAGACATTTCACATTTGCACTCATGGCTAAGTTGAACTCCGTTAGGATTGTATTATCCTTAGTTGCAGACAAAGAATGACAGGGCCCTAGGATGTAAAAGACTACGAAGCAATACATTTTTGAGCATTATTTGACTTGATTCAATCAAAAGACTACGAAGCAAGTTGATAGTGATACGGTGATTAGGTGGGTGACAGGGAGACAAAAGCCATTCAAGCAGTTAATTAAATCATAGAAATTCTGTCTAACAAATAAACAAATCCATACAAGTTTCAACCTAAACTAGGGAAGCAAATCTGTAAATGGGTAAAATATCCAATATAGAGGAAGACCCATACAGGCATCACATGCTGATTAGTTGACATAGAGAGTAATCTGTGCCTCACCTTCTACATTTTAATTTACTCAATAGGATTGATTTCTCTAATCATTGCATGAAAAATTAAAAACTCTAGCTTAAGAGATAATATAGTCAAACCAAGATGCCCAGATTAGAACATGCGCTCAGAGGCTTTGTGCTCAATAATTGAAGCCATATACAGAATTAAACAACATGGGAACAACTCTCAACTGAAATTAAACAGCAGAGAAGTCTAATCTAATTATAGAGAGGGAGAGATGAAAATGATGCAGCATTTCGTGTCCACAAAATCATGAATTAGAATGATCAGATGGGAACAACTCTCAACTGAAATAACACAGATAAAGAGAGCATTTCATACCTTCTTTCTGCGATTTGGGGGTTTTCTACCAAAGAGAGAGTTCTTCTTCTTTCTGCAATTTGGGGGGTTTTCTGCCAGAAGTTCTTTTCCTTTTTTGCCATAGATTTGGGGTTTTCTGCTGCAAAGAGAGATAAATAGAGAGAGATGAGAGGAAGATATGGCCGGGTTTTGGAGAGAGAGAAAGAGAAAGAGAGACTTAGTAGTGGTGGGTCTGCCCTTGGATTTGAGAGTGGGTTTGGATGGTGGGGAAGCCTGACAGTGCTGGGTCGATGACGGTGGTGGATGGAGCCTCCTCAATTCCCTCCGAACCTACACCCACATCCTCCGCCTATCCCTCTCCAGCCCCAAAAAGCCCTTCCCGCCATCCGATCTTCTCCCAGCCGCCTGCGCCCTCCACGACAGCCTCATACTCTTTGAATCGGACCCGGTCCCCATGCATGATATCGCCGCGCTGTGCGAGGAGTGGTGGAAGGAGCACCTCCCCGGGTGTGAAACCCTAATTTCTCAGGCGCTGACGGAAGGGAAGAAGGTCGATGTCCGGAGGGTTTGAGCTCTCCATGACGCGCTCTCGCTGCTTCATTTCGACGATGAGAGTATTGAGGATTGGAAAATGAAAAGTGAAACCGGGAGAAGGGGAAAGAGGGCAGAGCGCGGGAGAAGGGAAAAAAAAGGGGGAAGGGAAAAATAAGATGAAACGAATTTAAAAGAGAAAAGAAAAGAGGGCATAGCGCGGGAGAGGGAAAAAAAAACTTGAAAATTTAATGCCACTAATTTTCGTCGCAAAAGAAATAAAATTTTTATCAGTAAAAATTGTTTTATTTTTATTATTTCAAAATATGAAGTCTACCAACCTTTAAACGTCGGTAATAAATATTTCGATGCTAATTTTCGTCGATAAAAAAAATGTCGATAAAGGACTCTGGTTTTTAATTTTCCTAAAAATAGAGTTAAACATTACCGATTTTTACGAAAAAAACGCCGCTAAACGTTCATTTTATCGACGTCATATAATTCGTCGATAATAGTCTCTGATAGTTTTACCGGCGTAAAATAAAAATAAAAAAAAGATTTTCCAACACTTAGGCTCGAAAACGGCCTGCGGGGGGAGGAAGAGAAGAGAGGAAGAGAGAGAGAGAATCAAGGGAGAGAGGGAGTGGTGTGCAGGTGGGCGCAGGGCGGAACAGAGGAGAAAGCAGGGGAGAGGGAGAGGAATAGGGAAAGAAGAAGAGAAGAGAAAAGAGAGAGAGAGAGAGCCGAGGGAGAGAGGGAGTGATGTGCAGGTGCGTAGGCGAGGGGAACAAAATCATTTCGTGTCCACAACCACCCACTGCACTGCCATCACCACCCGGCTTGCATAGCCACTGCACTCACCTTGCACCACCTTCGGAGAAAGAATTATAATGGTAGAATTTAAGTTCATCATACGACTTCAACTTCGGAGATAGAAATATAATGGTAAAATTTAAGTTCATCATACGACTTGAAATTCGATGTTTATTTAAAATAATAGAAGTATGGCAAGTGTACAAGCTTGACAGTCACGTGTAGACCAAAAGTTTATCCTATGACCAAATTCAGATTGAATTGTTTGAGAGTCAGTTTCTTTCCTTTCATATATTTCATTTCGAATTTAAAAACAAATGACATGGGAGGTACACCTAAAAACTGAAGAGATGATGCATCTTCTGGAGTTACCTGCTTATATTTCTTGTAGATTCGCTTAGTTACTATGTACTTGAATTCATCATTAATCGACATGGCATTACACATCTCAGCCTGGTACTCATCGTAATGAGGCTCCCATTCTTCGAACAAGCGTATGAAACTATTGGGCCAAAATTCATATTCCAACAACTACTAGCACCGATTTTTTTCTTTTTCTTTCTAAGAGAAGAAGGCTATAAACCTAGATTTAGATCTCAATCACATTCACACCATATCCTTCAAGGCCTCACTCTATCATCCATGTCAGCAATTGTTTTACCGAAGTAAAATAACAACCAAAAAGGATTTTCTAACACTTAGGATCGAAAAACGGCCCGCCGGGGGTCCGGAACAGGAAACGGCCACCTAAAAATTTGGAAACCGGAGTGAGCACTTTGCTCGAGGATAAAGTAAATTGACGGAACTGACGGTTCGCAAATAGGACTCTCGATTAGAGAATTAGAAACAAAATATAGGATTTTCCAATATTTAGGTTCGAAAACGGCCCGCAGGGCGTACGGAATGGGAAAAAGGCTCCGAAAAATTAGAAACCGACACAAGCACCTCGCTCGAGGCGAAATTAAGTTGCAGGAACTGACGGCTCGTAAATCGGAATCCCGGATAATGAATTAACCCTTAAAACGTTGGATTTTTAACACTTAGGTTCAGTTTGGCATCTCTACTTTTCTCTTCTTATTGGCTTAAAACTGATGGAATCCGGTTTTAGCATGTTTGGATGAAGCTTCTACTGTGTCCATTTCAAATGGCACTAAGACAAACATTTGTGATCCAAACCGTTGATCATGTTAGGGGAGCTAAAAACGGCTATGATACCAAAAGTCAACCATTGGATCATTATAGATTGTGATGTATTGATGAAAACATACAGACCATTAGATCATCATTTATGGAATTTTGTACGCCCTATTTTCGCAATCCAAATTTTTAGTCCTCTTCAAAAGGTCATTTATAGTTATAGGTCCCAACCCCAAATGTTGATTCAATATGGATCATGAAATATATTTGAAATAAATATCAATCGTTGGATTAATGCATGGTTACTACAGTGCATTCACGAGTTAAGACATGCAGTCCGTTTTTTCTATATTTCCGAACAATTTGGATCTCTAATGCAAGATATGGACCATAGACCCCCTTTATAGGGCAAGTAACGTTTACTGGATCAAATTCCAACGATTGATCCTTCATGTATTGTGAGATATTGACAAAAAGGACCAAAGGGTTAATGGTTCAATTTTAATTTTTGTGGGCCACTTTTTCCCGATCTAAATCCAAAATCCTCTTTAGGAGGTCAACAATGATTATCTGGTCAAATCTTATCGCTTGATTCATCATGGATATAATTATTTTATTTTTGTCGGTAAAATGAATATAAAAATAAATAAACAGATTTACCGACGTTTAATTTCGTCGGTAAAAGTAAAAAATAAAAATTTAAAAAGATATTTACCGACGTGTTTATTTTTGTTGGTAACATGATCGTAAAAATGGATGAAAATTAATAAACATATTTACCGACAACTAATTTCGTCGGTAAAGGTAAAAAACAAAAATTACATATTTACCGAAGAATTACATATTTACCGCTGATGTGCATTCTTCGTGAGAACAAACTGACTGGGCCTAACTACGTAGATTGGAAGAGAAATCTTGATATAGTACTCACTGCTGAGGAGTACAAGTATGTCTTGGTGGAAACCTGTCCGGATATTGATGCTAATTCTACTGATGACCAGTTAGAGGCTGAGAGGAAATGGAAGAAAGCGAATAGCATGGCTAAATGCTACATGCTCGCTTCCTTGTCCAACGTGTTGCAAACACAGCACGCGCATATGAACACAGCCTATTAAATCATGATGTCCTTGTCTGAGATGTTCGCAGACAAGAGAAGGCCAGCTAGGCAAGCTGCTATGAGGACTATCATGAACACTAGGATGGCTGAGGGAACACCTGTCAGAGAGCATATGCTCAAGCTGATGGATTGTTTCAATGTAGCTGAGATTCTAGGGGCTGAGATTGATACAGAGAGTCGAACTGACATGATTCTCAAAACTCTGCCGGACTCTTTCAATCAGTTCAAGCTCAATTTTAATATGAGCAAGATGGACATGACTCTACCTGAGTTAATGAAAGAACTCCAGGCGGCAGAGGCCATCATGAAGCCCAAAGCCCAAGCTCATTTTTTCCAGTCTTCCTCTAAACTAAACCCGAAATAGAAGAAGTCCAAGAAGAAGCAGAATAAGGGAAAAGGGCAGAAAAAGGACAACACTGGTAATAAGAAGGACAAGGGTACAGATGGAAAGCCCAAAGGGAAATGCTTCAAGTGTGGCCTCAAAGGTCATTGGAAGAAAGATTGTCCCAAGTTCCTGGCCTCAGTTAAGAAAGGTACATCTTTTTCATACTACATTGAAACTTGTCTAGTGGTTGATTCTACTGACTCATGGATAGTAGACTCAGGAGCCACTAATCATATCTGCAATTCATTGCAGGGGTTTCAGATAATGCAGAGAATTGAGAAAGGAGAGTTTGCCTTTAGAGTCGGAACTGGAGCTAAAGTTTGGGCAGTTGCAGTAGGAGTTGTTACCTTACATTTTCCATGTGATAGGATATTAGTTTTAAATAATGTTTTCTATGTTCCGGACATGAGGAAGAATTTAATTTCAGTTTCCAGATTAATTGAATTTAATTATTCAGTTTCTTTCCATTCCGATGTTGATATCAGTAGAGATGGAAATATTATATGTTCCGGTAGAATACATGACAACTTATTTTATATATATCATATTGCTCCCACACTGCATAATGTACAACAAGAAAACTCAACTTCCCTTAAAAGGATGGTATCTTCAATCAATGACACATATCTTTGGCACTTACGTTTGGGTCACATTAACCTAAAACGGATTCAGAGGTTGGTAGAAGATGGGCCTCTGAGCTCATTAGATTTCGAACCTCTTCCTCAGTGCGAATCTTGTCTCAAGGGAAAGATGACCAAACGGTCATTCTCTGGAAAGGGACTAAGGTCAAAGGAGTTGTTAGAATTGATTCACACTGATGTGTGTGGTCCTATGAACAAACCGGCTCGAGAAGGGTATGAGTATTACATCACCTTCACCGATGATTACTCTAGGTATGGATATGTATACTTAATGCGACGCAAGTCTGAGGCGTTTGATAAGTTCAAACAATTCAAGGCTGAGGCGGAGCTACAACTAGGGAAACATATCAAAGCCCTTCGATCTGATCGAGGTGGCGAGTACCTCCTGGGTGAGTTCAAGGAGTACCTCACACAACATGGGATTGTGTCTCAGTTGTCTGCACCGGGTACACCCCAGCAAAATGGTGTAGCGGAGAGAAGAAACCGTACCCTTCTTGATATGGTAAGGTCCATGATGAGTCATGCAACCCTACATATATCTTTTTGGGGATATGCCCTAGAAGCAGCGGCATACATTTTAAATCTGGTACCTTCTAAATCAGTACCTAGGACACCCTAAGAAATGTGGACAAGTCGAAAACCTAGTTTAAGACATATCCACATTTGGGGTTGTCCGGCTTATGTACTGAATGATAAAGCTACCAAGCTGGAACCCAGATCGGAAATGTGCTACTTCATTGGGTATCCTAAGGGAACGAGAGGTGGCATCTTTTATCATCCAAAGGAGCAAAAAGTGCTCATCAGCACTCATGCTAGGTACTTGGAGGATGATTGTATGATGCACCAAGAGCTTAGTTGTAAAGAAACCCTTGAGGAGATTCTTCTGGGATCTCCTATAACATCTATACCAGATCTTGAGGCGGTAGATGAACAAGATATTCCTTTGAACACTCCGGAGCCTCGTCGTAGTGGGAGAATTTCTAGACAACCAGAAAGATATCTTGGAGTGTCTTTTAAGACAGACTCTGAAGATCTGGTTGAGGATCCTACTAGTTATGATGAAGCAGTAACGGATATATATGCTGACATGTGGCAGCAAGCGATGAAATCTGAAATGAATTCTTTGTATTCCAATCAAGTCTGGGAACTTGTAGATGCACCTGAAGGGGTTAAACCCATAGGGTGCAAGTGGATCTACAAGAGGAAGAGAGGAGTGGATGGGAAGGTGGAAACCTTCAAAGCAAGACTGGTGGCGAAAGGATATACTCAGAAAGAGGGTATCGACTATGAGGAAACCTTTTCACCAGTGGCTATGCTTAAGTCCATAAGGATTCTCTTGGCCATCGCATGTCATTATGACTACGAGAAATGGCAGATGGATGTCAAGACAGCTTTTCTTAATGGAAGTCTTGACGAATGCATCTATATGATGCAACCAGAGGGCTTCATTGCTAATGGCCAAGATAACATGGTTTGTAAACTTAAGAAGTCCATTTATGGACTTAAGCAAGCATCTAGAGCATGGAACATCAAGTTTAATCAGGCAGTCAAATCTTTTGGCTTTGATCAAAACATTGATGAACCATGTGTGTATAAGAAAAGAAGTGGAAAAGCAGTTGCATTTTTGGTTCTGTATGTAGATGACATATTACTCATAGGAAATGATGTAGGTTTATTGTCATCCACAAAGGTTTGGTTATCCTCTCAATTTCAGATGAAGGATTTGGGTGCCAGCTATATCTTAGGGATCAAGCTTTTGCGTGATCGCAAGAATAAGATGTTAGCCTTATCCCAATCTTCATATATTGAGAAGATATTGGTCAAGTTTAACATGCATGACTCCAAGAAGGGCTTGCTACCTTCTAGACATGGAGTACCACTGTCTCGAGATCAATGTCCAAAGACATCTGAAGAGATAGAGAGCATGAAGAGAGTTCCATATGCATCCGCTGTTGGAAGCCTCATGTATGCAATGTTATGTACTAGACCAGATATTTGCTTTGCCGTTGGCATGGTTAGCAGATATCAGTCAAACCCTGGACCTATGCATTGGACAGCTGTTAAGCATATCTTCAAGTATCTTCGGAGAACGAAGGATTATATGCTAACCTTTCGAGCAGATGATCTAACGCCATTGGCGTATACAGACTCTGATTTCCAATATGATAGTGATGCTAGAAAGTCTACCTCAGGGTATGTCTTTACTCTGTCAGGAGGGGCTATATCATGGAGAAGTGTCAAGCAATCCTGTACTGCTGATTCTACCATGGAAGCAGAGTATGTGGCGGCATCGGAAGCTGCGAAGGAAGCAGTATCGCTCAGAACATTCCTGTTGGAATTGGGAGTTGTTCCTGCAGTGCAAAAACCGATTATCATGTACTGCGATAACACTGGTGTTGTAGCACAGTGCAAAGAGCCCAGGAATCACAAGAAAGGCAAGCACATTCAGAGAAAGTACCACTTGATCCGGGAATTCATTCAGGATGGAGAAATAGTGGTGGAGCATATTGCTTCAACAAATAACTTAGCTGACCCATTCACTAAGACTCTTACTGAGAAAGTCTTCACTTCTCATGTTGAGTCTATGGGTGTCAGGTTAGGAAGTAGTGATCCTTAGTGCAAGTGGGAGTTTGTTGGGATTGGTGTATGCCCTAAAGCCCACTAGCTGCACTCTTATCTTTTGTTACTGGATATTCATTGGTTATTTAATGGAAGACTCTTTTCTACTTAAACATGTATATATGTATGGTTGTGTAAGGCCCATTGTTTCTAGTAAATGAATTAGGTGTGTAGTGTCTACACACAGATAGGTCTAATTCATGGACACTTGAAACAACATATTTGTTCATAACTGAGAGATGGAGATGGGCACTTCATCTTGGTATAAGTTATAATGAGAGACTCTTCTGTATTCAGGGTGACTTACCTAAGTCATGGGAGGGCTTTCCCGGATTCATCTCATTAGTGCATATGCAATGCATTGAACAGGACCATAGTAGGTATGGTATCTAAAAAAGTACTATCACTGAGAGAGATCAAGTCACCTCATGCTACTGAGTGACCAGTGCTCTTAATCTTGAGCATTTGTGGATGAACTGACGAAGTCAAGTTCTTGTGCTTTAATTCACTATGGGTGAGATTCTTTTCATGGGTCAACAGCTCTGTGTTTTGGGTACTCGGACTTGATCAGTTGGGACGTGCAGATACAATAAAGAATCTATGCCATCTAATGATGGAATGATCGTCCCCTTAGAATAATCCGATTAATCATCAAAATCTAAGATCTTAGTATATGGATGTTCCATATGGATATTGAACTTGTGGGTCACTCCCTGGACTAAGGGAATGATATCCGAATGATGATTATGCTAAGGATATGAAGTTCTAAGGTTTAGATGTAATCGGGAAGGTTGATAGTACATGTGATAACCTGACTCGATTATGGATGTTACATAGAGGGGCATTCAGGTCATTACACTTAGTAGGTCGAAGACAACTGTCATTTTATGACGAGCTTATTATATTATATATTTGTCCTTGAAGTTCAACCATAACTCTTTAGTGGAATGAGTTAAGGTTAAAATGGTCTTAATGTTACTATAGGTTTAGCATGGACATTTTTGGTCATTTTGGGAGCCAATGGTAAATATGTCTTTTGGTCCCTTCTCTAGTCACTTTCCAAGATTGGCATGGTTTCCTAAAATGTTTAGACGACATATGGTTGAATTATTTTAGTGGAAAAATAATTTTGAGTTTAAATTCAAATAGGCCTTTGATGGCATACATGAATTTAATTCTAGATAAATTATTAGTGGGCCATGGTGTGCATTATCATGTGGGACGTCCATAATGGGATTTCCATGGGTAAGGTATCCAACTTTGAGTAGGACTCTCTACTTGAAAGGTTGGACTCCTCTTTGGATTAGTATTCCTATGAGAAAGTTTCCTTTTTGGATTAGGAACTTAAAATTAGTAAGTGTTGTACAACTAGGATTACTAATTGCATGGGAAGTTCCTTTAGCTTCCTTTTCTAATTGGAGTGTTCCTTAAAGGAAATAAATCTTTAGATTATAGTTTCCTTTTAGGACATCTTTGAGAATGAGGAGAGATAAACTTTTAGGAAAGGTTTCCTCAAAATTTCTATAAAAAGGGAGAGAGCTTCCACCTTGGACGTCCAACACAACATACTAAGAGAGTGCAAGATTCCATTCCACACGTCCAGCCCCATTGTTGTTTCTTTTTCATTGAAGAAACTTTGAGATCTGAGATTTTTCCTTAGAAAAATAATTCTCAATTCCTAAATTAAGATCCCACCATCTTAGCCAATCAGATTTGGAAGTGAGATAGAGGAGAAGATCAAAGGCAACACTACTGCAGAAAATTCCAGCAACTTGTTAGCTAGTTGCAAGTCTAAGTTCGGGCCTTTGGATCTATTTTTCCAGAGATTTGAAGTCTAGAAATCTTCGAGGTAATAGTCTTCTTCGTTCTCCTTTAATTATACACTTGTTGGTCATGAATTCATGGAGTTCTTTTGCGATCTATATGGCTGATTTATGCTGTCCAAATCAGATTTTTTAAAATCTGTCATGTTACAAATCAGCCATGAATGTCTTCCGCTAGTGATATTCAGATCTGAATCGCAGTTTCTTTCAGGTTCATGGTCATGGGTATTTTGGTAATTGTACCGGGACTTTCTTAATGACTAAGATAGGGTTTCTTAGGGAATAAGAAAGAGAACATTATATATATGATGTAATGTGTAACCCATGAGATACAGACTGACAGACAGAAGAGTGAACCTAAAGGAGAGTCGAGTTTCTTTCCCGTGAACGTAGGCAAGATTGCCGAACCACGTAATTCTCTTGTGTGTTGATTGTTTGTCTTGTGTGGTTGTTTGTTCGTTCGATCGCTGATTCACGTTTCCGCATACACGCGCACAACACTTGCTGGTTTAGAGAGGATTTTTTTTTTTTCCAATGATGGTATGGAGATCTTTAAGGCTTTTGTAGTGTTATAGATTAGGTGTTTGGTTGAAGGGAGTGTTGGTTAATTAGTAATGAGTAAAAAAATAGTTGAGATTAAATGATGTTTGAGATGATGGGCTAACAACATCCATGTCACGTGTGATTGTAAGAATGAGTTGTTGCAATTGTCACATAATACAACTAAATAACATGATCCTATTTAAGACTCACCGATGAATCATATCATGAATCTTTCCTGCTAATTTCATGAATATGTGATATGTCTATTTTTTCCCTCTTACACACAGGGGAGCAGTTCCTCTATTGATCCAGGGCACATCATCTGATGGTTTTGGAACTTGCATTGTGAGTACTCACCGATGAATCATATCATGAATCTTTCCTGCTAATTTCATGAATATGTGATATGTCTATTTTTTCCCTCTTACACACAGGGGAGCAGTTCCACTATTGATCCAGGGCACATCATCTGATGGTTTTGGAACTTGCATTGTGAGTCCTCTCTCTCTCTCTCTCTCTCTCTCTCTCATTTCTATTCATTTTCAAAATTATTTCAGTTGTAGATTTCATGTTGAGTTAATGTCATTAATTATGTGCTTGCAATTTGATTTATGAATGTTCATATTTATGTGTTTCATATTGTTTAATTTGATGGACGTGGTTTGCATATGCGTAGCGTAGTCTCAACCAACTTGAACCTATTCATTGTTAGTGAGTATTTTTACAAATGTATATTAATTGATGCAATTAAGCATTTTGTGTATATTTAAATGTAATATATTTTCTCTTTCACTATCGTCAATGTGAAAACAGTCTTGCAAAAGTTTGGCCCCACCCAAACAAGAATCTTGTGTCCACCACTGATCCAGTACACCCTAACTCCCGACCCACCCCCCAAACCCCGGGCAATTTTTGTATGGTGTCTCCCAAGAAAGTAATCTTGCACCTGAAGTGATGCAGTGTGCAGCCAAGACAAGCTCTTCTTGGAGCTTGCAGAATGCATAAGGTGTAAGAACAGTGGCTGCATGTGATTCCATTGGGGTGGCTGTTTTGAGAGAAGTGTTCTGCAGATTCTGTTGCATGATCTGTTGTTCCCCCGTTTGATCTTTTAAAAAACTGCCTCAGCTACCTACAAGATGGTAATGGGTCATTTCAGAAAGGAAAATTTGTGATAAGGTATTAAGGTTGGTGTATAATATGTGTGTAGGTCAGGTATAGGGCATGCGTGTATATGTACATGAGAGAGATGGGGTCTTAGATTTTAAGAAGTCAGCTAGAATCAATGCCGATGTTGCCCTAATTGACTCAATTAGTTATTTAGGTCAACTAAAAAGGCCTCATAATATATATTAAAGAACATTGGAATAAACCATTTTTCTAATTCAAATTGTACAGTCAATCTAGAATTCTCCAGTAAAAAACATGACCATGCTACTGCTATACTTGCTATTTGACCATGTTGACAAACCAGTTTTGAAGAGTTGTGATGACTTATCAAGCTACAAGATCGACATACTTGTTCCACAAAATGTGCTAGCTGAGCTTGTGCACTTAAGAACCGTTGAATGAACGCGTGTATTCAAATAGACTGGCCTGTTGTATTCATTCCTGCAAAAGAAATGTCTTTTCTCAGGTATGGTACTGCCCAAAGTGTCTTTAATGCAAACAAATTGTTGATATGTCTATTTGTATGGAGTTCAAACAAGTTGATCATATCTCTCCATCCTAGTTTGAAATCTTCGTTTGTCTCCAAATTATATAGCCTACAGAGATCTGCCTTCCATTCATTTTACTGCTCTCCAAGAACAGCATTGTTCCACTATGGGAACTTAGCCACAATCATCCAAATGCAAAGGGCATACGTGTGCTTGGCATTTCAATTGCTATTGCCTCTTTTGAGAGACATATTTTGGTCAGTCAAAATGGTCTGCGGGGCCTTTCCCTTCATGGAGCCGACAATGCCTTTGAATACAAATTGAATACTGTTAGGAGCAAGAAGAAATAATCAGCATGAATTAAAGCAATTGTTTTTTCAACAGGTAAAAGTAAATCTGTGACAGTAATTCCAATGACTGGGAATTTAACTTTTTCCATGTTTGTTTAGTCACAACAAGTGGGAAAGCTGCCAGAAAATCTACTTTTACTTTACCAGCTGTCAAAACATTTTACTCCATAAACACAAATGGCTACCCTACTCCCTTGTTGACTTCTCATCTCACTTGAGATTATCTCATAAAAACAAATACATTTTACTTTACCGGAAAGTATACTTGTTTACACAATTCCCCAATGACTCGACATTTACTTTACTTCCCTAGTAAATTATTCAAACATGCCCTAAGAGGTTTGGTAGCTAACAGGATAGTCCTTCAAATCCTATCTTCAAGTGGGAAAGGCAAGATGGGCATCAAGTGGGAATAGCTTTGGCCAGATATGAATCAATACATTACTCAAATGGACTACATGCAATTGGAAATTTATATGTGAACGAAGTTTTATCCAATATTCCATTTATTTCATACATTGCCTATCTAATCAGTTCTGCCTGTTCAGGTCATAACTTCCGGATTCAAGACAGAGCAGCCCACCACCAGGACAGCATACAGATCCCATGAACGCACTAAAAGTATCCAGCTTTGGACCTCTAGGCCTTTTGGATGCATCACGACCTAAGCATCGGATCAAATGAGCCGGAGCAACTTTAGATTCTATTGAGGAAGATTAGCCAAGTTTGTGATCTAAGATGCTTATTGATTGGGCTTATTAGCCTTGAATCTCAGTCACAATCATTAAATGGGTCTTGGGATTGAGTGTCAGGCCTGATTGATGAAAAAAATGTCCATCCGGGCCCTGCCACACCAGGCCTATAGCAAACACTGGATTACTGTCAAAAATCGTTCTCTGGATTTTATCATCTCTGGACAACCTTTGAATAGTTTCAAGCTTTGGTCATTTTTGGAATATCATTGAAAAACGGCACCATAAATAAAAATATTCTAAAACATAAAAATGTGAAAATATATGAAAGACATAAATAATAAAGGATTAAAATTAAAATTTCTTTCACTGATTCGTTTTATATTATAACAGAGTATTTTTTTTCGCGTGCTGCCCTAGTGTGTAGCCTCAGGGAGAAGCATGACCTCACAGATATGTGAACAGGAACCTGTGGCTCCCCATAATGGAAGGAAGGAATGCCTCACGACTGCACCAAGCAACAGAAGACTTGAAAAATATACCAATAATATATTAAAAAGACCGTTTCACAGAAATTGTGATAATATTGCAATGAATTCTGAAGTTTGGATCTTTATACTTTATATTCTCGCACATTCTAAGCAGATCAATGCGTTCATCATCCTGTTCCACCTTCCTAAATGATTGCAATAAGTTCCACACATCTTCTTTTACGGTGAATCGCAAGTATCCAGGCTCCACACATTTTTCTAGCTCCATTAGCCTCATCATTTGCTGAAATGGAATGCCAGTTTTTGCAAACATGAAGATAGTGGTTCGCAAAGCCCGTAACACGCCACTCTGAGACTCCCATGTCAATGGTTTTAGTGATGCAATCGAAAAGCCACATCATTTTGGAATTTCACTATAGTACTCGTATCCAGCATCATGAGTGACAAATCGTTGGCCAATATATGGAACTGCATCATTTGATGTTTCTAGTGATAACCTTGTCTCTTCTTCTGGTGATTCATCATTGCTGCTAGTATCATCCAAGGAGTATGATCTTTGGTCTGAAGGATCATCATAAGCTTCTATCATTTGCCTAGTCTTCAGGCAATTTTTTTTTTTTTTTTTGGGGTGGGGGTTGGGGAGGGGCGGATCCCAAAAAAGATACCAAAGTAAGACCTGCGTTCATTTTTTTAATCATAAAAAAAAGATGCACTGACTGGCAAAAATAAATTGATTAATTGCATAAAAGAATAGTGGAAATATAACCAGGAGTGTAACACACAAAGTGGTGAAAGATGGTCATACAGTGTTGTCTGGGGATATTCCCGAACTCACCGGGATCCCTGTTAGATGCAGCATCCGCGACTCCCGCACCAGCTTATCCATCTCGACAGGGCTCAGTCTCGGCAACAGTGCCAGCCTCCAGCTCGGCCAAGTGATTCCACTTCGGCCATACGCTCATAAGCTCCACCTCGGCCAGGGCATCCCCAGCCCGGCTATGGACTCCAGCTCGGTCCTCCACTTCGGCACCCCTGCGAGGTCTCCAGCCAAGTCAAGGTCGCTCCCGACCTCGGCACCAAGCACCTCAAATCGTTCACACCTCGGTTATAGCACCAGGAAGCTACCCATAGCGGGGGCTGACAGCTGTCCTCCCATGGACACTTAAGCACGCTCCATCACGTGCGACAAGACAAGGGCACTGCCCATATCCTCTGACAGGGCCATCCCTGCCGCCCACGTCCACTGACAGAACGGAGTCCGCAGACGCCCGGGTATGGCCCGATGCGACACGACGTGCTACGACAGGACAGCTCCCTGACAGAGTCACCTCCTTGTCTCCTCTCCTCCTCTATAAAAGGAGCCAAACCAGAATAGTAAGAGAGATCTCTCCTTTCCGAGAGAACCACATGCTGGTATCATCTTCTTCTCCAAAATCTCTATCTTTAGTCCAGTTCTCATACTGACTTAGGCATCGGAGAGCCCTGCGCTGCCCACAGCCAGGGTCCTCTGACTGTTATCTTCTTCCTCCCTTCTCCAGGTTTCAGGCAGGCAGCAGTGTTCAACCAGAGAGCTCTCAGCTCCACTCCCTACACCTTGTGAGTCATTTTATGCACTTACAATTGGCGCCGTCTGTGGGGAATCGATCAAAAAGTCATCGTCCCAAACACCATGCCTCGAAGAACCAGAAAGGGAAAAGAACCATTGACACTGCAACCGCAACTGCCACTGGTCCCTCGCCAGAAGAGGTCCAGGGCAGGATCTGGTGCGACAAGCTTTCCAAGAGTTCGCTCTCAGTCAGGTTCATCTCCGAAGGGGCTGACATCACCTTCCCGGCAAGATAGCCTTCGACTGGGGGATCCCCAACAAGCCAAACTCCGTCATCAGATCGACGACGACGACAGCTCTCTTCTCGCGAATGTCAGGGCCCAAAACCTTGTCGTCCTCCAAGAGTAAGATGAGTTGATCAGTAAACTTCAACAACAGGTGCAAAATAGGGTGGCAACGCCAACGCCATCCTCCAAATCTCCTTCAGCTGAACCGACACGCAGCCATTCCGGCAACCCTTCAAGAAAACTGGAGCGAAAATCAGAGGACAGTGACAACTTGAGACAATGGCTTGACCAGCAAGCCAAGCAAATAATCCAGCAGATTCTGGATGAGGCCGGCTCTAACAGCTACGTTTCGAGGGATCTCAGCACATATTCCTCCTATCGAGAACTAAGGGTCAGGTCTACAGACTCCTCGAAGGGATCAAACCCCAGCCATATTACAAATAGCCGTAACCATTGATAGGCATCTTCTGTAGCTCGGCAGTGCTTCTAGATCACTCCAGTTCGGCAGCGCTTCCAGGACGATCCAGTTCGGAAGTAGTACTCCATCTCGGCTGTACCACTCCACCTGGGCAGTAGTGCTCCGACTCAGCAGCGTTGTCAGAATGCGCCAGACCTTCGACTTGACTAGTGAGTCCCCGATAAGGCGACTCCCATCACCACCAGACAGCCTCCAGCTCGGCGGATGTCTCCAGCTCGGTAGCAACCTCCAACTCGGCAAAGATCTCCAGCTCGGGGGGCTGCTAGATGTCCCCTACGATCTTTCAGCTTCGATGACACCGGCACGACTATCTATTGTCGGCTTCGATCGTACGACCCTCTACTGTCATTTCGACAGCACGGTCCTCTGCTGTCAACCTTGATCGCACGGTCCTCTACCGCCATTAGTCATCCAAGCCACCCGCATCTTGGCCGCGCGCCAGATCTCGATCTCTTGCATCTCGGCTACGTGCTAGATCTCGACTTCGTGCATCGTAGCAGCTGCGCCAGATTCTCGGCTACGCACCAGATTCTCCACCTCACGATGGTGTCGCCCTCATGCTTGCCTCCGCGTCACGTAGGTTCGGCCTCGTGCTGGTTTACCGGACTACACCTCTGGTCTAAAGCCAGTTGGTCATGTCCCAGACTCTCCATTTCGTGCTATGTGAGCATCTCGCGCCCCTGGTGACGAGCCAGCGGGTCCTCTCCATTTCGTACCAAGTGAGCATCTCGGCATTCGTGCCAGATTGCCGGCATGCCCCTGGTGACGAGCCAGTGGGCCATCTCCATTTCGTGCTATGGGAGCATCTCGGTACTCATGCAAGATTGCTGGCACGCCCCTGGTGACGAGCCAGTAGGTCATCTCCATTTCGTGCTATGCGAGCATCTCGACACTCATGCCAGATTGCCGGCGCGCCCCTGGTGACGAGCCAGTGGGTCATCTCCATTTCGTGCTATGTGAGCATCTCGTCACTCATGCCAGATTGCCGGCACGCCCCTGGTGACGAGCCAATAGGTCATCTCCATTTCGTGCTATGTGAGCATCTCGGCACTCATGCTAGATTGCCGGCATGCCCCTGGTGACAAGCTAGTGGGTCATCTCCATTTCGTGCTATATGAGCATCTCGATACTCATGCCAGATTGCCGGCACGCCCCTGGTGACGAGCCAGTGGGTCCTCTCCATTTCGTGCTATGCGAGCATCACGGCACTCATGCCAGATTGCCAGCACGCCCCTGGTGACGAGCCAGTGGGTCATCTCCATTTCGTGCTATGTGAGCATCTCGGTACTCATGCCAGATAGACGGCGTGCCCCGACCTCTTGCCGGTTCGTCCACGTGCTGGCTACTGCCTCACGTTGGCTCGGCCTCATGATGGAATCGACCGCATTTACAACCTCTTGCTGGTTCGCCCTCGTGCTAGCTATGTGCTTCACGCAGATTCGGCTTCATGTTGGTCTCGGCCAGGTGTCGGTCCGTCCAGGTGCTGGCTACGACCACACGCTGGCTCGGCCTCATGTTGGTCTCGGCCAGGTGCTCCTACCTCGGTCTCAGTCTCCACTAGCTCGGCAGCAGCGCCGGCCTGTAGCTCGGCAGGAAACTCTTCCTCCAGCTCGGCAGCAGTGCCAGTCTCCAGCTCGGCAGCAGTGCCAGTCCTCAGTTCGACAGCAGTGCCAGTCTCTAGAGCGGCAACATCGCCAGCCTGCAGCTCGGCAGGAAACTCTTCCTCCAGCTCGGCAGCAGTGCCAGTCTCCAGCTCGGCAGCAGTGCTAGTCCTCAACTCGGCAGCAGTGCCAGTCTCCAGCTCGGCATAGTGCTAGTCTCCGTCTCGGTAACAGTGCCAGTTTCCAGGTTGGCAGCAATGCTAGCCTCCTCGGTAGCATCACTAGAATACTTCCAACGAGATTACGCCTTTGGCGACGAACCGACGAACCAGCTGGTCACGTCTCGGTCTCTCAGTTGGTGACAAACCAGACACTGAAGACTATCAAGCTTAACAACTCCTCCCTTCTTAGCTTCCGACCTGAAAGAGTACTCTCAGAGCTCAGAAGCTGGGGGGCTATTGTGTGGGGATATTCCCGAACTCACCAGAATCCCTGTCAGATGCAGCATCCGCGACTCCCGCACCAGCTAGTCCATCTCGGCAGGGCTCAGTCTCGGCAACAGTGCCAACCTCCAGCTCGGCCAAGTGATTCCACTTCGGCCATATGCTCATAAGCTCCACCTCTGCCAGGGTATCCCCAGCCCGGCTATGGACTTCAGCTCGGTCCTCCACTTCGGCACCCCTGCGAGGTCTCCAGCCAAGTCAAGGTCGCTCCCGACCTCGGCACCAAGCACCCCAGATCGTTCACACCTCGGTTATAGCACCAGGAAGCTACCCATAGCGGGGGCTGACAGCTGTCCTCCCATGGACACTTAAGCACGCTCCAGCACGTGCGACAAGACAAGGGCACCGCCATATCCTCTGAGAGGGCCATCCCTGCCGCCCACGTCCACTGACAGAACGGCGTCCGCAGACGCCCGGGTATGGCCCGATGCGCACGACGTGCTACGACAGGACAGCTCCTTGACAGAGTCACCTCCTTGTCTCCTCTTCTCCTTTATAAAAGGAGCCAAACCAAAACAGTAAGAGAGATCTCTCATTTCCGAGAGAATCACACGCTGGTATCATCTTCTTCCCCAAAATCTCTCTCCTTAGTCCAGTTCTCATACTGACTTAGGCATCGGAGAGCCCTGCGCTGCCCACAGCCGGGGTCCTCTGACTGTTATCTTCTTCCTCCCTTCTCCAGGTTTCAGGCAGGCAGCGGTGTTCAACCAGAGAGCTCTCAGCTCCACTCCCTACACCTTGTGAGTCATTTTATGCACTTACAAGTGTGAATATAACACCACGCATTGGAACTTCATCAGAATGTTACTGTAGTTCATTTCAAAATATGGACTGATTTGAAAGTAAATAAGCAAAGAATAAAAGAATTGATTCGGCTAAGCTTCAAATCCCAGAACACAGATCTTTGACAAATTAAAGATAAATAGAGTAGATGCTGGTAAGCATGAAAACATTTAGATGTTGTCCACAGGTATTGAGATACATAAAATCCTTTTATTAAAGGAATTGTGTTTATACTACTGTGGGGTGTTAGAAGCACTCTCAGCTGTTTATAATGATCAATATCTGATATTTTGGAAGAGCAGAACACAAAATGTAGTATCTAGTTACCCACTATCCACTATGACTATCATGAGTTAATCTATAGTCAGAGGAGCCCCACTGATTATGTTATGCTGTGACAGAGAGAGTGCACCATATTTATATGTTGCTGTACATAAATGGTCAAGGGTTCAAGGATCTGGTCTCCCTTTTCTTCATATGTATTTGTTGCTGTAAATCCCATTTTCCATGAGATAACCAACACATGGAGACTGACCGTCAATTAGCAAGAGAAAATATTGTATCATAAAGATTTTATAAAACATAACAACAGAATTGAGTAATTGAGTTACTAGGGAAGTTATCAGAGACAGGTTTTCTTCTCTTGTCAGGAAATAGGTATGGCAATGAGGCATGTTTGGTATTGGTTGGGTTAGGCCCAACCTTGCCCAAAGTTTTAGTTACCATGATCAAAACTTGATGAATCCAAAATCCCTCATGAACTTGAAAAAATCATAAACCTGCTCTTACTAAAAGCAGGTAGGGTTACATCACTCGTTTAAGCCATCCCCTAGTTTGAGTTTCTGCACATACTTGAATCAACTCAACCAAGTTGCAATACTATCTTCACCTTTTATCTCTTGAGTATACCAAAAGTAATGATATGGGGAACGCTTTGGGATCCATTGGCTAATCAAGTATAAGTAGGGTTTTGTGTTGAGTTATGTATTTATTTTTAGCTATCTGATCTAACGATATGAAATGGACAATCAGTGTTTTGACTGTCCATTACGATGGAATTAGATCAAACAGTTAAAATGCCATGATCACCTCAATCAAAGCGAAATAGGGGCTGCCTACTATTTCATTAGGAGGCAATGGAAGAAGGCTGGAGCAATTGTGGAGCATGTCAATGACTTGGATCATGCTCTGTAATCCATATCATGAGTAAATGACAGCTACACAAAAACAGGACTCTACTGTAATTATAATACACTTGAAGAGCTAATATACTCCTATACACTCTCCTATCTACTCTAACAGGAACCTCTGATTCCTATAAAAAAATAATAATAATAATAATAATAATGAACCTCTGAATAAGATCATTTTAAAATGAAAGTGTTTTGACACAGTAGAACTCTTACTTCTATTTGATGATTGCCTTAGCTATTCTTTTAATCTAACATAAACTTTTTTTCATCCAGAAGTGGGGCCTACCTATAAAAATGGACTGGATATTTAGATCTACATTCTACAGCCAGCCTTTTGCCTTCTAGATTATCAACGGTCAATGTCCAACATCATTTTTTTCTAATTATGGTCTCTCTCTCCTTTTTTAAATCATTCTATGATTTATTTTTTTTAAATTGTCAATGGGATCCACTTGCATAAAATGGGTTGGGATCAATGTGATTATCAATAATCAGTTTGGATTTAAAGGTGGCCGGTGGCCCATCCAATTTTTCTTTATTCTTTTCTATTTTCTTATACAACTATGGCACAACCTGTCTCCTTCATCAGACAAAGATGAAGCCGATGTACAATGTATTGAGGAATAATCTTACTCTAATGATGAAAGAATTGGAGAAGATGATGACATTGATGTGGACATGGAAGAGGGCGATTTTTTAGAGATGGGGATTGAAGATGATAACATTGACTTTTTTAACTTCATTATATTAGAATTTGGTCACGTGGTAGACTTTTAATCTTGTATTAAATTTATATATTTTTTGCCTTTTAGACAAGAGAGATGCTCCTATGAGAGCATCTCTCACCTTACTATCAGAGATAAGGTGGGGCTCTCACATCCATATCCAATGCCAACAACTTAAATATGAGGGCCCCTACTTTTATCTCTCATAGGAATGTGACAGATACTCTCACAGGTGCACCTCCCTTTAAACACTTAAGGCATTTTGTATCAACGAGCTGCGTGCATGCTTGTTTTTAACTTTTCATATCATATATATGTTACTTCTTTCTGATATCTAATATGTTTAGCGATTCAACTAGTAATATATTAAGATGCTAATATTTGCAATGCATTGATGTTGATATGGATGGAAAATATATAGATTATAAACATTTATGATTTTTTTCTGTTTTTTCAATATTCTTTTAGGTTTTTTCAATCTATATTTAAAAAGTAGAAAATATCCAGTGACTCACGATACGATTCGAGACTCACGATACAATTCACAATTTGACAACTATGGGTGTATGTATCATTTCAGTCATTTGGAATTGAACTTCACAACTATATTAGGCTAAATAATGCATTGTTGTATGACCATTGTGTTTGGGTGATGAAGATTAGACTTGGATCCCTATTTTATTCACCAATTCTAATTCCCAGCATATTAGTATAGTACAAAAGTACATGCATGTTAGTGTGGCATTTGAATTTTGATCTTGGTCATCTACCTGTATCTTAATACTTACATCAATAATAATCATCCATAGATCAACCAACAACTTAATATTGTGAGGCTCACTTGTGGATGATGGAGTATCTACCTCTGATAAATGACAGGAAAAGACCAAACATCTGAATCCAACTTGAGTTTGGACCCATGGATATTTCCTCATGATCATTGATTTGATGTCCACCGGTTGATTGTTAAGATTATATGCTTTACAAGATGTATCAACCCAACAATTTAATATTGTGGGGCTCACCGGTGGATCTGAATTTTGTTCAGGGATCCATGTCTTTGTCCCTGAATTCTAGGTTTTACAAAATACCCTAAAGGGGCCATTTGCCTTCACGCAGGGGATGAAAAATAGGTCTTATATAGGTAAATGTTATATATGTGAAAACACATTACCATGTTTGTTAAAATCACTATTTTTTAGATTGGTAGATGCGTACATCCAATGATTTTAAATGTATTTGAATTTTTGAACGTTTTTCATAACTTTCTAACAATCTTGAAATCAAATGTCTTGATGGTTATAATTAACATGAGAACTTTGAACGGCTTGAATTATAAATTGGGGGCCCACAAAAGGCGTAAACATTAGATCTATAGGTTGGGATTATTTTATTTTTTCACAAATTACTCAAAACATTTGAAGATTTAAGAAATGAGATTGAACATCTTAATATTTCATAGCCCTAAAAAAAAGATGGACGTTTCTGATGATGAATATGGGGAATAATAGCTAAGGGACCATGTCTCATCATTTGGCAAGGTGGATCCCAACTAAAGGGTGCAAGGGAATGTGAAGCATGCTCAATTCATTCTTTTTCCCTGACTTCGCCCTTTCATCTTTCTCCACTTCCATCATTTCCATCAAAGAGAATCCATGGGGTTTTTCAAAAGCCCTAACACTTTCTTTTGTGGAGGGTGTTTTTGTAAAGTCAAAAAAGAAAAGGAGATGGATAGCCAGCAGCGAGTGAATTTGGCAAACCAACTTATTTTGCTGATCAATTATACGCCCTAACCAGACCAACTTATTTAACACAAAGGGGCAAAAGGTTTAGAATTCAAGTCAACGTTAATTGGGTTGACCCATGCGCATTGTGGGGTAATATGGGTCGGGTTGGATGAACCGGCATGGGAGTATTTTGAGAAAATTTGGCCAATGATATAGGTTGGGATCCAATCTGTTGACCCCACCTGTTGACCTGACCCAATCAATTTGTCATCCCTAATTGATGCCAGACATTTAAAGAAAATCTAGAATTAGAAGAGCATTAAAAGGGGAGGTTTCAGGTTCCTCAAAATATCCGACTAGACATTTTTGTTCCTTTGAATGATCCTAATATCATTCTATTTTATTTTTAAAATTTTTGGAAGAATACTGTTGCATCTGGTATCAAAACCTCGCATCAGTCGCGTCTAAACATGATGATTGAGAGGGTTTGTTCCTGTGGCCCATCTTGGTTTGAGGTACTAGCAAGAAAGACTCGTGCTAAGCCCGGGTCTAAAAATATTACTAAATTCTTACATCAAATTGCGATCCCCTTTGATCGGTTAGGAAAATAAACTAAGATCATTTAAACTTTGTGGCAAACTTAACTAAAAATTATAATAAATAAAGAGAATTTATTGGGTAAAAAGAAAAAAATTAATATGAAACTTGATAAGAACAAATTGAACCCATGTTGCCCGAGCCATATTTTGGAGCAACATGGGTTCAATGTGTTCTTATATTTATATATTTGTGATTAGTTATATAAAGAAATTTATTTCCCTTATTTAAATAGAATTCGTTGGGTAAAAAGAAAAAAATTAATATGAAACTTGATAAGAACAAATTAAACCCATGCTGCCCGGGCCGTATTTTAGAGCAGCATGGGTTCAATGTGTTCTTATATTTATATATTTGTGATTAGTGACATAAAGAAATTTATTTCCCTTATGTGAGGCCCCACCCCTTGTGGACCCTCACTTATATTTGAGTTGTTCTAATTATATTATATAATATCTACTTATACTAATTAATAGGGGTTAGTGAGGGTAGTTATACTATTATAACCCCTAATTAATAGGGTATTAAATGTTTAAGGGAAGTACTGCCAAGTGTCAAAATTTCAAATTTTTCTAAATGAGACACATGGCAGGAATGATTTTTGTCTTATAATATAGATAGATAGCTACTAATACTACCTGTTACATGCAGCCCTCGCCATGGTGAAGACGTATTGCTGAGATTCGTGAAATTCGATTACGATCTTAATAACCTCACTTCATTTTTCCTAGGGGTGTTCATGGGCCAATCTGGGCCGGGCTAAGGCATATCCAGGCTCGACCCGACTTTAGAAACACCGGCCCACATCCGACACGTGCCATAAAAGTTTGGCCCAAGCCCGCCCCTTTAGTCAATCGGGCCGGGCCGAAGCGGGCTTTTCTTTTTTTCCAATTCTGTGGACAATAGAGCTATTGTTTGGACTAATTAAATAAAATTACATGCATTCCTTAAATGGGTAGGGCGGGGCCGAGATTTGGACTTTCTAGCACTTAAATTATCTACAAGTTTATAGTGTTTCTATATGTGTTTTATAGATGCTTAGGCATTATGAAACTTTCTTCAAGAGTTCATACTTACATAGCTTAGAAGGTCTTGGCCTTGGTCAGATTGGTAGAAAGTGCTATTCTTTCAACCACTAATAATTTCTAAGAGTAATACACCAAAGCTGAACACATTTTATTTTATTGAGAATATACCCATTCATAGCATACTCCGGGGACATGTATCCACTGGATTTCATCATCATCAAAAGAACATTAAAATAAACATTGGGACTTAATTGCAAATGATATACAATAAAGGGGATTTAACGGAAAAAAACCCTCCTAAACAGTCAATTATTGGATTTGGCCCCATGAAAATGGACAGACAAAATGGGCCCTAAATTCACGTTTCTCTTTTTTTTTTTTTTTTGTCTTTTAGCGCTATAGTCGATATCGACTATCCTGCGCCATACAAAAAGGCCATCCGAAACTTCATCTCTTCCTATCTCTCTTGCTCTCTGCAATTGATCTCAAATCAATCTCACTGCTATCTTTTTTTCTTTATTTGGTGAGATAAAGATGGGTTCTTGAAATCAGTCTTTTTAAAGAGAGATGTGATGTGAATCTGATCTTCAGATCATGGTGGTGGCTGCAAAATCTGTCACAAATTCCTCTAAAACCCCACAAGAAGATTCGAATCGTCGAAACCCATCAAGGCCAAGAACCCCTCTTCTTTCTTCTGAGAAGGACAATGGCATCTCTCACCCCCCTCCTCCTCCTCCAAGAAAGCCCAAACCCAAAGAAATCTCCTCTAGATACATGTCTCCCTCCTCCTCTTCTTCTTCTTTGTCCTCCACAAGACACCCATCTCCACACATCTCTCGTTCGGCCGCCGCGCCTAAGCCTTTCACCCCGAAACGCTCACAGTGAGAGGGAAGGACGATGGTGGAGGTGGAGATCAATTAGAGAGCTCGAAGCCCGCCGAGCAACCGAAGAGAAACCGAAGGCCGGAGGGATGCCAGGATCGGCGGTTCGTATTGAGGAGTGAAGAGAAGCCTTAGAGGGATGCATCCAACGTTGAGGCAGGTGCCGCCGAGGGCCCCTCTCTTCTCGATGCAGGTGGTCTTGAGGCCCAGCTGGAGGCTTATCTGGTGTACCGGAGTAAGGTTCCTTACAAGTTCATTCCGCGTGTTTTTTAGTTTACTTGTCACTGTAATTGGGATTTGCAACAGTTTTGCAGCAAAGGTATTCTGGTTTTGCTGTTTTTTATGGTGTTCAATTGAAGTTTAGAGAGAAATGGTTCAATATACATATTTGTTATGTTTGTTTATGTGCAATATCTGGATTTAGATGCTTTCTTTAGAAGTGAAAATTTTAGAACATGTGTTTCTAGTATTGTTTGTGGAATTATAGCTGATCTTACTGATGCTAAGGAAAATGGTGGAGAAGAACAATGAAGCAGAGTCCGACATTGGTCATGCTTCAAGCATATATGATACATTGATACTGGCCCAAGGCAACCACAACAATCAGAAACAGATTAGGATGGACAACACCCTCTTTTTTGAGCATACTATAAAGTGGTGTCGATTTCGATGGGGCCCACTTTGATCCACCTTTCATCAGTGTACCCCATTCAATGGGGCTCACTACACCCCATGATCTGGCACTTGGCCTGGTTTGACACCCTACCTTTACTTAATACTGGATTGACTATCAAAGAAAAGTAAACTTAAAAGACCCTTGAACCATGAGACTACTAAATCAAGGGTTGGATTACTTGAGGGGGCTGATTTGTCTTACTAACCTTTATCTATGATGAGGCCTTTTCCATCATCCCTATCCCCATGGATAGGCATGAAACCCCCAGAAGATCATTGGAGGTGCAACCCCTAGAAGGGCTGATATTAGCTCTAATATCCAGAGCGACCTCCAGTAACTTGCAGTCTATCCATTAGCTGAATTCCTTAAAATTGGTTCAACGCTAGAGCGCAAGAGATGACTTTCCTTCTCAATATAGCCAAGCTTAGGAGAGCTGCCATTTTGTTTCCTCAAAAGCATCTCATATTTCTTCTTTTCCAGATAGACCATACAGACACAAGAAAAGTTAGTATCCATGGGAGCTTACCTGTTCCCTTGTCAAGTCCAAAGGTGAACACCAATCTCTTTCAGAAAATAACCTAATATGTACCTACACCTCTCTCTCTCTCTCTCTCTCTCTCTCTCTCTCTCTCTCTGGCGGGGTGTTCCTTTTGCTTTGTTCTTCTGCCTCTAATCTCACCTTCTCTTGTCTTTTTTTTTCCTTCATTTTTGTGCGCTAGATGGGCTTAGATTATTAATTGGCCAACTAACACATTTGATATTTTGCAGGTCATGAAGAAAACAACAACGATTGTTCCAATGTACTCCTCTTTCCAGCAAAACAAATCATATCTCAAAGGGAATTCGTCAAGGAGAGGTATAACGTAAAAATAAATATGTTCTCTATTTGTAATTTCAATATCTTATTTTTGTTGTATTGTCCATAGAGTTGATCCTAAAGAACACTCATTAACGAAGTTGTCGACATCACCTATGATAACAGTTGTCCCCCCATTTTGACATTGTTGCAAATCGGGTGGTTGAACGCAATGTATATGCATTTTGGCTAGACGGATCCATTTTTGTGGCCTATAATGATCAAGGAAGACATTCCTCATGAAGACAATGGTAATGAATGTGGAGTATTCGCTGTTGCATTCGCGGAGTTGTGTTCACCGCCGTCCCATCACATTTACACAGTCTGACATCCATTACATTGATCACCCTGTTATTAGCTGGTTAAGAGGAGTAAGCAAGGAAGTGTTTTGGGCAGTAGACGGAGAGGCCTTGTGAGCATGAAGACTTTTGTTTTGTTTTTTTCCTCTCATTTGTGAAAGAAGACTCTTGTGCAGTGTGGTTAGGGAACTTGTTGTTGGATATCGCGATCACTGAGAGGGGGGGGGGTGAATCAGTGATTTCTAAAAACAGGTCCAATTCAACAACAAAACAAGTCAAATCACACATGACACCAGATTTAACGTGGTTCACCGAAAGGCTACGTCCACGGTTCAAAGACTGTCCGAACACCAATCCGGGACAGATCTGAATCTTATTTAGTCGCACCAACGACAAAGAGCACCACCCCTTAGTTTCAGATAGCACCAACTATCTAGGAAGCACCGACTCCCTTTACAATTTATCTGCACCCACAGATAGGATCACCAAACCCCAAACACCAAGCACCAACTTGATGTAAAAACAGAATAGAAGATAAACTCTGTCTACAGCCCTTCCCCTCTACAATTCTCTCTCTCTCAATCCCTTACAAATTGAAAATAAAACATAAACAGAGAGACACTTATCTTATGGACGAAATACCATCTTCAAGAGCACATCCTCGTCCACACTTGCTGTAGAAAGATGCAGCACAACAGCACACAGCACCAGCACTTCTTTCTCTCCAAAACTCTCTCTCTTTTCTCTTCTCTTATTTCTCTCTTCTGGTGTCTCTTAGAACGCCCATACATGCCTTTTATAGGTTATGTTAAACCCTTAATTTGTATTCAAAACAGGCTACAATTCGTTTAGAAAGAGTCCCAACAAATTAGATAAGAAATGCTGAATTTTCGTGCAAGACTTCTGTTTCTGCGCAACTCTGATCCCGTTCTCGGTCGACATCCTGCCTTGCTCGGTCGACATCATACACTGTCTGGAATCAGTCAATTATCGCGGTCGGTCGACATCCTGGGGTCCCGGTCGACCGAAGACACACTGTGTCACGAAAATAACTGAGAGGTGCCTGAATCTGTTTCTGCAGGTTTCTCTTTGCTCGGTCGACCGCATGGGGTGCCCGGTCGACCGCGTGCTCTGCTTCAGGAATTCTGAATTCCTGACTGTTTGAACTCTGATTCTTTTTTTCAGCTCTATCAACTCCAGCTTATTATCATCATGTTTGTGACAAGTGTTGATAAGAATTCCAACTCAATCAATACTTGAGATACTGATTCTTCAAATTCTTCAAAACTTTCAAGTCATCTCAAATTCCAACAATCTCCCCCTTTGGAATTGTTGGCAACACTATTGGAACTTCAAACTCACTTGGAACCAATTCTGAAATTCTGAAATAACAACCATGCACTGTCAACAATCTCCAATCCCTAGCTTTCATAGCATAACATTTCTCCTTGCTATCATAGCATAACATCTCTCCCTCTTTGACAACAAGTCCAAAGGGACCAAACCGAGGAGCGAATAGGATATTCAATGAATGCATTGCTCCCCCTTTCAAGCACAACTCCTACGGTTTAGGAGAGTGAGTAACTCCTAACTTTTTCCGGAGATACTCGAAGACTTCCTTTGGCAGAGGTTTCGTGAAAATATCAGCCACTTGCTCAGTTGTTGGAACATATTCCAACTTGACCTCTCCATCAGCAACTTTATCTTTAAGAAAATGATAACGAATTGCTACATGCTTTGTTCGAGAGTGCTGAACAGGATTCTTAGATATATGAATTGCACTCGTGTTGTCACATAGGATCGGCGTAGGATCCATTGTAGGAACTCCTAGATCAGAGAGCATTTGCCGCATCCATAACACTTGCGTACAACAAGTTGCCGCTGCAATATATTCCGCTTCCGCTGTCAAAAGGGATACTGAGTCTTACTTCTTACTATGCCAAGCAACTAATCTTTCTCCAAGATAAAATGTGCCGCCGCTAGTACTCTTGCGATCATCTACGCATCCAGCCCAATCGGCATCAGAATATGCAACAAGAGTGAAGGATTTGCCTTTGGGATACCAGATACCAAGCTCCATAGTACCTTTCAGATATCGAAAGATTCTTTTCACTGCTGTAAGGTGCGTTTCAGTTGGTGCTGCTTGAAAACGTGCAACCATACATACTGCTTGTAGAAGATCTGGTCTTGTAGCAGTCAAGTAGAGCAAGCTTCCTATCATAGAGCGATAGGTGGTATGATCAACGGACGAGGCCTTATCATCTTTGCTAAGCTTCGTGTTCGTTGATATTGGTGTGCTCACAGGCTTGCTGTCTTCCATATTGAACCGTTTCAGCATTTCCTTAATGTACTTCATTTGTGATATGAAGATGCATTGTTTCAGCTGCTGCACTTGTAAACCAAGAAAGAACTTTAGTTCTCCAAGCATCGACATCTCAAATTCTTTCTTCATCTCTTCAGCAAAATTCCTGCACATCTCCTCATCATTGCCACCAAAGATTATGTCATCAACATAAACAATGACAACCAACTGTTTGCTTAACTCAGTTTTGACATACAGATTGCTATCAACCATTCCTTTTCCAAAACCGATCTTGCGGAGATAGAGATCCAGCCTTGCATACCATGCCCTTGGCGCTTGTTTCAGTCCATAAAGAGCCTTTGAATTGCAAATCTTTGACATGTTATCAAAGCTTAGATGCCCAAGGCGTTTGTGCCACAACCAACTTTCCTCTGTCCGACTCATCAAGCAGGTCTTTTCAGCTCCATCTGACAATGTATAGAGATTTCCAGCAGTTCTTGATCCAGTTGCCACTGTTTTGCCGTTGCTACTCTTCTTGATGGCAAACCCATTCTTTGTGAAGATAACTTCGTGACCCTTGTCACAGATCTGGCTCACACTAAGCAGGTTGTGTCTCAATCCAGACACATATAAACTT
>CM022949.1:50243389-50306530 GCA_012931725.1 Litsea cubeba | reverse complement strand
GGCTGTTGGACGGCACCTTGGTGCAGTGGAGCTGAAGGCGTTGCTAGTGATTGGATCTTGGGATGATGAAGAGCGATTGGTGCGGATTTGGCTTCCAGAATAGACCGAACGCAGAACTCAATCACTAAGACTTTCTCATTCTTCTGTCGTCTTCTATTTCTTCTTTATGTTTCTCCTTTTTTTTTTAGCTTCTGCTACGGTGGGACTTGGACGAGGCTTGAGTGGACGAAGGGGTTTGACAAAGGTGGCCCACTGCTGAATGATCTAAACCGTTGAACAGAGGTTGTCTTCCTTCTGGGAATAAATCACGCCTTTGGAAATACCCCGGATTAGAGGCAGGGGCGGCTGGGGTTTCATGTTTGGGTGTGGCGGTGATTTTCGGAGGGAAAAAAATCTATTCAGACCGGATTTTCCAGCCTGACTGCCCGATCCCAGCGTCATTCAGACCGGAAAATCCGGTCAGAATAGCACAGCATTTCGACGATTTTGGGCCAGGATTTCGACGAGGCAGAGGTGGGGTTCTGTGATTTTTTTGTTGATTTGGGGGCCCCTGATTGGATGCCAAATTTTGGGGCCCCAGCCGGCCGCCTGTGTCGGCTGTCCTGCCCTGCTTTTGGCACAAACAATCAGGACACGATGCAGCCCATATGCCTTAGAAGCTGGGATGGACCCAGACCTTTTTTACCCTTTGGTGAAGCCCAAGTTGTTAGATAGTAAGTCCAAGCCGGACAACATAGTTGGGCCTGTAGGCAGACACCTGTTCAACCTAACCGTAATGAGTAATCACTAATCAGGCCTTGTATTTACTCTATAATCAATTAATCATGCCTACATCCCTGAAAAACTCTGCTCTAATCCAATTCAAGAAGTGTTGAGTTGAAGCTGACTTGATCCGCTTGCAACCAGGCACGAAACCAATAATCTCTGCATCTGTGGGTGGATAAAATGATAGGCCTTAAGCACAGTCGGTCATGCAGGAATAGGGATGATCGTGGGCTGAGCCAGCCCGCTTGCAAGGCAGCATGGGACTGCACAGTGCTGTGTGATGTACAAGTTTGTATTCCTGTTGGCTGGGCTGCTTCGACCAAAGTTTTTAGCACGATATCTAGATAGAGTGCAGTGACGTTGATTACGGACCCATTGGGTCCGATATGTTATTTACTAAGAAGAGTATGTCTTCTGTAAATAGCTGGATAGGCCCTTAATTTTCAAGCCCATGGGCGAATTGCATTATAATAGACAGGGTTATACAAGCTTCAGCCAGAGCCGACACATCCCAGGAAGCACTAGCTGTGTTTGTTGAGGATGATTTCCACATAACTTTTCAAGGACACAGAAAGCCAAATAAAATTTGTACTTTCATATTGTTTTTGAATGAATTACTATTTTTAGTGGCGGAGCTAGGATTTTCTTCGAGGAGGGGCAATTAATAGTTGACTAACAACGAATAAAATAAAGATTTTTTAAGAGGCAATCGATAATATTTTTTAGATTTTTTTTAAACTTATCATTTAAAAATATATTTTCTTTGCAGGATTTTATACTTATACCTAAAAAATCATAGTTTTAAAAACACCCCAATAGGTTTAAAATATAATGTTCAAAACTTTGAGGACAATTAAAATAGAAAAAATAATAGGACTATCATAATGAATGCAAACTGCTCAAAAAAATCCTTTACTCCTTGTTTTAGGAGTGAGAGTTGTATCTCACTCTAATCAAAGTAAGGCCTATTTCGGATTGATGAAATATAAACCAATCTACCCATAAGTAATTTATAAAAATATGTAGTTAATTAATTGGTTACTTGTGATCATTTAATGGGCCATTAACCAATGCTATCAAAAGGTAAACGGTAAAACTATTCATGTTACTAGAATAAAGTCCTCTTCCTAGAGTGGACTTTTTCAAATTTTATTCTAATAGAAGTTGGTCCCACCATAAGATTGAGTGTATCATCTTTTTAACTATAACTAGGCCTCCAACTGTTTATCATGTGTATCATCTTTTCTTTGTGAAAAGGAAAAAGAAATGCGGAGGGGCAAGATTGTGAAAAACCAATAGGCCTCCAAACTTTGATCATGTGGTCTAGAGAAATAAAGAAAAAAAAGGAGGGGCAATTGCCCCTTCTCGCCCGCCCGCCCTCCCTCCGCCACTGACTGTTCTTATGGTTCATTTTTTTTTTTATATAACAGTAAATTTTGTTGCTCCAATTCTTATGGTTCATATCTCAAACAACAAAGAATGCTCGAGCTAGTCAGCACAAACTTATGAAATTAGATGGTTCCTTAGGTAGAAGGTCAAACTTTAGGTATTATATTATGATGAATTACTTTCTAAAACCATGTATTTTGGATGTGCAGATCCGGCCAAACGTGAACTTTTAAATTGGGAATGCCGTTATAAAATTATTGGAGGAATCGCTCGTGGACTCCTTTATCTTCATGAAGATTCACGCCTACGAATTATTCATCGTGATCTCAAAGCGGGCAATGTTTTATTAGATGCAAATATGAAGCCCAAAATTTCGGACTTCGGAATGGCAAAGATATTTGGAGTGGACCAAACTCAAGGAAACACAAGTAGAATCGCTGGAACATAGTAAGTTTGGTTGCCTTAAATCGCTTTCTCATATTGGTTATCTAGTCGATCCTCTACTTTCAAAACACACGCACGGAAACCACATCTCATGTGTGCAAGTGCGCGCAGAGAGAGAGAGAGAGAGAGTACACTAGAAGTATACATCATCTGTAGACTTTTCGGTGTTTATTTAATCTTTACTAAAATTCTAAGTCTCTTTACCCAAAAGAAAAAAGAAAAATCCTAAGATTTTCTATGTAGTATCTATCAAATGGATTAAACGTAGAGGATGAAGTTAAAGGTGTACGCTGCGTAGTAACATAATCTTTATTAGATTGGAAATGTATACCCACCTGTCAGCCCAGTAATTAAATTTAAAATCACGGTTATTGAGATGAAGAAGCAACTAAGCACTGAACAGGGCTTAATATAACATTGGATGGCAAGATGGGCTTAAGATGTGTCCAAAATTTGAAATTAAACATCCTAAATTTTATGGGGGTTTAAGTCAGCCTTGAATTAGGTCTGATTGAACATCCAATTAAGTCCATAAGGGGTTGTTTGCTTGTCACCATTTACATATGTAAATGGTGGTTGATGCATAACCGTTATGTATCACACATTTGCTTACACCACTTTACGCATCACATGTATATGTTGGAAGTAAGTGGGCCTTCTAGATGGGTGTCAAAAACTTTTGACCCGCTTGAAGCAAGGATCAAACAACCCAAAAGGCCAAGAACCCAAACCCAAGATCTATAACACTAATCTCATTCATTAAGATCAAAGATCTATCAAGAAGACAGATAAAAAAGATAATCAAGCACAAACTAAAATATCTACTAAAAGAAACTAGATGGTTGATCTATACCTTAGGAGTTTGGTTGTGCTCAGATCTAGTACTTGGAAACTTGATTATATATGAAAACCTTTTCTTTAGATTTGATCTCCTTAGCCCTTTGTGTTCTTCCACACTATGACCCTCTTCTAGAGAACTTCCCAAAGAGAATGGTGGGCAGCACTCTAGAAGAAAACCAAAGGAGAAAAAAGGAGTAGAGAGAAGGGGGGGGGGGGCTTAATTATGAGATTGTGTGTAGAGATCCCTAAACCTCTGCTCTTATTTATAGTTTATGGAGCACTCTCTCTTTGTCTAGAATTATAAGTCTCACTTCTATTCTTAGTATATGTCATACTTCTCATTTCCTTAAGAGTTCTAACTAGATTAGTGACCTTATCTTATTAGGACTAGCATGGGGACCACTAGGGATTCCTTAGAATCTGGGTCCAACTGGAAATCTAGACCCCACATCTCATGTGAACTCCGGACCCACAGTTAATTCAAAATAAGTCTAGTATATAAATGCAATTGAACTCCAGTCTTACGAATATTAACAAGAACTCTACTTTTTGGAGTTTTTCTCCCCACTTCGATCCTGTTTGTATATCACTAGTGAGAGAGTGAAGTCCAGTATATAAATGCAAGAACTCTACTATTTGGAGTTTTTTTCCCCACTTCGATCCTGGTTGTATATCACTAGTGAGGGAGTGAAAGCAGCAGTGAAGCAGAAAACCCACCTCCCATGAGGCAGAGCCTCCTCCCCCATCAAAACCCCTCTCTCCGGCAGAGCCCCCTTTTCCTCTGTCCTCTAACTCCCTTTTCCACACCTCTGATTTCCCTCCCCTTAGCCTTTCCTCATCTTCGATCCAAAACCCCACCTCACTTCAGGTACCTCCACCCTCACCTACAAATATCCCAAATGAGAAGTAGCTTACCTCCTTCACCCACCCTCCTCCTCCCTCGCCCCAGACCCGAGCTCCTCCTAGTCATCCAACCTCTCACCTGATTGTTTCTCCTCGCCCAACCTAGCTGGACTAGACTCTTCAAGCTTCCAGATTTCCAGATCTGGCCAACAATATCCTTGTTCCCCCTACTCCTGCAAGGGCCTCCTCTCCTGCTCTTCCCCCTCCGACTTGGGACATAGCCCAATTAGAACTCCTGCATCAGCACTTATCTGGCCTTTTTGCTAGACCTAAGAACCCCCCAAGTGAGCAAGCTATCTCTAACTCAGTTACTCTTCCAACCTCTGCTCAATCAAACCCCCTCAACCATTTTCAGGCCTTAGAATTAGCTCCCCAGCTACACTGCCACTCTCCAGAATACCTGGCACAAATTTTGCGTCTCTTTCCCACCCCTTCTAGCAAGCCAAATCCCCCATCCCCTAGTCAAAGGACCTGGCTTGACCTTTTCCTAGACTCCATTCAACTATCCCCTTCGGATTACCCCCCATCCTCCCTCATAGATGGACATCTAGTCATGAAAATCCCCTCCTCCATGATTGAACCCAGTAAATCCTCATTCGCAAATGTGCTATTGGGAGATTTTTTGGGAAAAAGGCCCACAGTCAAATGGCTGACCCTTCAGGCAAACTCCAAATGGAAGCGCTTTCAAAGCCTTCCCTACTCTCACTTACTGACAAAGGCTTCTTCCTCTTTAGATTTAGTTCCAAGGAAGATAGGGAGCTTGCTCTATCCCAATCCCTTATTCCCATGGAAAACAAGAAGCTACACCTTCTGCCTTAGTCTTCTGAAAATGGCCCCTCTGACTGGCCTTCTCTTCATCCAGTCTGGATTCGCATATATGGCATCCCCTACCATTGCTAGAGCTCTAACATCTTCCTCTCCTTAGCCAGCTCCATTGATTCCCCTCTCAGACTAGATGACATAACTGCCTCCTAAAAACTCCTAACGTACGCCAGGATTCTGATTAATCTAGATCTTTCTAAACCAAAGCCCACAGAGAGCAAGGTGGAACTGGAAGGGGACTCGAAAGCCCTGCTCTTAGTATCCTATGAAAACCTTCCCTGTTCTAATTGCTTATCCCATGGCCACTCAAAGAAATTCTGTAAGTTTGGTTTGACAGTTACCAAAGCTACTTATACCTCCACTTCATCTACTTTAGCTCAGTCCAGGCATATTAGGCAAGCTCCCAAACCTTCCTCCTACATCTTCACCCTCTCTCCTATCAGCTCAACCCCTTTCTTTTCTGTCTGGCCAACCTGCTGACCTCTCTCCCCAAGATCCGAATTCCTCAGATACAATGGCTATTCCTCCCTCCTCTTTGGACACTCTCCAAACAGCAGCCCATATTCATCCAGCTGACACAGTTGACATCCCAGCAACAGTGTTCCCTACCCCCTATCAACAATCAGGTCCATGCTCCCCCACAACACCGGCCTAATTCAATTTCAACCAAGCAAAATCTCTCTATCTCCACCGCCCTTTCTGACTAGAACATCAACCTTTACTCCAGCCTAGAAGATTTGCCTCAAGACATAATGCTAGAAATCCTGGAGAAAATCCCATCCCCAACTAATAGCATCTCAAATCCTTTCTCCATTCTGGAGAACTATACTCTCATAGATCCAGCCTCTTCCACTCCTTTCTCCAGTCTTCTGCCCCTCTCCAAATTCCTATGGAAGGAGAGGAACTTTCTGATCCCTTAACCCAAGACATGGTCAACAACAAGCCAACGGGTATATCCCTGACAGTTGACCTTACCCCCCTCTCAAAGACAAAAAAAAGTCAAAAGCTAGAGCCAAATCTGCCACATCCTCATCCTAGCTCCAAAGGTCTCCCCTCCCACCCCTACAATTCTAAACGATCCGAGTTTTATTCTGGAACTGCAGGGGAATCACAAATTCTGCAACAATCAGAGCCCTTCATCATCTAGCCTCCTCTAAATCCCCAGATGTCATTTTCATCTCCGAACCAATGACTATCTCTCCCTCTTCTACCCTTCTTTCCTCCTTATGCTACGTTGGCTTCCTCTCCAATAACCATCAATCTATTGCATCCATCTGGTGTTTTTTCAAAACCAACTCAAACCTTGGCATCTCTCTCACTTTATCCTCCTCTCAATTCTTAACCATCTCTTTCCTTAATCCCTCAAACACCAGCTCTTGCCTTCTAATAGGTGTCTATGCTTCCACAAATTATGTCCAGAGAAGGAATCTTTGGGACTACATGTCCTCCCAGGCTAACACAAACCTCCCTTGGTGTGTACCGGGTGATTTCAATTCCATCACCTCTTCCTCTGAGAAGATCAACCTTAGACCTTCCCACCTAATCCCAAACTTTCAGAACCTGATCTTGTCTTCAGGACTTCAGGACATGGAATTCACAGGTAGCATATTTACTTGGTCGAATAGCTGTAGAGGGTCTAGTTATGTCGCAGTCAGGTTGGACAGGGCTCTCTGCAACCACTTCTGGCTCTCAAGCTCCAATGACCCCCAGCTCTCTCACTTGCCTAAACTCTCATCAGACCATTGCCCCCGTGCTTCTCACTCATAACAGGTGCCCCCTCTCACCAAATGTGCCTTTTAAGTTTGAAGCCATGTGGATCCATCACCCTGGTTTTCTTAATCTTGTGGCTGAGAACTGGGACCAAGGGATTGCAGGCGACTACCAATATCTCTTAGCTCAGAACTTGAAATCTCTGAAATAGGCCCTCAAAGGCTGGAATAAACAAGTTTTTGGTGACATCAGGCTCAAGGTTCAAGCTGCAGAAATGAAAGTTCAAGAGATCCAAGAGCTCCTTGATGCTGGTCCGACAGAGTCTCTGCATACTTCTCTTTCAAAGGCAAAAGCCTCCCTTCACAACTACCTCCATCTTCAAGAAACACACTGGCGCCAAAAATACAGAGTTAGATGGCTTAAGGAGGGAGACAGGAACACTGCTTTCTTCCATGCCTCGGCTAAATCGAGAGGTGTGATAAATCAAATTAACATAATTCTCTCAGATGGAACTTAGGTGGATGACCAACAAGAAATTCAGTCTATGGTTCTCAACCATTTCTCTTCATTGGCTAACTCCTCCTACTCGGATCCCCCTGACATCCTCTTTGGCTTAGGCAGCAACAAAGTTTCAACTGAAATGAACTATCAGCCGGCCAAGATTCCTGATGCAGAAGAGATAAGAATAACAGTTTTTTCCCTTAAAAGGAGAACATTTCCACCATTCCAAGGCATGATGTGCAAATCCTAAAAATAAAAAAAACTCTACATCGTTGCTACGACGCTCTAACGGCGATCTATCCTCCATTGAAGAAGCTCCGCAATGACCACCACTACAAGGTGACCAAAGACCCTTGCCCCCCCCCCCCCCCCCCCCCCCCCCCCCCCCCACCACCACCACCACCACTGTCCTCTCCTTTTATCTACATGGCTTAGACAACGCTTTTCAGCCCGTCTACTTAGAATTTTTATTGGATATAAAACTTCCTCTTGGTCATTATTCTCTAAAAATCTGAGTTCAACAAAGCCAAGAGAATCAAAAGCATCATCTGAAGGATGATGGAGAAGTCCAAACATGACTTGCGACTGTCAATCTGAACGTACGAGTCCTTGCAATCTCCTATTGAAGTCAGATTTCCTTTTCTTTCTTCTCTTTGTATTTTGTATTTTTAAAAAAGACACAAAAACCACAAGTCTTGTCTTTTCTTTTGATGAGAGTTGTAAATTGCCTTTCACGACAAAACATTGCCTTTCACGGCAAACAAATGAGAATCTCCTATCACGGCATCCAAATTCAAATTATGTCTCTTTTCTTAACACATGCGCAATGAAAGCTAGAAAAAAGTTAATTTTTTTTTCTACTTGAGAAGGTGGATCTACGGACTACTGCTTATTATTTCTAAGTAGAAAATTTGGCATAACGTACACAAAAAGATTGTTCATATTTCTCCGGTCACGAAAGGGTTGGACCCCACAGATTCTCACATCCGCTGACTCCGGTAGTCCCGCGAGCGAATTTGCGAGTCATCAGTCCACAGCTATTATGTGACTAAATTTGGTGCCTAAATTCATTTTTGGCCTCGAGAAATTTGTGAAAATCCATTGGGTGAAGTAGAGCTTGATGCTTGATGTCAAGTGCTGCCCAAGGACCTCCTTTTATAACATTCTAGGGGAGAGAGAGAGAGAGAGAGAGAGAGAGAGAGCAGAACGTGGGAGAGTGGAGGAACTGGAGAAAATGGGGAAGTTGGTGCCAACTGCTGCATTATCATCGACAGCCAGACGGATTGTTGGATTTAGTCAAAACAGGTAGTTGTGACCTAATCGTGGGTGAGAACTGCGCAATGTGAGAAAACTGCCTGGAACGTTCACTCGATTGTGGACTTGGTCTATGCCGGTTATGGGGGCCATGTGCCTCGTTTTGGACACACCCGTTTCGCCTGGTTGTAGAATTGACTTGTCCGGTTGTGTGAAGCAGTTTCGCCCGATTTTGCGAAACAGTCTTTTCCAGTTGTGCAGAACAGAAGTTTCTAGGTCTATTTCTTATGATTGCCTCCATTTTCTTTGAAATCTTAATGAGACTCTCTTAACCATTTGCTTAACCACCCTTAAGCTCTTCTTCTTGCTTCGACTTTGGGATTTGACCCAATCCCCTCCCTCGCGGTGCCTCGATCGGTGTCTTCTTAGCAGCCGGCATCGTTGCCTGGGCGCCAGAGGGCATGGACCAAGTCGCCGATTGGTTTCGGATTCCGTCAAAGGGGGAAGTCCCTTTTCTCGGCCTATGGGGATAAGAATCTGTTACACTCATCGTCTGTGATTTTTATGTGGTGTTAGAGCTAGCTAACAGTTGTAGCCCCGGGTCCCTAGTGGAGTCGCCATAATATGTAAACAGAAAATATATATAACTAAATGCAGGTGTAGAAGAAGAAATGTGTGTGCATATGACAATTCTATTTCAACAACCAGAGATCCCGGACGTTACACTAAGCTTCTGGTATGTTCGTTTCTCGGACTGCTAGTACCCCTGTTTACAAAGAAATTACTAACGATGGTCTTTCTCTTCAGAGAGGAAAGAGAAGACAACTGAGGCTCAATTCACCTCTTCCCTTTCTCCCCTAGATGAGCCATTTCTATGTCATTATCCTCATCCCCCTTTTCCGTCGTCCCTTCCTTAGGATTAGCGTCCTCTTTTTATAGGCCATTTCACACGTGTTAGCCTTCTTTCATTCTCCCTGCCTCCCTCAATCTGCCTTTGTCTATAGACGGAGGTAGGTACCGTGGAGGCTGGGGGTATACCAATCCCTTCGTCATAGACTATTCTCTCCATTCTTCTTTTATCAAGTCTTTCCAGGGTTCAGACTCAGTGGTAGTCCTTTGTCTTTTTTATGTGTCTACATCAAGATTCCTCGGGCCAGTGTTTCAATCTTCAGAAAAGCCAACTATTTATGGGTAAATGCAATGTTAGAAGAGCTCACATGGTCACAGGGCTTCTCCAAATTAGTCAAGCTCCTTTGCCTTCTGTCTATCTTGGGGTTCCTCTCTTCTTTAGCAGTGCTCGACATACTTACTTCAACCAGATCCTTGATTCTTTCAGATCAAGGCTTGCAGGTTGGAAGAGAAAATGCCTCTCTTTTGCTAGTAGACTAACCCTGGTCAAGCATGTTCTTTCTTCCATCCCTCTCTATATTTCTCTTGCCATCCTTCTCCCTAGCAAATATGCCTTCAAACTGAGAGGCTAATGAGGAATTTCCTGTGGTCTGCAGATCCGGACAGATTGAGAAGTAATCCCATTAGATGGAAGATAGTTTGCTTAGGTCTAGGCTTGCAAAGGTTGAAGGAGTTTAATGAAGCCTACTTGCTGAAATTAGCTTGGTCGGCAATCACCGTGGACTCTCTTTTGGCCAAGTGGTTTTGAGCAACATATTTCAGAGGTCCTTCGATCTGGTATTCTAGGAATCCAAGGAGCGGCTCTTGTATTTGGAAGAAACTTAGATCCCTGTCTTTCCTTCTTCAGAGGGACAGTAGATGGGTTGTAGGTAATGGTCAGTCCATTAGTCCGTGGTTCGATAATTGGATAGATCATGATCCTACTGAGAACAAATGCTTGCTGAAATAAGTTGGTCTGGCCTAATCTAGAATAAATTTGTCAACCCTCGTTTGGCTTGCCTAAGTTGGCATCTTATGCACAGGAAAACTCTGATTGACTATTAGGCTAAACACAAAGGATGGTCCATGGCCTCTAGATGCCACATCTATCTCAGTGGAGAGGAAAATGACCTGCATCTATTTTTCTCTTGCTCCCTGGCCCAATAGTTCTGGATTTGGCTTCTCAGTCCTTATGGAGCTATGCTTCCCTCCCTTCTTTCTGCTTCAGTTATGTGGAAGACTATCACTAAGGATGGAGATGTCTCCGGAAGAAAACGTGCAGTAGCTATCTTCTTCCACGCCATCTTTATCTTATGGTCCCTCCGGAATGATTCTAAGCACAATAATGGGAAGCCTTTCTTGGAGAGAGCTAAGTTGATCTTCTTAGCTCGTTTGAATGGCATGGTCACTTATGTCCCAAGTTTGAATTCGAACTTGCCTTTACACCTAATCCTGGTTTTTTTTTGGTGTGATTATCTAATGTTGTTTAATGTTTATTTGGTGGTCTAGCTCCCTTGTTTTTTCTTTAGTTTTTTTTGTTCTTTGGGTGGGCATTTCTGTAAGCTCCCTGACTGGTTGTCTCCTTGTTCTGGGGGCTTTTCTGTTCTACTGCTCTCTTCCTTAATACAAATTTTACCTTCAAGAAAAAAATTATCAATTATAAACCATTTTTAGTTTTAGTCATCTTGAAAGAGTCCTGGTCTCAACTTCCTAGAAGTTATCTAGTCATAAAAATTCCTCGTTAAATGCCTCTGATTCATTTATATGTATAGATCATTTTCCTATCTTCTCCGCGTCCAAATGAACCCTCATGGTCTATCAGTGCTTGTATCTTGGAATTTTCAAATAAAAGTCATTGGATTAAGAACCATGTCAAGTCTTTACCTCAAACTCGAGAAAAGTTTATTCCATTTTTTTACTAGTTCTAAGACAAAGCTAATGACTTAGGGCCTGTTTCTTTCCAAGCATTTCTGACAGGAATTCAGGCTGTCTGTGAATTCCTGAATTCCAGTCAGAAATGCTATGTTCATTTACTAGGATTCGCAGCATTTGAGGCAAACAGTATTTTGGAATTCCAAAAAAGTGGAATTCCCAAATGCTAGCCCTTGCTCCAGCATTTATAAATTCTGGCATTCCGGGAGGCTTCCTTAGAACTCCGGCTCTCTCTGACGGTGGAAGGTCATCTTCTCCACTGCACCTCTAAAAAAAAAATCAGATCTGGTTATCTTCTTTCTTTCCACTCCTTTCATATATCTGGTTCCATGAAACCCAAAACCTCCCAAATCCACACCTTTCTTTTGATCTAATCTCAATTTCATTTTCATCTGACATCTTTCAAAACCATACCATCCTCCTCAATGCTTGTACAAGAAATCCATGTCCTCCTACATCGAGACCGAATAAACTCCAGAATTCATGTATCCAACCTCTTTGGACAGAACTGGGATGAAGATCATTGCAATGTACAGAGATTCTCAGGCAGGAATTCTAGGTATAAAAGAAACGGAGAATTTAGGAATGCTAGAATTTGTAGCATTTCAAAATTCCAGCTTCTCAATTTCTACAAAATCCAACAGACATGAATTCCAAGAATTCTTACAAAGAAACAGGCCCTTAGAGAGAAGAATTCTTCAATGAACCTATAGGCAGACCTCCACGCATGATAGTACTGACAGTTGGGTATATGTTGGGATCATAAGGTGTTAGTGTGGATTAAAGGTGGGCCAAATATTGATATATTCTAATAATCAGTATCACCTATTTAAAGGCCTAAATCAATTTTCTATGTATAATTATTATAGTTTGGAGCCCTTAAATAAATGTTACACCAAATTGAGATCTTTTAGTAGCTTTACTCATGTGATTTGTATGCATCGAGGTGGTTCATACAACCAGGTTAGAAATATCATTTTTTTGTTTTCCTATAACCATGGATATTGTAACATATCGTGCACTCATACTTGGTATGCGCTCACACCGCTTATAAAAATATGAAATATGCTTTATTTTATTATTTAGACCCATATGATGTGAGACATGTTATATCTCCTTAATTAGTAAGATGATACCCACAATACGCAACATAATCCAATATGGATGAATGTACTTAGGACTTTCTATAATGACAAGATCTATCATTTGGATGTTTAGAATCATCAACATTAGCTTCAAATAAGTTGTTGATATGGATATGATATTTTCAAACTTTAAGAATTTCTTTGTATATCATTTGCAATTAGATTACAATGTTTATATTATACTTGTTAACATTCTCCTTTCATGATAATGAAATCCAGTGGATATATGTCCCCAGAGTATGCTATGCATGGACAATTTTCATTTAAATCAGATGTATTTAGCTTTGGTGTGTTACTCTTAGAAATTGTAAGTGGTCAAAGGAACAATACATTTTACCAAACAGACCGAGGTGGGGACATTCTAAGCTATGTAAGTATGAATTCTTCTTGTGTTTTTGAATCTTGAGAGGATGTCTGAAAACATCATAGATATTAATTCAAACATTGATGGCTTGTTGTAGGTATGGAGAGCATGGAATAATGGAACTGTTTTGGAGGTCATTGACCCAACTATAAGTGAGCATTGTTCGAGAAGTGAAAGCTATGAGAAGCATCCACATCGGTTTATTGTGTGTTCAGGAAAAATGCAACTGCAAGACCCCTTATGTCTTCAGTTGTTGTCATGCTCAATAGTTTCTCTATCATTTTGCCGGCACCTTCAGCACCTGCGTTTTTCGTCAGTAGTATAATGGAGCCAAGATTTCAAATAAGTGACTCGTCACAAGGAAGTCATTTAGATTCATCGCGGAGAAAGTCATCAAGAATGTCTAAGAATGATGTGTCAATTAGTGAATTAGAACCTCGTTAATTTATTAATAAGTGCATATGAAGTTAGATGTGTTGCTATATCATTCAAGATATAGGATCAAATGTGACATGTAAATCTAATATTGCAAGTGAGGCATATGGAAAATTAGTATAGTGATAATTATAATGCAAATTGTTGGAAATGTATTCATTAGTATATCCCAAAGGGAACAAGTTTGTTGGTTATCTCATTTAAGATGCCTAATGTATTTTGGATATGGAAAATCCGGATATTTGATGGTGGATTTACATCCAAATGTATAACTCAAAAATCAATTTACATGTTCCAAGACAGCGAAAAGAGATTGCCCCCAAACCACCACCACCCCCCCCCCCCCCCCCCCCCCCCCCCCCCCCCCAAAGCAACTTTCTCTACGGATATTTTTTGTCCTTCTGTTGTTTGGCTCCTTTGTCTATACCATCTTGTAGCTTGACCTGCATCTTATTAGCTTGTAAAACAACTAAAACCCTGAAACTATATCCAAAGACCAAAGCACCCGTTACTTTAAAATAGTCAATATTCAATGTTAGTGGTCTATGAGTTTCATGTATAGGATCTCCGAAGTGTAAGATGCATTTTTCCTAGGATTCCATCTATTCAAGTAGGTCATACTATCAAAAATCTATGTCAAGATGAGATGGGTAAAAGAAGGATGACCCTTATACAAACTCACTCTTGTTGATCTTGGCTAGCCATTAGAATATGTTAGAGATTAGGTTTAAGTTGTTAGAAATTTTTAGATAGATTAAGAGTTTGAATTTTAACTTATTATCTTATCAGTGTATCTCTCTTGTATAAATTGAGAAGTCTATATGTCAATGAGACTCACTCTCACTCGAAACTCTTTGAACTTTTCAAGAGCCTCAGACTTACGGTGCATCAGGTATATGTATCAATACCTTTAGTAATCATTTCTGAAAGTGATGAAGTACTCAAAACCACCTCTCGCTCTTACATTCATGGGTCCACACACATTGGTATGCACTAAATTCCAATAAATCTTTGGCCCTATTGCCCTTAGAAGAAAAGGTTATTTTCGTCATTTTTTCTTCCAGACAGGACTCACAGACATGTATTGGTTCTACCACCAATGAAGGCAAGATACCATCTTTCACTAGTTTGTCAATCCAATGAAGGTTGATGTGACCTAGCCTTAGGTGCCAAAGTTTAGTTGGATTAGATGAAGGTGACTTTCTCTTTAACGATAGTCTATTTGACTTAATTTTTATTTCAATGTCATGCATCTCATACATTGTGGGAGTTAACAAACATAAGTCGTTGATTACCTTACCAGAACATATAAAGGAACCATTCCTTTTAATCACCACTTCAATGTATTAAAGTAGAATAACCATTATTTAGTAAACTTGACACTGAAATTAAATTCCGCCTTAAAGACACTACATATAAAATGTCTGAAAAAATCAACTTAATATTTGAAAAATATAAAATAACCACTCCGACTGACAACGCCTCTTCCTTAGCTTCTAAACCAAGACTCACAATGATCTCGTCATCACTAAGCCTCTTGGTTCTCCTAAACCCCTCCAATGAATTGCAAATGTGATTAGTTTCACCCATGGTATAAAATATCGGCCAATGCCGGTTCTATCGAAAAGAAGAAAGATTTGAACATGCACAAATAAGTATAAAGATCTACGACTACAACCAGTGTAAATCAATACCAAAGGAGCTCGGTTGTGCTCAAATCAAGACTATTGATGCTTGATTCTTGATTTTACAAAAATCCTTTTGCAGACACGATCTTCTAGGCCTTGCGATCTTCCACGTTATGACCCAATCTCAGAGTATTTCCCAAAAAGAATAGTGGGATATCAATTGAGAAGAAAACCCTCAGCACTCAAGTAAAGAAACCAAAAGAGGAGAGAGAGAGAGAGGACTCTTGACGTGCAATGAAGGTGTTGGACGTCCAGCACTGTCACGTCCCCCAAACCCGATTAGTGAATAAACCGGATCCGGGGTGTAAATTTTAGGGCTAATTAAAAAATCTTACCCTTAATACCCAAGGATCGAAGTCCGCTGTGAGGATTGTGTAGTTGAGCCTCATTAACAAATAATCAACTGGACTTGTCCGGTAAACACAAACATTAAACCTGTAGAAATATCAAAGCAAGTATGTATTTCATTTTATTATATATTTAAGTTTCAAAAGGCAAAACATATAATGTTTATACACATCAGGACGATCGCAAAAACCAGGTCCTGGTACAAAAGATATACAGTAAGATAGACAAGTCCAAAAGATGGAAATGAAGTGGCACGATAAAGGATGTCCCCGTGTAACGCGCACCGGTGCCGGGAGTGATGGCGCTAAGCTACTTCATCAGCACGCCACTCTCGTACCTCGTCCTCCTCCCCCGGCTGAGGATCCTCTTAGATTGCCTCAGTATCCGGGTCGGCATAATAACATGTGTCCTCTGCACACCAAGGAATAAAGGATCAACAATATGTTAGCAAGAAGATAAGTAATACACATTATTCATAACATGTTTCAAATAAGAATAAAGACAGGTACATGATTATGAGATATCAAGGTACAAGCTAGGCATAAAAGCAAGAGTATATATGAGAATCAAGTAAGCAATATAAATCCTAGCAAGTTATACAAGAATAACCATTAATGAAATGCAATGCCAAGTAAGAAGAGACTCCGAGGATGTCCTAGTCAGCTCACGGGGGTATAAGTGACGTCCTATCCGACTACGAATACCCAAAGTTCGGCTCTAGTGGTATCCAAAGCTACCTGCTAGGGATAACAACGATGTCCTAGCCGACTGTCGTTATCCAGTGCCATGGACGCCGTCCTAACCGACTGCCCACCCTAGTTTTCGAGTAACTGGCCCACTCAGTAATCATCAGACTGCAGCTGGTCATGAATGCAAGATGATAATGATGGTTTTAGCACGACACGAGATCCAAGATAAGCACATGTTGATAGATTACAAGGTGCAAGATAATAAGTTGAGGGCTACTCCAAGTCAAGTCGGCATACAAGACAAGTTCCTAAGTTCCCCGAGTAGTCCTCTTAAAAAGTCTATCCACACGTGTTCATCAAATACAAGACAAAGGTACCTAAGGATACACTCTAAGTCCAGTCAAATCCATATTTTACAAGTAAAGTGACAATTATACAAGGATACAAGATTAGAGTGTACAAGGTACGACAAGCTACGGTTACATAATTCGTGAGCCAAGAGTGAAGAACAAGCCAATCCTAGGTCAAGGGTTGTCCATCGTGTACTGCACATATTCCCAAGGGAGTGCTTACGGAGGATGAGTCAACGACGTTATAGTGTGGTGAGCCCTTGGTGTACAGAAGTTATTGGGCACCAATTGACTCAATTTCATATGCAATCAGCCAAGTTACAACCATACACGAAAGCCCAAAAGACCGACGGAGCACACCAAGCTAATTCTCCTCCATTTTCATTTCTCCAAGTTGGTCAGGTAAGGGTAGGGTCACAGGGTGTCCCAACTAGGTTAAGAGTCCTTTTCCAAAAGAGACAAAGGCTTGGTTCATTGATCTAAGTATCCACTTTATTTTCTAACCTCTGATCATTAGAATGAGTGGACTAATGAATTCTACGCTTCAAGAGCTTTCCAACGAAATATAGAATTTTAAAATCCGACGAACATATCAAAAGTTATGCCCGTTCGAAAATCTGCCTAAAATCGGTCAACCATCAGAATTACCAAGCGTTCGAACTCTCAGAAGGAGTGTTCAAACGTTCGTTCTAGGCCAATCACCCGAGAAGCCAAGAGTTCGAACACTCGGAAGGAGAGTTCGAATATTCAAATGCATAAAGTTTTGTTTGCTGAATTCTCGAGTTCTATTCGTTCCAAACCATCTCCACCCTTTTCTAAACCATTCGAATGGCTATAACCAGCACAAAATAGAGCCACCATGCTCTCCTCCAAACCACAGTCTGTCCATTCATCAAATCATCTATCCTTAATTAAAGTCCATTCAACCCAATCTTGCGAATATAATCCAATTAACCATGACAAGTTTGGAGTTTAGGGAATTCTAGGCAATTGAATTAACAAGAAACAAATAACACACATGCATGCTCAATATATAAAGCAAATCCACTTGCCTACACCAAAGAGAGTGAAATAAGGAAAATTCGAGAAGATAGATGAAGGGAAACCTCTCCACACACACTATAGCCAAAACACTTTCAAAAACCTTCCTCCTACAGTCAAGGAGCACAAAGGAAGAGAAAAGGAGAGATCCATCAACATGCAATCCATTTATAGGCATGAGAAGAGAAATTGGAAGGGATGGAGAATAGGAAACTTACCAAATTTTGGATCAAGAGGTGAAGGAAGAGGAGATGAAGAGAATGGTGTAGTTGGTTGCTTGAATCTCCCCTTGTAGATGGCACATGCAAGAGGAGAAATGAAGGAGGAATAAAAGAAAGCCACAATAGTTACACCCTTTGAAAAAAAATAAAGAAGAAACGAATGAAGGGAAGTTGCTGGATTGAGTTTAAAATGAGGATGAGGGGCGAAATGACCAAAATGCCCTCTTTGAGTGAATTTTGAGAAAATGTGATTATTTGAGGGACTGTAGGGCGTCGAATCGTGATGAGTCAAGAACGGAAAATGACGAGCATGACGAGATCTTTCCAACGAACCCAAATTCGGCGAAAACGAAAATTTTCAAAAAAATAAGTGATTTTCTATTAATCACAACCTAACCCCCTATTAGGATTAATGGAACTCGGAATCAAACGAAACTTCGTAAACCACTTTCTAATGATAAAAGAAACTTGCTTAGCCACTGAACCCGCTTAATTAGCTAGAATCAAGATTAGTTAGGCTAATCACCAATATTAAGAAGTTAAACACCATATTGAGGTCGGGGACCTTATATCACTTCCCTCTAAAATGAACATTTGCTCTTCCAAATGCCTAAATACACCTCCTCAGGAAGAAGATGAGGATAGGCTTTTCTGATCTGGTCCCTGAGTTCCTACGTAGCCTCCTTTGGACGGTGGTGCTCCCACTAAACCTTGACCCATGGAATGGTCTTCGTCCGTAAAACTGTCTCTTTGGTGTCTATAATATGCGCTGGCTGCTCCACATAAGATGCGTCGAACTTAATTTGTAGTGGCTCGTGTGGTAACACCGTGGTAACACGTGGGTGGGATCTGGAATATACTTGCGCAACATCAACACGTGGAACACATTGTGTACACTCGACAACTCTGGTGGCAAGGCAAGACGATACGCGACATCACCAATTCGGGTACGAATCTCAAACGGCCCTACATATCTTTTGGAAAGCTTCCCTTTCTAGCCGAATCTGACTACACCATGCATCGGGGAGACCTTGAAAAACGCCTTATCACCAACTTGAAACTCTAGTGGTCTCCGTCTCTTGTCTGCATAGCTCTTCTGGTGGTCATTAGATTCCTTCAGACGCACCTGCACAACCTTGACTTTCTCGCTGGAATCACCAACCATAGATGGTCCATGGAAACTCCGTACTCCTACCTCTTCCCAACACACCAGAGTCCCGCATCTACGTCCATATAATGCCTCGAACGGTGCCATGCCAATGCTAGAATGGTAACTGTTGTTGTAGGAGAACTCACAGAGGTGCAAACTCTCATCCCAAACTTTCTTGAGATCCAACACACATGCCCGGAGCATATCCTCTAGGGTCTGAATAGTGCGCTTTTACTGTCCGTTCGTATGGGGTAAGCTGTGCTGAATCTCAACTGTGTGCTCATGGATGACTGAAGCGTAGTCCAAAACTGAGAGACAAACTTGGTGTCTCGATCGGATACTATAGATTTAGGCACTTCATGAAACTTGACAATCTCATCATTGTATAGCTTGGCCATCTTATCCATAAACCGGCCGGTCTTGAATGGTATGAAATGGGCTGACTTGGTCAATCGGTCCACGATCACCCATATAGCATCGTTCCCTTTCCTGGTATTTGGCAATCCTGATATGAAGTCCATAGTGATGTGCTCCCATTTCCACTTGGGAATATCTAACTGGTGAAGTAAACTCGAAGACTTCTTGTGTTCAGTCTTGATCACCTTACAGGTATAACACTTGGAAACAAGAGTTTTGCAATCTCTTTCTTCATACTCATCCACTAATAGTGGTTCTTCAAATTATGGTACATCTTAGTGCTTCCCTGATGAATAGAATACCTCGTATGGTGTGCATCTTCATCAGCTCTGTCTTTATGTCCTGTACATCTAGCACGCACAACCGGTCCTTGCAATACGAGACTCTCTCAATCATCTGAACTTAGGCCTATCATCTATGTGCTCAATGATAGGCTGCAACCCTAGGTCATCTTTCTAACATTCCTTGATTATGTTCATTATTTCCGGTTCCCACACTGCCATGCTAGCAATCATCACCTTCTCACCGATAGGCCAAACTTCAACGTCTAAATCTCTAAACTGTTCCATCCATCTCCATTCAGGCACTATAAACCCACTGAATGCCTACTCGAAGCATCTGCTACCACGTCAACTTTTCCAAGGTGGCACTTGATAGGAAAATCATAATCTTTAATATACTCCATCCATCTCCGCTGTCTGTTGTTTAACTCATTCAGTGTAAACAGATATTGTAAACTCTTGTGATCTGAGTGCACCTTGAACTTCTCACCATATAAATAATGTCTCTACATCTTAAGTGCAAATACAACAGCTGTTAGCTCTAAATCATGGGTGGCGTACTTCTTCTCATGTTCTTTTAACTGCCTCGAACCATACACTATCACCTTGTCGTTTTGCATAAGGACACAACCCAAACCAACTCCTGATGCGTCTGTGAAAACAACAAATCCTCCACAGCCAGATGATAAAGCGAGGATGGGTGCTGTGGTCAATCTGGTCTTCAATTCTTGAAAGCTCTTCTCACACTCCTTGGTCCAAACAAAAGGAATGTTCTTTCTCGTCTACTTAGTAAGAGGAGTTGCAATAGTAGAGAATCCTTTCACGAATCTTCTGTAATAGCCTGCAACTCCTAGGAAACTGTGAATCTCTGCTACATTGTGTGGACTACCCCAATTGACAACTACCTCTATCTTCTTAGAATCTACTGTCAGTTATTCCTTGGAAGTCACGTGGCCGAGGAATGCCACATGTTCTAACTAGAACTCACATTTACTCAGCTTGGCATAAAACTGGCTGTCTCTCAGAAGTTGCAATGAAGTCCCCCGCTGATGCTCATGCTACTCCTTGGACTTGGAATAAACCAACACGTCATCAATGAATACAACCACGAATTGATCAAGTTAAGGAGTAAATATCTTGTTCATTAATGCCATGAATACTGCGGGTGCATTTGTCAAACCAAAAGGCATCACAAGAAACTCAAAATGGCCATATTTAGTCTGGAACGCTGTCTTAGGAGTTTCTTCCCCTTTGACACGTAGCTGATGGTGCCCCGAACGTAGATCAATCTTCGAGAAGAACCGGGTTCCTTGTGGTTGATCAAACAATTTATCTATTCTAGGAAGTGGGTACTTGTTCTTAACTGCACTTGGTTCAATTGCCTGTAATCGATACACATCCTCATGTTAGACCCTAAGTATTTGCAATTTGATGTCTTGCATTTGCATAACAGTCATATCATTAGGTTCATTTCCATTCCACGTATTTCTTCTTGAAAAACATCTTTTAACTCAACCTACTCATGTTTTGATTTAAAACTTCTTTTTGGTTGATTTGAACCTTGATTTTAATCATGTTTTTCTTGATGAAAACAATGCAAAAGGACACCCTTCAAATCTGAGTTTTTAATCATTTCAAAAGTTCATTTCTCAAAACTTCAGATATTCAGAAAATTGACCTGACCAGTCTGTCGGTCAAGCCATCGGTCCCCATCGGTCGACCCACAAGTGGATCAAGGTGAACCGATAACTCCATCGGTTCTCATCGGTCAGCCTATCGGTTCACATCGGTCCACCGATAGTGCATAAAATCTCAGACCGAGACTCATCGGTTCCAAAAACAGACAGCACCTTTTTTGATGATCAGTGTGCTATCGGCTCGGCTGTCGGTTCCTCATCGGTCAACCGATGAAGGACGGTCAACCGACGAATGCAAAAGGGTCAGGAGAACTTTAAAAAATATGACCGTTGCATATGACCGTTGAGTCATCGGTCAACCGACAGCTAGTTATCGGTTGACCGACAGCCATCCGTTGAACCACTTTTTCTATAAAGAGCAAGTTCATTCCAAGAGAAAAGATGATGAGAATAGAGGCCATTGTTGGTGTTTTTGATGCCTAAGCAAAAGGAATGAACTAAGGAAGCTTGTGTGGTCAAAAGGAAAGGCTAAAGCTTGATCTCAAGAATTTAAACTCTAGTAAGCTTTAATTTCCTTACTCATATGTTTTATGCTTTGTCTAAACTATTGGTAAATGTTTTTAAGCATATAAACTATGATGTGTTGAATCCTCTACTTCCTTAATCTTTGATTTAAGTCATAGGATTCTTCACCTTGATTTCAAAACAAGTTTGTTTTATAAACTTTGTTAATCATGCATTGCCAAAATCTTTGATTTATTTTATGTCATGATCCATTAACATGTTTTGAATCTTTCCTTGTTGTTTTCATTCATTTAAACCTTTGTTGAATTAATTTGGTTTTGAAAATAACATTGCACATGCATCACATGTTTAGACTACATTATTTCATACAACTTGTGAACCCTTGTTTTTCATATCTTCTACAAGTTTGTGTTTGGTACATGTGATTTGTATATTACTTCAATCATACCTTTTTATGTGCATTAATCTTTTAAATGCTTTTAGCATAAATTGATTGAGCCTTCATTTTCAACTTGATTGAAGTATCCACTCACACACTTCATGAGCATTCATCTTAGCATTACTTATAGTGCTGTGTGAGTTAGCTTTTCATTTTCATATTCGCCTAGTTAGAGGCAATTTCATTTGAGCTTAATTGTAATCTCTTAGAGTGTTTTGTCAAGACACTTTCTTTGAGAGTAATCATTTGCTTGTAAGGTTATTGCTTAGCCATATAAAAGCATTATGTAAGGGTTGTTGTTTAGCCTAGAAAAACATCATTGTAAGGTTATTGCTTATCCTTGGAAAGCATATTGTAGAGGTTATTGCTTAGCCTTGTGAAAAGCACAATAGTGGAAATCCGGTGGGGTGTTGGATACACAAGCCGGTAGTGGATGTAGGCATTGAGGCCGAACCACTATAAATCCTTGTGTTATGGTGATTGGGTTGTGGTGATTGATTTGTTTCTTTTCCGCATCTATTGTCATAATCATCACATGTGACTAGTTTATTTTAAAGAAATTAAAATTGGTCATAATTAGTCATAAAGTGTAGATCACCCTATTCACCCCCCCCCCCCCCTCCCCCCCTCTAGGGTTAAGATCCCAAGGACTTTCAATTGGTATCAGAGCCTCGTGCTCTATATTAGGATCAAGCGTTTTGGAACTCTTGATTAGGTGTAAAAACCTAGAGTCAAAACCCTAGTGTTGTGCTTCCATGAAAATCATTAGAATGGATTCCACTATTTTAGATTGTGTAGATACTTGTGTAGATTCTTCTAGACCACCAACTCTTCCATCTATTGGAGATACAAACTTTGGAATTAATAAATCCCAAGATGAATTAAAAGAAGAAGAAAATTATGAATATGAAGATGACCTTCAACATGCTTATAATGAACTATATACATTGTTCCTAAAGCTTGATAAGAACAACAAAAGTTTAAAAGAAGAATCCAAAAGATTAAACAAGGAAATTGACACTTCAAAAGATGAACTTAGAGAGAAAGAAGAATTCATTCAATGCCTAGATTCTAAGTTCATGATCACTTTGCACAATCTATCAAATGCTCAAGATGAACTAAATGAAATAAAATTAAGTCACAATGAGCTAAATAAAGAAAATATAAATCTAAGAGATACATTAAAAAGACAAGATGAGAACATTATCCATTTAGAATCCAAATTGAAAATTTCTAAAGATAATTTGTTAAATCTTCAAGATGAATTAAATGTATCTAAGATAAGTTGTGAAGGACTTACCAAAGAAAATTCAACTCTAAGTGATCATATAAAAAATCAAGTTGAAGACATTGTCAACCTTGAATCCAAGTTAATAACCACCAAAGAAAATTTATTCAATGCTCAAAGTAATATAAAAACTTTACAACTTGGATCTAATGTTAATGAACTCAAACTTGAATTAAAACTTGCTTATGAAAAAGTAAACAAGTTTAATGGAATTGAAATTGAACTTACAAAAGTTAAACTTGAAAATTCAATTCTTAAAAATCAAGTCACTCAACTTGAAACTCACAAACAAAAGTATGAGTGCAAATTTACCCAAGGAGAAGAGAAATTTGAAAAATTATTTAGATTGGGTAAATCACAAAGAGATAGGACGGGTCTTGGATTCAATAAGTATATTACACATGACCCAAATTTCACCAAGTCATTTGTGAGAGGTGAACCCTCATTCTCATGCACTCAATCCCCATTGCCCAAAACAAAATGTCATTATTGTGGTAATGAAGGGCATTTCAAATTTGAGTGCAAATTAAGAAAAAGTCATTTGTCTAATTCCATCTATGAACCTAAAAATGGAAAATTTAGTTCTATGATGGTCAAGGCATCTGAATCAAAGGAAGATTCTAGAAAGTTCAAACAAGTCAAACCATTTCAACAAGAGTCTTCAAAGATAGATTTTAAAAAGACCAAACAAGTAAAGATTGGTCAAAACAAATCTATCAATAAGAAACCTCACACCTTCCCTCCATTAACCTTGGAAATGAAAGAACTTTTGAAAAAGGTTGAAAGATTAAAATTAAAATTCAAAAGACAAAAAGAGGGAGGAAAAGTTAAAAGAAATAAGAAGAATAAAAAGAAAGTTGAACACCAACTATCAAAGACTAATCATCAATCTAATCTTAAAGTTGTCACACCTCAAAGATATGATGTCAAGTCTAAAAGAAACCTATATTTATCTCCTATAGTTGGTGAGATCTCAACCATAGTCTCAAAGGCTCAAAACCTTAGATGGATACCTAAGGTTAGGCTATTAGAAAAATACTAAGGCCTACTAATTAGATTAGACCAACTCACTCTCTTAAGTTACATATCTAGTTGGTCCTAAGTCTATATGGTTCAATCTTTCTGGGTATTCTCTATATGTTTAGAATTTCAAGTTGTTTGTAAATTAATTTTTGAAAACGCATTTTTGAACCCAAAAGGTACTTGATATGAAATTGCATGTGTTTGATCAATTTAAATCTAAAATTTTGATGATCTAAAAACTGTTCTTCATAAGTTACATCAATCATAAAACACACTAAGCAATGATCATTAGCTAAGAAGGCAAATTCAGTGAATTAGCCCACTTTTCTACATCTATCGGTCGACCGACACTTAAGTCATCGGTGGACCGATGAAGCAGTGCCTCGGTTAAAAACCCTGCGCGCAGAAAACTCCCTTTCTGTTCTGTTTCTTCTTGTTTCGTCTCCAAAGCCCTAGGTTGCTGTGTCTGCTGGTTCTCCTTCTCCAAGAGTGAGATCCTCATTCATTTTCAAACATTGATCATTAGCAAGCATCGATTGGGCATCCTCCGAATCAGATTTCAATATCAGAAGGCTGCACTGTTCATCTTCTTGGCTGCTGTGCGTGACTGATTCCCTCTCCAAAACGTGAAGACGCTCTGTGCAAACTTTTCCAAGATCCTAAGAGATCTACTGAGCTTCAGCCAAGTCTCCCAAGCCCTCAAAAACGTGGTCGGTCTCTCCAAGCTGTTGTGCTCCATTTTGAGAAACCCAACTACATGTGTCTTATTCAGATTTGATCATCTGTCCTTGTTCCCCTTCCAAGGTTGATTCAGGTAACATTGAATTCAATCTTCCTAAAATCTTAGTCCACAATCATTCTCTAAAAATTTCAAATCCTTCTATCATATCCACACTGTGCACACCAAGTATCTGTGATAATGCCTCCTAGAACCAAGAAGGCCACTCCTAGGCGCCCTATAAAAATGGGAAAGGCCACAGCCTCCTCTAGCAGACCTATAGAAGATAGTGGGAATGAAAGCTCATCTCCATCACCCCCTCCTCCTTCAACCAATTTGAGACTTGACTCAAATATCTTACAAAGTCTTCAAAGGAGGAATGTTGTAGTTGAGAGAAGGACTATCGTGGAAAAGATTTCTTCCATGGGTTTCGACTTAAGCAATGTGCTTGGTCAAGTGGGTTGGGAGAGGATACTTCTGTGGGGTGATATTGCATACCCTTCAATAGTTAAATTCTTGTATGCATCTATCACAAGCACAAATGACTCTATCAATGCTTGTTCTTTTACCATTTCCTTTATGGATAGAGATGAAGTATTCACACCTCAAAGAATAGGACTGATAATGGGGATTCCTTGTACTCCTACGGGAGTAACGTATGTGACTGATACACCTTCTGAGGATGAGAGGATCAAAGCCACCATTGACATATGTGGCTTCAACTGTCAATGGGATCAAAAGAAACACCATCTAACCATTAGTTCCCTAACTCCAATCAATAGGATTATTCACAATCTTTTCACTTACAATGTGTATCCTAGAGGTGGAAATAGGACTGAGCTTACAGCTTTCATGGTTAGTATCCTGTCTAAAGTAGTAACTGGCACTCCCATCTGTCTACCCTCTCTCATTTGCCATACAATTATCAAGTTCTGAAACTCATTGGCACAAAAGAATGCCATTCCATATGGGTACTTAATGACTTAGATTGCTCTTCAGTTTCGTATTCCTATACCTACTGGAGAAAGCTCCATTTTCAAAGCTCCATTCTCCGTAACCAATCTGAATCAAATGAATCTCATCCCAAATCCTCACATCCCCATAGCAGAAGATCCTCCCCTGGCACAAGAGCCTCCCTTAAGACAGGAGATACCAAGATCTCCAGCTCCTCCTGCTCAGGCTTCATCTTCAAGGCAGACTGCTGGTCCTTCTACCCCTGGCACATCTTCTGATTGGCAAGCAGCCGTGGAAAGAGATATAGCTTACTTGAAGAGGAAACAGAAGAAACAATCAAAGACAATGAGCAAAATGTTCAAGTACCTCTCCAAGATCTCAAAGAGCTGTAGAAGAGATGACGTCGCTAGATCACCATCTCCATCTCCTCCATCTCCAGAGTCTGACTAGGATTTAACTTTCCCTGTCACCACATTTTGTGATTCAATTGGTGTATTAATGGTGGTGTGCTTTTTGTATTGGGAAAAAGGCTGGATAATCAGTTTAGACTTTGTCATTTAAACTTCTATTTTCAGTTAATGGATGGTTATGTATATGTCTATGTCATTTGTTAAAGTGTAAGAATTTTAAAAATCTTTATATATTGAATGACATCTTTTGATCCATGTGCCATCTACATAAGTTTTTTTTTTATGTTATTTCTTTCCTTCACATTGAAGATATCAAAATTATGCTATGAGAAAGGTATATGTTTGCATGAGTATTGTTTGCAGACTATTTAGCAATTTGATGTCAATGGGGGAGAAGAAGAAGAAACATAAAGACTAAGTGGGAAATGAAGACTAAAGAAGATAAAGAGGAGTTGAAGCAAGGAAACCATTGCAAGAACAATGGGGGAGAGCAAGGACATTGGGGGAGAAAAGAAGGAGCAGATAATGAACAATGGGGGAGAGCAAGAACATTGGGGGAGCTGAAGTAAGAAGAAGTGGATTGGACAAATGGTGATGAGTTGATAGTTTTAATGAGTGGTTGAGTGTTATTTGCCATCAAATTGCAAAGGGGGAGATTGTTAGACCCTAAGTATTTGCAATTTGATGTCTTGCATTTGCATAACAGTCATATCATTAGGTTCATTTCCATTCCACGTATTTCTTCTTGAAAAACATCTTTTAACTCAACCTACTCATGTTTTGATTTAAAACTTCTTTTTGGTTGATTTGAACCTTGATTTTAATCATGTTTTTTCTTGATGAAAACAATGCAAAAGGACACCCTTCAAATCTGAGTTTTTAATCATTTCAAAAGTTCATTTCTCAAAACTTCAGATATTCAGAAAATTGACCTGGCCAGTCTGTCGGTCAAAGCCATCGGTCCCCATCGGTCGACCCACAAGTGGATCAAGGTGAACCGATAACTCCATCGGTTCTCATCGGTCAGCCTATCGGTTCACATCGGTCCACCGATAGTGCATAAAATCTCAGACCGAGACTCAATCGGTTTCCAAAACAGACAGCACCTTTTTTGATGATCAGTGTGCTATCGGCTCGGCTGTCGGTTCCCTCATCGGTCAACCGATGAAGGACGGTCAACCGACGAATGCAAAAGGGTCAGGAGAACTTTAAAAAATATGACCGTTGCATATGACCGTTGAGTCATCGGTCAACCGACAGCTAGTTATCGGTTGACCGACAGCCATCCGTTGAACCACTTTTTCTATAAAGAGCAAGTTCGTTCCAAGAGAAAAGATGATGAGAATAGAGGCCATTGTTGGTGTTTTTGATGCCTAAGCAAAAGGAATGAACTAAGGAAGCTTGTGTGGTCAAAAGGAAAGGCTAAAGCTTGATCTCAAGAATTTAAACTCTAGTAAGCTTTAATTTCCTTACTCATATGTTTTATGCTTTGTCTAAACTATTGGTAAATGCTTTTAAGCATATAAACTATGATGTGTTGAATCCTCTACTTCCTTAATCTTTGATTTAAGTCATAGGATTCTTCACCTTGATTTCAAAACAAGTTTGTTTTATAAACTTTGTTAATCATGCATTGCCAAAATCTTTGATTTCTTTTATGTCATGATCCATTAACATGTTTTGAATCTTTCCTTGTTGTTTTCATTCATTTAAACCTTTGTTGAATTAATTTGGTTTTGAAAACAACATTGCACATGCATCACATGTTTAGACTACATTATTTCATACAACTTGTGAACCCTTGTTTTTCATATCTTCTACAAGTTTGTGTTTGGTACATGTGATTTGTATATTACTTCAATCATACCTTTTTATGTGCATTAATCTTTTAAATGCTTTTAGCATAAATTGATTGAGCCTTCATTTTCAACTTGATTGAAGTATCCACTCACACACTTCATGAGCATTCATCTTAGCATTACTTATAGTGCTGTGTGAGTTAGCTTTTCATTTTCATATTCGCCTAGTTAGAGGCAATTTCATTTGAGCTTAATTGTAATCTCTTAGAGTGTTTTGTCAAGACACTTTCTTTGAGAGTAATCATTTGCTTGTAAGGTTATTGCTTAGCCATATAAAAGCATTATGTAAGGGTTGTTGTTTAGCCTAGAAAAACATCATTGTAAGGTTATTGCTTATCCTTGGAAAGCATATTGTAGAGGTTATTGCTTAGCCTTGTGAAAAGCACAATAGTGGAAATCCGGTGGGGTGTTGGATACACAAGCCGGTAGTGGATGTAGGCATTGAGGCCGAACCACTATAAATCCTTGTGTTATGGTGAGTTGGTTGTGTGATTGATTTGTTTCTTTTCCGCATTCTATTGTCATAATCATCACATGTGACTATTTTATTTTAAAGAAATTAAAATTGGTCATAATTAGTCATAAAGTGTAGATCACCCTATTCAACCCCCCCCCCCCCCTCTAGGGTTAAAATCCCAAGGACTTTCACCTCATAGTTCCGTCCTTCTTCTTAACAAACAAAATCGGAGCTCCCCATGGCGATACACTTGGCCTGATAAAGCCTTTAACCAACATATCTCCTAATTGAGTCTTTAATTCGTTCAATTATGCAGGGGCCACTCTGTACGGAGCTTTTGAAATCGGTGCAGTACCTGGTAGTAGCTCTATCATGAAGTCTAACTCACGCACAGGTGGAAAACCTGAGATCTCCTCCAACAAAACAAACAGGAATCCGTGAACTACAAAAAATAATGACTACTAATATGCACTGCAAAACAGTTTAAGTCAGCTCCTATGAGACTCGATGCTAGCACACAAAACTAAGGTGACAAGACCACAACTATCACCCTGCTAATGCTAATGAGATCCTCACACGCGTCCTATGGTTTCTACGAATTTTAACCTGAGAAACCATCCATTGCTCTGATACCACTCTGTCACGTCCCCCAAACCCGAATAGTAAATAAACCGGATCCGTGGTGTAAATTTTAGGGCTAATTAAAAAATTTTGCCCTTAATGCCCAAGGATCGAAGTCCACTGTGAGGATTGTGTAGTTGAGCATCATTAACAAATAATCAACTGGACTTGTCCGGTAAATACAAATACTAAACCTGTAGGAATATCAAAGCAAGTATGTATTTCATTTTATTATATATTTAAGTTTCAAAAGAGAAAACATATAAAGTTTATACACATCAGGGACCATCACAAAACCTAGGTCCTGGTACAAAAGAAAAGTCCAAAAGATGGAAACGAAGTCGCATGATAAAAGATGTCCTTGTGTAACGCGCACCGGTTCCGGGAGTGATGACGCTAAGCTACGTCATCAGCACCCCACTCTCCTACCTCGTCCTCCTCCCCCGGCTGAGGATACTCTGGGACTGCCTCAGTATCCTGGTTGACATAGTAATAGTTGTCATCTGCACACCAATGAATAAAAGATCAACAATATGTTGGCAAGAAGATAAGTAATATACATTATTCATAACATGTTTCAAATCAGAATAAAGACAGGTACATGATTATGAGATATCAAGGTACAAGCTAGGCATAAAAGCAAGAGTATATATGAGAATCAAGTAAGCAATATAAATCCTAGCAAGTTATACAAGAATAACCATTCATGAAATGCAATGCCAAGTAAGAAGAGACTCTGAGGATGTCCTAGTCAACTCACGGGGGTATAAGTGACGTCCTAGCCGACTACGAATACCCAAAGTCTGGCTCTAGTGGTATCCAAAGCTACCTATTAGGGATAACAAGGACGTCCAAGCCAACTGTCGTTATCCTATGCCATGGACGTCGTCCTAGCCGACTGCCCACCCTAGTGTCTGAGTAACCGGCCCACTTAGTAATAATCAGACTGCAGCTAGTCATGAATGCAAGATGATAATGATGGTTTTAGTACGACACAAGATCCAAGACAAGCACACGTGGATAGATTACAAGGTACAAGATAATAAGTTGAGCGCTACTCCAAGCCAAGCCGAGATACAAGACAAGTTCCCCGAGTAGTCCTCTTAAAAATTCTATCCACACGTGTTCATCAAATACAAGACAAAGGCACCTAAGGATACACTCTAAGTCAGGTCAAATCCACATTTTACAAGTTAAGTGACAATTATACAAGTATACAAAATTAGAGTGTACAAGGTACAACAAGCTACGGATACATAATTCGTGAGTCAAGAGTGAAGAACAAGCCAATCCTAGGTCAAGGGTTTCCCATCATGTGCCGCATGTATTCCCAACGGAGTGCTTACGGAGGATGAGTCAATGATGCTATAATGTGGTGAGCCCTTGGTGTATAGAAGTTATTGGGCACCAATTGACTCAATTTTGTATGCAATCGGCTAAGTTACAACCATACACGAAAGCCCGAAAAACCGACGGAGCACACCAAGCTAATTGTGCTCCGTTTTCATTTCCCCAAGTTGGTGAGGTAAGGGTAGGGTCATATGGTGTCAACCTAGGGGTCCAACTAGGTTAAGAGTCCATTTCCAAAAGAGACAAAGGCTTGGTTCATAGATCTAAGTATCCACTTTCTTTTCCAACCTCTAATCATTACAATGAGTGGACTACTGAATTCTACGCTTTAAAAGCTTTCCAACGATATATAGAATTTTAAAATCCGACGAACATATCAAAAGTTATGCCCGTTCGAAAATCTGCCTAAAATCGGTCAACCATCAGAATTACCAAGCGTTCGAACTCTCAGAAGGAGTGTTCAAACGTTCGTTCTAGGCCAATCACCCGAGAAGCCAAGAGTTCGAACACTCGGAAGGAGTGTTCGAATATTCAAATGCATAAAGTTTTGTTTGCTGAATTCTCGAGTTCTATTCGTTCCAAACCATCTCCACCCTTTTCTAAACCATTCGAATGGCTATAACCAGCACAAAATAGAGCCACCATGCTCTCCTCCAAACCACATTCCGTCTATTCATCAAATCATCCATCCTTAATTAAAGTCCATTCAACCCAATCTGGCGAATATAATCCAATTAACCATGACAAGCTTGGAGTTTAGGGGATTCTAGGCAATTGAATTAACAAGAAACAAATAACACACATGCATGCTCAATATATAAAGCAAATCCACTTGCCTTCACCAAAGAGAGTGAAATAAGGAAAATTCGAGAAGATAGATGAAGGGAAACCTCTCCACAGACACTATAGCCAAAACACTTTCCAAAAACCTTCCTCCTACACTCAAGGAGCACAAAGGAAGAGAAAAGGAGCGATCCATCAACATGCAATCCATTTATAGGCATGAGAAGAGAAATTGGAAGGGATGGAGAATAGGAAACTTACCAAATTTTGGATCAAGAGGTGAAGGAAGAGGAGATGAAAAGAATGGTGTAGTTGGTTGCTTGAATCTCCCCTTGTAGATGGCACATGCAAGAGGAGAAATGAAGGAGGAAGAAAAGAAAGCCACAACAGTTACACCCTTTGAAAAAAAAATGAAGAAGAAATAAATGAAGGGAAGTTGCTGGATTGAGTTAAAATGAGGATGAGGGGCGAAATGACCAAAATGCCCTCTGAGTGAATTTTGAGAAAATGTGATTATTTGAGGGACTGTAGGGCGTCGAATCGTGATGAGTCAAGAACGGAAAATGACGAGCACGACGAGATCTTTCCAACGAACCCAAATTCGTCGAAAATGGATTTTTTCAAAAAAAACTAGCGATTTTCTATTAATCACAACCTAACCCCCCTATTAGGACTAATGGAATTCAGAATCAAACGAAACTTCGCAAACCACTTTCTAATGATAAAAGAAACTTGCTTAGCCACTGAACCCGCTTAATTAGCTAGAATCACAATTAATTAGGCTAATCGCCATTATTAAGAAGTTAAATACCCTATTGAGGTCGGGGACCTTACAAGCCCCCTCTTGGACTTAAATAGCCCAAGAGCCCTAGTTCTCTTTCGAGTCGTAGTACTAATTCTTTTGTTCTTATGAGTTTTACTCAATTCTCTTTTATATATCATACTCTTCCTTCTCTTATGAGTATTTGATTATAACTCTGCTTGTTAGGGTTAGCATGGAGACCACTAGGGATTCCTTGGATCTAGTACCAACTGAAACATCTGGACTCCACATCTCATGTAAGTTCCGGACCCACAGTTAGTTGCAAACAACTCCACTATATAAATGCAACTGCACTCCAGTCCTAGTAGTTTTTATAGGAAGACCATAATCTTTCGAATTACTATAAGCAGGTCCCTCCATCAATTATATCCATAGATTCATTGGAATTAAATTGTATAACCAAATTGGTTCCACATCGATACCATCTGATTAACTCTTAATTAGAACGGGTGCGCACTTACCGACAATAAATTCTATTAATAAGCACAATGAGGTATTTCTCTTTTAGATGACAGATCCCGTCTTGAAAATATATGTTCTCACACTCGCACCACCATCTACCCTAGATATCGAGGTGTTGACTTACAATTGACTTCACTCATTAGTAAAGTAAATGCATAATAGAAACTTGAGTTCATTACCCTCTCAGTATTAATAGCTTGGCAAATAGGAAAGCATTCCTTAAGTAAAGACGGTATTTTGTATAAGGTGCTACTCATAGTCCTTCAGTACGTCCAATATACTAGCACAACAACCCATAGTCTTCCACTCTGATGGCCGAGACAAACTATACTATATCATAGTAATTGCAATGTTACAACCCTTTTCAGATGAGATGCCTAGTCTCATTATTGGTTGTGAAACTTTTCAAGTATAATACTTGTGATCTATATCTCTTGCATGTAAATATCATTCACACATGGATCACATTTAATATACTTAAGGGCTCATGTTGATTTCATTAACAATCATGTCAATTTGTATTAGTCATGTGCAATCATTAATCAAATCTAAAAGCATGAATTTATAAATCAATTAAGATAATAGAAAAAATATTTATATCACCCACTGGATTGAGGACATACGATCTAACAAAAATGGTATGGAGAGAGGAGAGATAAGTTCTGTTAAGGGTAGTTTTGGGCAGTTTTGGAGAAAATTAAAGAAATGTTGCCTGCAAAATCCTCTTTCTCACTGGATATCCTGATTTGAAATGAAAATGGAAAACTAAAGTCTTATTTTGAAATTTAAGTGTTTTTTTTTTTTTTTTGTCCTGAATTGAGATCTAGAAAAGACATGAGCCCTATTTTGAGATTTTCCCGAATTAATATTGTGCTGGCTCTTAATATTAATGCACATTTTTAGAAAATCTTCCAAAGCAAACGGACATTTGCAGTGAATCATGGACTCCCATTTATACATGTGAGAATTTGATTAAACTTTATTTGACTCCTTGGCATAGTCAACCCACAATAATCAATCCCTTAATATAATACAAGAATAAACAATCCCAAAGAAACCAAACTCCAAAATCCATGCCTCACCCTCCCAAAACTGTAACATCTTCATGGGCTTATCTAGTCTTGTTAGATAAATGACAAACTAATCCAAACCCTCCCTCCTTTATATGCATATACCAAGCTCGATTCAAGGATGACACATAATCAGGACCTTTCATCAATCCTATGAAGGATAGATTTATACAGATTCACCCACTCATCAGACAATCCTGACCATCTGTCCAGTGGAGTTGACCATAAGATGAGAATGGATAAATAGATTAAGATCAATCTACAGATACAGTCCGTAAGAAGAGCTCTTCTAATCAGGTCATAATAAAAAAGTGACCATTGCGAGAATGACCATGAACAATATGGTCCACCATATGAAACGTCAGGATCTTCTCCAGGAAAATGAAGTGTCAAATCCTCTCTCTACTCATTTCACTTAATTACCTCTATAATTAGAAACCCAAACCTGCCGGCAATGTGCCACCCGAAGGAGATTTAGTTACTTCCGGCCGTCAAAAAGGTTAATCTCGATCAGATTCTCCTCCTCAGCTTCAAATCTGACCGTCGGTTTCAACGTCAAGGGAATCTCGATCAAACCTTCACTCTCCTCCCACCTGAAACAAAGATTCTCCGGCGAGTCCCAGGCCGGAAACTCTCCCTCCGACGAGTCGGAATCGGGGTAGCAGAAAGATGAGCACACGAATCCATCGACCCCCACATCCCGGCGCTCCTTCTCCAGCGTCTTTTCGGGCGAGTCTTCCTCCTCTTCGCCCTCATAGTCCTCGTATATGACTTCCAACGGCCCGCTCCGATCCCATTCCATGAACATTTCTGAGAAGTCGGCGTTTTGAAAGAGACCCATTTCCGTAACGGTCTTTTCGGATCGGACCCGCTTTGCAGATTCGTCTTCTCGATTCATTTCTTCGATTTTTGAGGGAAAAATCGCATCTTTTTCTCGTTGGGGGAGACTCAGATCAATTGCGTCTTTTTCTTCAATTTCTTCGTGCTTAAGATCCTTCTTTTGGGTCTCGGGAAGAAGAACAACTTTTTTTTGTTGGGAGTATCCCAAATGGAGAAGGGTGGCCAAGAGAACTGCAGTGGAAATGAGAACAGGGGAGCAAAGGAAGTAGAGGAAGAGATGGGGGAGATAGAGGAGGATGAGGCAATAGAAGGAGATGATGACTGAGAGAAGAGGATTTGAATTGAAGGAGAGAACGGAGAGGAAAAGATAGGATCTGGAGAGGAATCTCAGCGTTCCAATCAAAAGTAGCTCGGAAAGAGAGCTCTTTTCCTTGCATTTCTGGGGATTTCTATCTATTTCCATGAGAGCGAAGCGATTTTGGAGGATTTCTGATGGGATTTGGGTTGCAGAAGGGAAGTGGTTTGGATGAAGAGGACGAAGGGTAGGAGAAAGACGAAATCGACCGAAAGCGGAGAAAACACAGAGAGAGGGTTTTGATTTTTGAAGTAATCTGTCATGGATTTTGGCGTGTTTGGATGGTGCGATTGGAATTTATAAATAAAAAAAACAGATAGCAGCTACCAGCACACTGCTTATCACTTTGCACACGCACTTTTTTTTTATTCCTAAACTATCCCTCTCTCTCTCCCTCTTCCTCTTCCACTCCTCCCTTTCTCTCTCCCTCTTCCTATTAAGGGAGAAGGTGAGGAAGAGAGATAGAGGGTGGCGATCGGTGACGAGTAGGGAGAGGGAGAGGGGTCGGTCGCAGGCCAGCAAGGTCGGGTGGAGGGCTATTAGCCGACAAGGAGAGGGAGAGAATGAAGGAGAGGGAGGGATAGTTTAGGAATTATTTTCTTTTTTAAAAAGTGGGTATGTGCAAAGTGAAATGTAGTGTGTAGGTAGCATCTCACAGAAGAAGAAAAAAAAAAAGGAGGTGTGATATTCATGGGGAAGGCCAGAAATGCCCTTTGTCTTTTTGCTAAAGTCCTGTTGTAATGCAACTAAGGGGAATATTCAAGTGCATCCATCCCTCCCTATTTTGGTGAGGGACACTTCCCTTTTGAAAAGTGTCAAAAGTGTCAAGTACAAAAAGGAGAGTGTCAAGTACATAGGACTCCTCTTTTTGTACTTGACACTTCCTAAAAGGAGAGTGTCAAAATGGTGAGGGATGGATGCACTTGAATACTCCCATTCAACTAATAACACAAACATACCCTACGTGATGCAACTAACAAATCCTTGAATCGTAACAATATTTATACTCAGAGCCCCTCAATTGAGCACCGGTTCTTGTGGGGACCACCAAGGACCCCAATTGGGAATGAGACCAGGGGATCAAAAGATCATCCGCTCCTCAGTGCCCTGTGTATCGTAACAGGGGCTTGGATTATCATGGGCTCCATTTTATCCATGACCCACAAATTTTCACCATCCAAAATGAGTACACAATCAATTCAATGGTATAATGCATTCGGATGGTGCCCAACACAGGGATCCGTGTTTGAAAGAGAGGATGCAGGGGGGTCCCTGTTTTGTATCCACTCAGATTAACCATAACGTGGGGCCCACCATATGTTTTGGAGCACCAGCATTCACCATAACGTAAGCATCAGCACTCATCTGAGGGGCCATTACGAAATACAAATAACCTACTCCCCTTCTTTATAACTTAAAATGCGAGTCAAGCAAACTTACACTTCAGATAAAAACTAATTTCAATTAAGTTGAGGCTGTGGCGTCGATTCTCATTAAATAACTTGGATTTACACTCTCTTCATATAATCATGCCAACTTTAGGCCGAAGAGGTTCCTTTTCAATTAAGTTGAATTTCATCAGTCAATCAAAAGCTACCCATTAATCAGTGATCAACGTGATTTAATTATCAAGATTTTCAAACTAGTAGAGATGGGTTGTTTTTTTTTTTTTTTTTTTTTGAAGAAAGGCAGGTTGTTAATTATATTTTCAAAAAACCCACATGGTTTAAATTTCATATATTTCCAAAGGGGTAATGTAAAAATGATATGATAGCAATTCTAATAGAAAGTAGAGGGCGTTGTTGAGATGATATTGTTGGTGGGGTGAATTGGGTGCTACGTTTCCATGGGGCATTATCATCCACATCAACATAGCTGCATCCTTTTCCCTTTGACCATGGCTATTGGCACCACACTTTCTACTCTTCCCACCGCACTACAAGACAAAAAAAAAAATTTCCTAAACTACCCTTCCTCCCTCCTCCCTCTCTTCCCTTCCTCCTCCTCCCTCCTCCTTCCTCCTTCCTCCCTCTCCCAGCCTCCACCCTCATCCCCCTCCCCTCCCCCTCCCCCTCCCAGTCGCCGGCGGGGAGGGAGATCGGCCGGCAGCCGGCGGCGGAAGCCCCCGGCCGGCTGGCCTCCCTCCCCCTCTCTCCCTCTCCCTCTTTCTTCCTCTCTCCCTCTTCTTTCCCTCTTCTCCCTCTCTCCCTCCCTCTCCTTCCCTCCCTTACTTTCTTCTCCCTCCCCCTCCCCCTCCCCCTCCCAGTCGCCGGCCGGGGGGGGGAGATCGGGCTGCAGCAGGCGCTGCAGCAGGCGACCTGCTGCAGCAGGCGCTGCAGCAGCCCGATCTCCCCCCCCGGCCGGCGACTGGGAGGGGGAGGGGGAGGGGGAGGGAGAAGAAAGTAGGGGAGGGAAGGAGAGGGAGGAAGAAGAGGGAAAGAAGAGGGAAAGAAGAGGGAAAGAAGAGGGAGAGAGGAAGAAAGAGGGAGAGGGAGAGAGGGGGAGGGAGGCCAGCCGGCCGGGGCTCCCTCCCCGCCGGCGACTGGGGGGAGGGGAGGGGGAGGGAGAAGAAGAGTAGGGGAGGGAAGGAGAGGGAGGGAGAGAGGGAGAAGAGGGAAAGAAGAGGGAGAGAGGGAAAGAAGAGGGAGAGAGGGAGAAAGAGGGAGAGAGGGAAAGGGGGAGGGAGGCCAGCGGCTGCCGGCCGGGGCTCCCTCCCCGCCGGCGACTGGGGGGGGGGGGGGGGGGGGGGGGGGGAGAGGAGGGGTGGAGGCTGGGAGAGGAAGGTGGGTTGAGGGAGGAGGAGGAGGAGGAGGGAGAAGGAGGAGGAGGAAAAAAGGGGGAGGGGTAGTTTAGGAAAATGTTTTTTTTTTTTTTTTCGCGGTGGGAAGAGAAGAAAGTGTGGTGCCAATAGCACCACTCTTTCCCTTTTTCGAATATGTCTGTCTATCAAAGCACATGACATATCTCTATATCGTCCGGTCAAGGGCTCTTTCGCAGGTGGGCCACCTCCTTTTAGGTCTCCCACTCCTTTTTGTGTTGGATAGCAAATGGGCCATAATCTGACTCGTGCTCCCAAAGATAAAGTGAAAGGAATACCCCGGCCACCTTCCAAAGTAAGAGGGACATGACTTTTTTCTTGTGATTTTTTGGATTCTTGGGAATTAGGGAATACCACTGAGAAATATTATGGAAGTTTCTTGATTTAGTTTTCCCATCTTTCACCAATACCATATGAGATTACTCTTTAAAACCTTCAAAATTCGACTTTGGGGCATGATTTTAAAAAACGGCCGAGTCCCTATCCGAGACAACACTTTTATGTATACTTAAATTAATTCATACTAATGAAAATATGTTGTGTTATAGAATACTATATTTATAGGATATTATTATTTAGTTTTTTAATATTTTCCTAGGGTAAACTTTTCTATAATTTTGAATGTTCCTGGTGTCCCCTGTGTCACTGTGTGACATAGTCAACTCAGTCAAGTTGCCTCAATTTGAGGGGAGTTACTTCTATAGAGTCTGATTTTAAAAACCTTGCTCTGAGAAGTATGACCATTATTGGAGTCATGCTTCTTCTACTCAATTTGGTTACATACCGACTTGATTCGAAGACGCAGGGTGGGGGTAGCAAAATATGACCCAACCTATTTTCTGACCCACATTGGACCTGCATAACTCGACTCGTAATATATAGCTACGAATTTGTCACGGGTCATGAAAACCCAATCCACATGTAAGCAGGAAGGGTTACGGACAACCCACAAAACCCACCTAAACTATTTAAAATTTTTTGGTTGGGGTCAATCCACATATCTAAGCCCATTTAAACAATTTGCTGGTTCAATATTTTTGTACTTCAATAACAGCTAATGTGGATGCAATGATTCCATCACAATTACTCAATGTGGAGCCTTTTTCTTTTTTCTTTTTGGTAAAAGTACTATGGAACTTTTACATGTCCATTTTGTTATCCTGAGAAACATCCATAACAGGATAGTTATTATCTATTTATTTTGGGGCAGGGCCTGGGCTACGAGATTTTTCTGAATGGAGTGGGTATGGTCTTAACGTTGAGGTCCATGAGGATTCTGAGCTTGAAGATGAGCCTGAGGAAAACAGACTGACCCTGGGCCAATCTTGGTCCGGCCCGTTGACACCCTAAGATGTAGTGCTGATAATAAAACCTATATTTTAAAGGTGTGAAAACCCAGCTTCCAACTTGGGTTCACTGTTCAGAGCCCAAAAATAGAAAGGCAATGGTGTCCATATCGTTCTTCTAGAACGTCAAATGATCAAATTTCCCAACAAGATTATGTGATAGCATTCAAGAAGATTCAAATAACAATGTCTTCACAAAGAAGCTTTTGACTTCAGGTTAAACAGTTGACACTTGGTGAATTAGAGTTCTCAATGTTTAGATTTCAAGAAATGAGTAAGACCTTGTGGAGGTAGCTAAGTGACTTGCGGTTACCTTTGATCAACCTAAAGAAAATGAAGAGGAGAATGGTGAATAGCAAAGGTGGAGATCCGGAAAATTTTGAGAATTCCTGTGAAAGAAATGGATATCGATGGTCTTAAGGTGGTACGATATTATTTTGATGATCTAGGAGGGCTTACATTGAAGAAAATTGACAAAAATCACTTGGAAAATTCAGTAAGCCAAAAGATTTCTTCTTAGAAAATTCGAGAAGCATTAGATAGACCAGATTTGAGCAGATAATGCACAGAATGCCGTATCTCTTGGCAGCCTTGATCATCTAAATGACTTGGATACTCAGAGAATTCCTATAATGGAAGGAGTTGAACTCTGCCTGATGCCCATCTATTAAAATCCGAGTTGCTCAATATGAACAACCTCCCTGTGTATCATGGGATGTCCACAAATTTTAATTAATAGGAGTTGGTCATGTTGCAGGATTGAGCATATGGTTATTAATATATACAAAATCAATATGAGGATGGATTTTGCAGCAACAACGGAGAAAGCCATGAATTCTTATTGAAAAAGAAAAGGCGTTCATTTTTAACAGTTCGGATTTTTAATAAAAGAGATCTAATGTGCGATTGAGACCTGGTTTCTTATTTCCTTTTCTTTGCTTTTCTTTTTTTTTTTTTTTTTTTTTTTGGTTATTTTACGTACCTCGCTTCTGTTGGTCCATGAATGCACTAACTTTAGAATCGAGATATGTCTCTGTCTAATGTAGGCATCTTTTAAACCCATTTGAACATGCTCATTCACATGCATTGTATATGGGCTAAAGGGGCTTTAAAATAAGGTGGTGACCGATATTGACTTGTTTGGTTTCCTAACTACCTGAAATGGCATTTAATATTTAGTTGGATATGGAAGGAAATTTGTTTATTGTTTCCACTAAAAGAAGATGGGACTTTTGTTTGAATAGAAATTTGTCGTTGACAGTAGAAGAGCTAACCATTTGTGTAGTTGTTGTTTTTATATGTATGGGTTAAGGGCTTAATGCCTGTTCTTGAAGCGAGATGAGAGAAAGGGAGAATACTTCAAGCTAAAGAAAAGAAGTGTAGAGACCTTTCCAACTCAATAATCGAAAGGCAACTTTTTAGGTCCACTGCTGATGCCCTTGCCTATGACCTACACTGAGGGGTCCAAATCTTCCAGACACAAGGGATCAGAGAATGTATTATTATGTGTTCTTGCTCATGAAATCCAAAATAACTCAAAATAAATGTTTTTGTTCTGCCAAATTTTACTATAATAGGAGTTATAGCTCCATCAACATGTGTTTTACCAAGTGAACAGCGAGTAGGTTCAGTGTTTATTGGACTAAAACCTGGCCTGGAATAAACGCACAGAATGCCATTCTTTTTTTTTTCCATTTCAATCAGAGCTTGCTGGACAGAATGACATTTATTTTAAGCCTTTTTATATATTTATGGGTGGGCCCCACAGAAAGATTTATTGACTTGCAATGTGATTTCCCATGGTGATGGAAGTACAACAAAATTAAGTGGGGAATTTTTTTCATCTTCATTTCTTCCTACCAAATGATGAAATGATTTTTTTTCTTTCCTTTTATTTCCACGACCCCAACCCCCCCCCCCCCCCCCCCCGGCCTGGTTTTTTGTTATTTATTTATTTAATTTGTTTGCAAAGATGGACTCATAATTAGGAGTGATATTTTAAATTTGAGAACCTATGGGCCGATCCCCGAACATATGTGTGATATTAAGATACCAACGCCACTCAACCATAAATGTGTTGACACCTAATGACACTTTTGGATCTTTCTGTAAACCCCAATTTGCCATATACAAAATTTCTCCTCTCTCTATCTCTCTCTCATGGTTTCCACCATATGGTCTATTGCATTGCACATTGCTAGAAAGCCCCCATTATTTTAAGGAGCTGACTAGAGTTAAGTCTAAATAGTTTGACTAGGCGACAAATCTCCAACTTCGCCTTTCTAGATCAATTACTGGCCTCTCACATTGGGGTGCCATGCCCATTGATGAATTCACTCGGTCTTTTTATTCTATAACTTGCCCTTCCACCTTCTTTTTCCCTTGGTAACTAAATAATGCCCCTAGTCGTCACTCATTCCCTTCAAATTCAATTCTAGGTCCGGCTTAATTTTACATACGACGCCCCAATGGGCAAGATAGATACAGACACCCAAAATCTCTCAGCTAAAAGGTTGGAGACAAAGGCACTGTATTGGCCGACAGGTGGGTGTAACTACAGAAGCCAAAGAAGCCCATCCAAGTGGGGTGTGTCCCATGGCACGTGGTGAGTTTGCTGCTTTCTCAAAGCTACATGGCCCACCAGCCCATCACATTTTTTTTTTTCTTCCAGTGGTGCCAACTTGGCATACGTTGACAAACGGACGGTCTAAGTTTGGTGCCCACTGCCCGCAGCAACTGATAACCCTCAGGCAAGGGAAATGACTCTGCAACTTTGAAAACCTAGAGTCTAATTCTATTTTATGTAATGTTAGATTGCCAGAATTTGAAGTATCTTCTATTTTGGACCTTATTGAAACTTTCCATTCTCTTACTTGTTACTAGTCAAGTAAGCTGGTTCGATGATGCTTATTCAAATCTCTTGACTAGGGGAAACAACATCACATGAGTTTGATGCCAATCCAAATTCTGATGCAAGAGTTAATCGCAAGTCAGGATCTATAATTAAGACTTTAACTGAAAGATTACCTTGTACGCAGGGCCGTCTCAAGACAATATGTGGCCCCAGGCGAAAGTATAAACGAGGCCCCTAGTTTGTATGTGTGACATGAGAAAACCCTCGTCCTTAATCCGAACTTGGGACCGGCAATGTACACTATGAGTAGTACATTGGCGGACTTAAAAAAAAATTTGGGTTTTTTTTTTTTTTTTTTTTGGGGGGGGGGGGGGGGTTTGTTTTTTTTAGAGCTTGCTGAGGGATTTATTTTTTTAAGTGAATTTAACCTTTCTTGCCTTTTGTGATGCAAACTTATTGATCAAGTTTTTGTATTCAAGGTTTTCCAAAATTTTCTTCTTAATAGATAAAATGGCTAACCCGCTTAATCTCTATTCTGACATAGTTGATCATAGATAAGATTTTATTAATTTTAATTTCGAAAAACTTCTTTCGGTTGAAGCAACTGTAACAGGTACTGTTAATAGTATTCAATAAGCAATATATGAGTTTGGAAAAGACTCAATAGTATCCTAATTAGTGGATCCCATGAGTCAAGGTTGATTTGAAATGCCATTTTATGAAAAACAGGGTATTTTCTATATAAAAAAGGACTTATTTGTAATTCTGATTTTATGAAAAATTTCCAATGATGAAATTTTTCGATGATTTCAGTTTCATTAGAAAACGGGTCAAATTGTGATCAATTTTCTTATCTAGCTCGAGTTCATTTGAATTCATTTCAGATGATTCCTAGCGAGATTTGATACCTTTAAAAACGTACTTATTTTAGAATACTTTTATTTTTACTGTGATTCTATTTCCTGCTTCTTCTTCGTCTATCTTCTCTGGTTTTGGTTTTCAAATGTACCAGGAGTTTCTCTTTTAACTTTATCATGTTAATGTTACTAATCCAATAAAATTATGAGGCCCTCTCATGGTGAGGCCCCCACCACTTGCTTCACCTGCCTATATGGTGAGCCGGCCCTGCTTGTTGTACGAAGCCAACTGCTTAATCTGACAAAGGCCCACGGGCAATTGGCTAAACATTTCTTACGGTTCGGTAGTGGTTCTTTGGTTAAAGAAGCTGGTTGGAGGTTTGAGTTTCGAGGTGTTCCAATCAAAATTGAACCGGTCCAATCAAGTCGGACCAGGGTTGGCCAGAATTGGTTCCTTCACTACTCTGGTTAAATGAAAAAAGGGAGGGGGGGGGGGGGGGGGGGGGGGGGGGGGGGGGTGGAACAGTCTTCTTTGTCATATGGCATATGAAGGGGTAAATTGATGTTAAGAATCTATATAGGTTGCATATAGAAATTACTGCCGTCTGAAGAACACCTAAATGTTATCAGGAAATTGGACCTTCAGTCTTTTAAGATGATTCTGGATCCAGATAGTACACACAAGATCTCTTGTTGGATGTAGATCTAGAGATAATCCTACTTACATAAATTCGAGATGATAAAAAAATAGAGTGGGATGTCATTTTCTCAAACTTGAACACCTAAAATGTCCAAGTTACCATTCTTTTAAAAGTTCTCATAAGGTCTAATTTTGATTGGTCCGAGGACTAGAGGTCAACTCGGCTTGTCTCTACTCGGCAATCCAAGGAAAGCACATCAGCTTAGCTTGTCTCTACTCGGCTCCGAGGAAAGCAGGTCAGCTCGGCTTGTCTATGCTCGGCAATGGAGACCTCCCTCCTTCTTCTTGGCCTAAAGAGATTTTTCTACTTATATCATAGAAAATCACCGTGAAGACTCTGTTTGTTTTCCTTCTTCTCACACGCACGATGTCTCTTGATAGTATTCATGTTTCAAAGAAAAATACATTGAAGACTCGATCGGGTGGTCCGACCGAGGATCCTCCAATGCTTAAGTTAGCCTCTGGAACCGTGTTCTCGTTCTGATTAGAGTTGTGGTTCAGAAATTGCATACCTCTTTTTCTGATCTCTTTTTCCCCTTTTATCTCTTCATATCTTGATTTTTTTCATCTTCTCTTCCCACGTTCTCCTTTTTTTCCTGCGGACGTTTACTCTTCCTCATAATGGAAGGCGGTAACTGTCAGGATTATGGAGCATTTTTCTCCTCCCATTTAGGGCTGCATTTACTCTTCTTCATGCCAACCGTTAGTGGTCATCATTTTCACTAAGGTATGTGAGAAGATCATGGGATATTTCTTTCCCCATTTTTCTCTCTTCTGCCAGCTGTCCCTAGCACCTTTCCTACTAAGGCATGTGAGAAGATCATGGGATATTTCTTTCACCCACAATTCTTATTTATTTTAAGACAAAACATATCACATGATTAGTGGGATATGCCATTAATAATGGTAAACTACAATTTAATTGGCCATAGTTAATGGATGCCCCATAAATGAGAAGGAGAAAATTGTGAAGAAAATCGAGAAAAACTTTTGAGAAGGAGAAAATAAAAAAAATCGAGAAGTTGTCTAGGGACCTTCCAAAACTCAGATAAATTTTCAAAAGCGCAGATAAATGTATCTAAGTTTTTGAATTCTGCTAAACAAGTTAGTTTTCCAAAACTCAGATAGATTTGTCAAAACTCAAATAACTTTATATATCTGAGTTCAGATATAAAGTTATATGAATTCAGAAAATTATTTGAGTTTTGCATGAAACCTCAGGTACCTTTCAAAATTCAAATACTTTCCATCTGAATTCAGATAAAGTTATCTAAGTTTGATACAATATCTTAGTTATCTGAGTTTATCTTATCAAACTCAGATAATTTTATTTGAGGAACGCATTCACCTTGCTAAACATTAATTTCGGAGATAAAGAACAGGTAAGAGTGAAGAAAGTGAAGCCGGAGAAAAAGGTTCACCCAAAAAAGAAAAGAAAAAAAGAAGCCGGAGATGCAGAGATGTTGTTCGAAGCCATGCCTGATGATGTAGAGATGTTGCGCGAAGATGTTAGATCATCCTCGTGAAGATGTTGCTCGAAGCCATGCCTAATGATGCAGAGACGAAACATCTAGTAGACTTCGGCATGGGAGCTGCACTCTGAGAGAAATTCCCTTCAATTTGAATTTTGAGTTTTATCGAAAAATAGCGTGAAGATGCAGGAATGGTTGTGATAATTATAATAATTAATATGATTAAGCTGAAAACTAAGAGAAAAATAAGAGACATGATCTCCTTGGCCGTTAAGGAGCAAATTGGTCATAAAAAAAAGTAGTTTTTTTTTCAAAAATAAATTTTAGAAAAACTTTTTCCGGCATTTTTTTGCGCCGGGAAAAGTTTTTTTTAAAAAAAATATTTATAAACCTTTTGCCGGCGTTTTTTCGAGTCCGGAAAAGTTATTTTTTTAAAAAAAAATTCTAGAAACCTTTTGCCGGCGTTTTTTTGCACTGGAAAAAGTTATTTTTTAAAAAAAAATTAGAAATCTTTTGCCTGCGTTTTTTTGCACCGGGAAAAGTAGTTTTTTTTTTAAAATAAATTTTAGAAAACTTTTGCTGACGTTTTTTTGCGCCGGCAAAACATATATATTTTATAAAAAAAAATTAATTTTTTAATTTTTTTCCTGTATATACATCATTTAACTAGAGTGATAAGTTTGCCTTTGGATGGATCATATATATAAAACATAGGTAAATATTTTACACATCTATATCCAAACACTATATATAGTGACTATATATTCATAGGCATGTAATAGGGATGTCATAAAATCTCTTAAATTGGAAGATCCTATCCTTTGGCTGGCTGCCTGATTTCTTAAGAGTAGTTGTCACTTTTATTTCACATTAAACCTCCTATTTGTAGGACATGACCCAAGGGGTTAAATCAAATGTAGGATAATCCTATTTGTAGGACATGACCCAAAGGCCTTCCTTTAAAAGTTTTTATTTATTTTAAGACAAAACATATCCCATGATTAGTGACAGTCATTTGACCGCCAATCATGGTTCCTAGGATCGAAGTCCGAGTCGAGTTGAATACATTTGATCGGTTAACCGATGTACACCCCCTAAACTTATTCATTAAAAGAAGTAAAACCAACACCTTGGATTTAGCAACATCTTTTCACCCTCAAAAAATCACTATTGAAATAGTTGTGAAAGCGTTCTGAATTCAATTAGCCAAATATCTAGACAACTGCAAGCAGTTGTGTTGTGCAAATCACAAAGGTCGACATGGACCTGTCCGTGTGGAGTTTGTGTTGTATTCTACCACAATAGTCATGGATGCCGTGTGAACTAATGGAGTTCTTGACAAAGCCCCATCCTATATGTTTCAAGTTTTGTGCATTAGGCCCACGCAATCAAAATTTAAATCGAAGAAACTCTGTGAAGCAGCATGACCCATTCTTATATATAGTCGGCATGCGATCAACCTATGTTGAATCGGATTGATTCCTAGTCTTTAAACCTGTTACAGAATCAATACAAGGTGTCTTAACACTAACAAACTAAGTTCATAATTGGTCAAGGGTTCAGGTCTAGTGCGCAGAAAATGGGCCGCATCAAGGCCTATTGAGGCTGCTCTAAAGCCTCATTATGTCTAGGATCAAACTCATACCATGCACGGCAAAACAGACCAAAACCCATCCCATGTTTTTCCTATTCGAGGTAAGTTTTAAGTTTTAAGCTAACTTTAGTCAGGTCTGCAAAAATACAATATGAGTTCAGGATTGACCTTCTCTTGCGAAAAATTCATTTAAGCCCATCTTTAGTGATTGACTAGGTGCTTTTTTTTTTCCAAATTCCACGTTGCTTAATTTGCTAGAATTATAAATTTCAACCACTTAAAAAGTCACTTTTGATGATGCCAAAAATATATTTCGGACACCACAGGTCAAGTAATAATTGCAGTAATAAATGCGGTAAATAAATGAGAGAGAGAAAGGAAATTTATAGTGGTTCAGTCTGTGTGACCTACATCCACTTCATAAAGGCAGGGATTGCCTGGTGATCTTTGATGAGCGTAAAAGGGTTACAAGCTTAGCAAAAAAGTGAAAGACATCAATTGCCCCCCAAGTGATGAGAGGGCTCTCCTATTTATAGTCTTCCCCTAACAGATGGGGACGACTTTAATGCAACGTCTCTCTGGAGCCTTAGAGTTGCCCTCGAGGGACGAGGCAGATGGAGGCAGGTGAGACCTTCTCTGCACGAATTGGTAAAAGCGGGTAAGGAGAGGACTTCTTCCGAAGCGACGTGGTATCCTTGACGTGGCGAGGCTTCGTGAAGCAAGCATCGGATCTCAACAGACTAAACAGATCACGGATCGAGTTACTTTGGCCTGACCCATCATCCTGGAATGGGTCACTTGGGCTTGGACCTGACTCACCATCACGATTCGGGTCACTTGGGCCTGACTCATCATTTGCCCCTCAATGCCCCGTGCCCAAATAATTTTTTGAAAGGGGGGCATTGGTAGATTCTGGTCTCTTCTCCCTCCAAAATCTTTTTCTCTTTTCTGATTTTAATTCTGTCAGTTTTTGTAGATATGTATCTCGGAGAGTCCTCATGGCTTGGACTACTCATTTTTTAAAACCCAGGCTATAAAAACTATCCATTGCTTCAACTCAAGCCCTAGAGCATTACTTTTCCCAAAGAGAAAGAAAGTAGCCTCTGCAATGGAGTACTCTAAAGAAGAAAAGCCATTGGGAGAGAAGAAGACGGCGACAACAGGCAGCGGCAGCGAAGGCGATGGCACAAGTGGCTTTGGCCTGGGCACCCGCCAGGCGGCGGGCTGTGGTCCGGACGTGGTCGCCCGCCCGGCAGGCCAGGCTGCGGGCAGCGGTGCTGCGGTCGTCCCCCCTGCAGCGGGCAAGGGCCTGGCCGGCGCCCCTGCGGGCGGTGGCTCTGCGCTCGGTGCCCCTGCAGGCGGCGGTGGACTGGGAGTGGGCGCCCGCCCGGCAGCGGGCGAGGGCGGATCCGGCTCTGCAGGCGGCGGCAATGACATGGGAGAGGGCGGATCTGGCTTGGGCGGCCGCCTGGTTGCGGGCGCCCGTCCTGCGAGCGGCGGCGACGACCTGGGCGCCCGCCAGGCTACGGGCGATGGTGGCTTGGGCGCCCGCCAGGGTGCAAGTGAGGGGCGATCTGCCAAATCGAGCGAAGAGTCAGCAGCGGCAGCATCATGCTTCGCTCAGGGCGCAACAGGCTCCTCGGGTGTCACTACACGCGCGAGTGCGGCTGCAGCTAGTGTTGGCGCGACTCGCAAAAAGTATAAGGCAAAAGTTGTGGTGGACGACGAGGGATCCAAGGTGAGTACACTTTTCAGTGCACTCAACACTGATGATGATATTTTCAAGATCACAGTCTCTTATCGCATTCCTCCCACTGTTATGTGTCAGCGGGCTGAAACGGACGAGCCGGCTTGTGATGGCTCATCTGGTGACATCGTCATCTATGAGGAGATGCTTGAAGCAGGACTGAGATTTCCTATGTCCTCCTCCCTCTGCCGCATTCTCCATTACTTTTCATTAACCCCGGGGCGGTTAGCCCCCAATGGCTGGAGAGTCCTGCTTGGCTTCCTTGAACTGTGGATGAGGGTACATCTCGAGGATGCTTCTCCTGCGGAGTTCCATGCCGCTTATAGCATGACTGAATCTCCTGTTCCCAATAGGGGATGGCACTATCTTGCCCCTAGAGGAGACAAGCTATTTACTGGATTGCGCTCCAACTGCCACAGTTGGAAATCTCGTTTCTTCTTTACTGGTGGTGAATGGGCCTCTGAGGCAGACCGGGCTTTGGTGACCACCCGATGGGCTGCTGCTAAAAAATTACGTACACCCATTGATGACTATCCTCTTTATGGTTTTTTTTTTTATATATATATACCTGTATGTGGTCACTGTTCTTGTGCAGATGCTCCAGTGCTCTCCGCTGATCAAGAGCGGAAACTGCAGGCGGTGAGGGTTCATCCTGATAAAGATTTAGGAACCCTCCTTCCCAAAGAGAGTGTGACTAGTGGACCCGCTCCGAAATCTTCCTCTAAGAGAAAATGTACATCACTTTTGCTTTAGGCATACTTTTTCTCGTTAACCTGATATTCCGTCTCTAAGTAGTATTTTTGCTTCTGCAGTGGTGATACGCAGGGAGGTGATTGGGGCCCGCCTTTCTGGTGAGAGTACCCCTTCTTCCAAGATAGCGAGGGTAGATAACGCCTCGAAAGGGGATTCTCCTCCAGTGACTCTTGGGGCGAGCTCTCTTGTAACCACCCGTGTAGTGGAGCCGCAGGCGCGGCCAAATCAAGTGGCCTCTCATGTTGTGTCTCTTCCACCAGCATCTCCTTCGGTCACGACTGCTACAGCTCTACCTTCTGCCCCTCGATCGTGTCCCCCACGCTCGGGAACTTCAACTGGGGCATCGACTCGGGCTGGCCCCACGGTTGGTAATCCGCTATCGATCCGGGAGAGGCTTGGGAGATTTGTGATTCTTGTTGAACTTACTCGGATCAATGCCTTGGGCACCGAGGGGATGATAGATACGTTTCTAGAAGGTCTGGCTCAGGTAAATGGCTCGTGTTCTCCTTTTCTCCAGCCTTCCATTTTGTGTATGTACTCTCATTTCCTTTGCCTCTTATCGTTTCAGGCTTCCACGGCATCCGTCTGCTTATTGTCGAAGGCCCCAATTGCACAGTCAGCTGAGCCAGGAGAATGCGAGTATTTATAAGGAACTCTCTGTTAGTCAAGGAAAGATTGCCGCTCTTGAAGCTGCTAGGAAGACTTCTGAGGCTGATCTTGTGGCAGCTCACGAGAGAGCGACCAGGTTTGAGACTGAGCTCTCAACAGCCCACATGAGGGTGACCAAGGCTGAGGCTGAGCTTGTGGTGACCTGCGAGAGGGCCTTGCTCAGTAAGGCTGAGCTCCAGAAGGCCCGCGAGAGGGCTTCGCTCAGTGAGGCTGAGCTTTTGAAGGCCCGCGAGAGGGTTTTGCTTAGAGAGGCTGCCGTGAAGGCAGAGATGAGGGCATCACAGGATAGAGCTTCCCAAGCTGAGGAGAGGGCTGTCCTGGCTGAGAATGACTTAGAGGATGGCCTTGCTGAGGCTGAGAAGGACTTGCAGAATGGCCTCGCCGATGCTTTAATTGCTGGCTAAGAGGAACTCCGAGGGAAGATTACTATTGCCTTCCCTAATATTGATTTCTCAGGCTTCGTGGCTGATGAGGCGCCGGATGTTAGTAGCGGGAGCTCTGGTGATGATGAGGATGAGGACGATGGGGACAGTGACGAGAGTGATTAGGGAGCTTTGTGTAGACACCTCATTTGGCCCCTATGATAGCCTTAAACACCTGTCATATATAGCGATGCCCCCATTTCACCCATAATTGAATGATTAATGGCATAATTTAGATTAATTGATGACAATGAAGATGCTTTTTGATAGTTTCAGACTTAGTTCAACGACTTCTAGAAATTCGTGAGAAGAAAGCCGAATCACATTGAGATCTAGAGTCCAACTCACCTTTCACACAAGGACAGACTACTACACTAACTCTACATATTCCAAACCACTTAAGACATGCTTAGGCCAGTTCTTACAAAGATTACACCGAGTTTACCCAAATGCCATCCGATTACCCTAAGTTAGGAAGCCAGATCCATTGATCCAGAGGTCCCCATCTTTTCTCAGCCCATAACCATTAGGACAGTTAGACCATTGGATTCTTCACTTCAAGAGCTTTCCGACGGTATGTAGAACGTCCAAATCCGATAAGCGGATCAAAAGTTATGAGTTTTCGAAGTTTGCCTTAGAAAGAGTAACAGAAATTCATCTAGGCACCACCCAAGGGGCGCCCACCCTACTCAAATTCACCTAGGCGCCCCATGTGTGGCGCCCTCACTAGTCATGGTCACCTAGGCGCCCCATGTGTGGCGCCCACCCTCCAAAATCACTAGTTTGACCTAAAATGGACCGGAACCACTCAACGTAGGGACCAAACTCCGAAAATGAATTGACTCCACCTAGGCACCCCATGTGTGGCGCCCATACTCTTCAGCCCACCTAGGCACCACATGTGTGGCGCCCACCCTATTATTCCACAAACTTGACTTAGGGCAGCCCGTAACCACTCCAAACAAAGACCCAAACAACTTTCCATCTAGGCACCACCCTTGTGGCGCCCACACTCTCCGGTCCACATAGGCACCCTGTGGTGGGCGCCCACTCTGTCCAGTCCACCTGGGCACCACCCTTGTGGCGCCCAGTCAATTAAGTGCTAGTGTAGGTCCCCTCAATTGAACATCTATCCATTCTATTCCGACTTCAGATGGGACCAAACTTTGAGAATGATCCGAACCACGTAGGCTCCACCCCATGGGCGCCTACCATGAACCAGTCCACATAGGCGCCAGCCCTGTGGCGCCCACCCTATGAAGTCACCTGGGCACCACCCCATGGGCGCCCAGCCTCTTTTCCAAACCCTAATTTATCCCAAAACACTTAAGCCGCCTTGGGATGCGTGAAACCTTCTAGAAACACGAACTAATGAAGCCCTAGCCCTCCTAAACTCATCCCAAACCTCTATTTAAGGATCTCTTAACCTCATTTACAAGGGAGCTACCCTAAAAGAGAGAAAGGTATAGAGAATAAGCAAAAAGGAGAAAGGTAGCCACCATTAGAGAGAAAGCTTCAGATCTAGAGAAGAAGAAGGGGAAATAGAGGAGAAGACTTCCATATCTTCAACTAGAGCTATGGTTCTTCGCGTAAGCCTCGTTCTAGGAACTTGAAAAGTGTGATTCAAACCGGTATTCCTAGATCTTTCTATTCTTCTGCTGCATTTTATCATCATCTTTGTTTAGAAACATGCTTAGGATCATTCATGCATCATAGATCTATATTAGTTCTTGATAAAAATGGTATCAGCATCTCATCATATTAATAACATGTTTAGATTCATACTAATGGTGTAGATCTGCATTGATTTCGTAGTTCTAAGTGCTTAACTAGGTTAGATCTCGCATTTATAGCATCATCATCCTCATTTAGATCGAGGAGGTCGTGAAAAGCCTATCTCAGAAGGCTGGGCGCCACCCACTGGGCGCCTACCATCTCTGGTTTGGCTAGGCCCCACCCTCTGGGCGCCTACCCTTCCGAGACAGGGTTTGGGTTTTAGATCTCTACTTGTTACATCATTTTCTCGTAGATTTGTTAGTTGCATCATTAGTAGTTCGCATTAGGACATCCGCATCAGTTACTAAATATCGAAAATTGTGTTGAAAATCTTAAGACTATTGTGCATTCATTGCGAATCTTTGAAAACCCTGACTGAGCAGGGTAGGCACCACAGGTGTGGCGCCTAGGTGGACTGTTCCACCTTTGTGCACAAGTTTCGATCTCTCGCATTTAGTTCATTTAGAAATCGCATAACAATGATATGTTTGCTTGTTTGATATGTTCTGAACTTCAAATTATTGTTTTTATCACACACCACCATATCATCTGAAACATAAAGTCATAAAAAACCCAAAAAACAAAAAATCATAAAACATAAAACTATTTCTTCTCTTCACTTACTCTCTAGTAAATTAGAGGAGAAACCAAAAACAAATTAAAAAAATACAAAGAAAACCCAAAAATAGTAGGTAGATAGCCTAGATTATCAAATCTCGTGCCTAAGTAGGATAAACCCTAAAATATCATATTTAATTAACTTAAGAATTGCCAAATCATTAAGAACCCTAGAACAAACAATCTAATTGATTTGGACTGAAATTGGACTAAGGAATCACTAAGATTGTTTAGGGAACCGCTTCTCCTCTCTTGAGCTTAACTTGCTTATTCACTAAAGGCCCCTAATTAAGGATTAAACATAATTAGTTAAGGCTCTAATCTCACATCAATTAATACAATAAATACCTTTAATCCAAAAGATCTTGAGACCTTAATTAATTCGGATTAAACGAGCTTAATTAAAACCCTAAAACAGATCCATCTGGGCGCCACTCCCTGGGTGCCCTGCTGACAAGATCCACCTGGGCACCACTCCCTGGGCGCCCAGCCTATTCATTCCCTAAGAGGCTCTATTTAAAATTTAATCTAATTAATTAAGACTTTAACCAACCCTAATTAACACACTAAAATACTTTTAACTTGAAAGACCTGAAATCTTAACCAACTTAAACTCGAATCTACCTAAAAGATACAAAACTAACAAACCCTAAAAAATTCATCTAGGCACCGCTCCCCCGGCGCCCTGCCATCCAATCCACCTGGGCACCACTCCCCTGGCGCCCAGCCTCCCAATCCACCTGGGCACCACTCCCTTGGCGCCCATCTTATCCCTTTACTAAGAAATTTCTAATTGAAACTTCTAATTAAACCAACCCGAATTAGCACATTAAAACACTTTAGGACTTAAGAAACCTAAGACTCTAATCAATTCACCCTCGGATTAACTTAAAATCCATCGAACCAAATCAAACCACAAGGCAGTCACCTGGGCACCACCCCCTGGGCGCCTAGCCTATCAATCCACTTGGGCACCACCCTCTGGGCGCCCAGCCTGTGAGCTCCACCTACACTACTCGTTTCTTGGAAACCAATCAATTAAAAACTAAACCTAATTAACTTAAATCTAATTCTTTCTCAACTGAATACTAAAAGATACTTTTCATCCAAACGCATTAAGTCACAAAACCCAACTTCGAATCAACCTAGAACATCAAAACCAAGCCGAACCTCAAGACAGCCACCTGGGCACCACTCCTTGGGCGCCCAGCCTGTCAATCCACTTAGGCACCACCCCCTTGGCGCCTAATCTGTCAATCCACCTGGGCACCACCCTCTGGGCGCCTAGCCTGTGAATTCCACCTACCCCGTCCATTCCTTAGGAAACCATTAAACCCAATTAATTGGAACCCGATTCATCCCCAATTGAACACGAATAAACACTTTACATCAAATCCTAGACCCTTAAATCAATTCAAACCTGAGATTGACCAAAGAATCACAAAACCCAACCGAACCATAAAACACAACCATCTGGGCACCACACCCTGGGCGCTCTACTCCTTTTCATAAAAAGCCCTAAATTCACTACTAAACCCAATTAATTAAAACCTCAAACCAATCCCAATCAACATAACATAATACCTTTAACCTTAAAACACTTGGAACCTTAATCGATTCGGACTTAATACCCAAAACCCTTTGGAACCGACCAAACCATAAAGATTCCACCTAGGCACCAATCCCTTGGCGCCTATCCTATCAATCCATCTGGGCGCCACCCCCTGGGTGCCCATCCTGCCAGTTTCACCTAGGCACCACCCTCTGGGCGCCTAGCCTACATTTCGAACCTACCCAACCAATTCAACTAAAAATTAATAATTAAACACCTTACAACTTAAACTAACTAAGACCAGAACCTAAGTTAATCTCCGGACCCACAGACCAATAATTAAATCCTATCCGGCACAACACAAAATCACAGGCAAACCACCTGGGCACCACTCCCTGGGCGCCCATCCTGCCAATTCACCTGGGCGCCACCCCTTTGGTGCCTATCCTTCCACTTGCACTAAAACACGAATCCTCATTTTATTTCAAAATCCGGACCCGCATCACTTTGACATTAGAACAGCAGAGACATTAAAACATTTCTCAGAGTAAAACATAGCCCTTAAAACCCCCGGAATTCTGAAAAGAGATCGAAAAGTCTGAAAAGCATAAACTGTTAGGATAGGCTCCACCCCCTGGGCGCCTACCCTGTTTTTAATCTTGAATTGTGATTTTCGACTACTTTTTAGAATTCTGATTTAAATTAAAAATAACATAAGTTTAAAATATAGAAGAACACATTAACCAGATCCTTAAAATATCTCTAAACCACTCTCAATCAAAACCACAACTCACAACAAATCGAATCAATTAAGATTTTACCCAACAAACTACTTAGGCGCAGGAACTATCAAACTTTGGCTATTTGCACCCTAGGATTAAATTGGATTACCTTGTTAGGTAGCTTAGAGCATTAGGCTTCACCCCATCACTCTTCCTGTTCCGTTAGGGAATTGGGAAAGCTGATGTGGGCGGTCTAGAACCTTAGGTTAAGGTTAATCCGATGATCAGTAATAAAGCATTAATTATGTAAATCCAAGTAAATCCCCTAGTTAGGCCCTTCTAGCCCCATATCAAAAATCCATAAAAACTATAAAACCAACAAAATAAACCCAAAAAGATTTTCCCTTTATTTCTTCCTCCACCTCAGGTGCCAGATATTTAATCGAACTTAATGATAAAAGGAAATGAAAGAACTGACTTCTAAAATTGAATAAATGAGAATGACGAGATGAGATGAGTGATTTCACACACACTTTTTTACTTCGGCCCATCGGCCACCCTTAAACAATCACGGCCCATCGGCCACCCTAAAACAAACACTGGCCCATCAGCCACCTCCAATCAATTACGGCCCATCGGCTTTTCATTTTTATCACTCGTGTATCGCACACGAAAAACACAGAAATCACAAGTCAAAGTCTCATTTGCATCATCATTTTGATTTGAAAAGTCAGCCTTTAAACCTTATTTTGCCAAGGGATCTGAAGGGGGTACCCGGGAACGGGGCCAATCCTCTTCTTAAATATTTGGCACCTCCCCCCATTTATTTTCTTTATTTTACTTACTTTATTTTACTTGGATTTATTATAATTATGTTGTGTGAGGATTAACCTTTATTTGGACTTTAACTCATGACCCTAATTTGACCCTATATTAAAAAGACTCAAGGAGACCCAAATTAATGTGATAGGACAACCGTCGTGTGTTGCCGGCAGCACATTAGATGAGAGGAAGAACCCACCCATTTATTTTTCTCCCCAAATTTCTTCGGCTTTAGTCGAAGAACGGTGTTACGGCCGTATCCGTAGCTGGCGATCGTGATCCATTGATTTTGAGGATAGTCGGAATCCTCATTTTCGATGTAAACTCTAAATAGCATGTATAGACGAATAGAGATTTCCCCACGCAAAATTCCCCTTTCTTTCCTTTTTTTGGGGGGGGGTCGAAATTCACATCCGACAGCCTGGCGATCGTGATGGGACCTCTTTTGTTTTCCTGTCACTTATTTGGGTCTTTCTGGGATTTTATTCTAGGACACGAACATTCGATCAATGATCAGATGCCCGTGTCCCATTCAGTTTAGGGTTGTTATGAGTGCAGTCCGAAAATTAAAACCTAAGGTCCGATTGGACCGCCCACTAAGCCTTCTCTAATTATAACATAAGAAATAGACCATCATTAGAACTTTCCCTTTCATCACTAAAATAAAATTTTAAAAAAAAAAAAAAACTCTCTCCTCTTCCCTCCCTTCTATTTTGAACAAAAAAAAAAATAATTCTCTTGGTGCTACATGATATTGTTTGATAATTGCTTTGGAAATCGAATATAAGATGGCCTATCAAAACCCACATCGAACAATTGCATCCCAAAGATCATACATGCTCGACTCAAATTACCAATCTCACACGAACAACATGACTCAAGATTTTGAAAACTTAAATAACTCATACACGAATATAAACCAACACTACCACAACGAAACACAAAATTATCGATACCTTTCCAACCAAAACTGTAACGACTCAAACCTCTTCCCTCAGATCTATGCAACCTTTATGCAAACGAAGACTTAAACAATCATGCCTCTACGAACACACAAGACCAACCATGGCTTGATCCATCATCCCCAATCATATCAAACTACTTTCCCACCGACTCAACAATATTATGCTCAATCTAATCAAAACACAATGCACACAAATTTAAACAATCAAAACACTAATCATGACATAAATCATTAATTTACAAATTAATGATCAACGAATTTACATCCAAAACACACAAATCCATAACGACAAACCAAATCTAATCATCGTGATCAAGACTACCAATCCATCCAGACCATCCCATCCAATCAAACTCCCTCACCAATCCCAACCACCCAACCTGATCATCAATTCAATCAACCTATCCAACCATCCATAACAATGCATCATTATCCGACCTATCAACCATTCCAATTCACGCCATCCAATGAAAGCCATCATCCCACCCAACCCTCACCATTCAACCAAACAACGCCACTTGTCATGATCGTTGACAAATTCCAGCAACGCCCAACCATACCATCTATCTCAATCCATCCACCAACCCAATCTCCAACGATCATATATCAACAATCCACTCATGCTCCGACCAACCAACTTAGTCAAACATCTAATCAAAACCACGAAAGAAACTCACCCACAAATGCTAGAACCCAAAATCCATTTTTTTCCATGCAAAATCCAAAGTATCTCGAAAACAGATCCAGGAAGAGTTTGCTAAAATGGTGGACATAAGTGAGCTAGAGTTGCCTAACCTCGACTGGTTTAAGAGCATCACTCCGAAAAAATGATCCATATGCAAACACAGGGAAGCCCCTTGAAGAACAATTGATAGGTGGTGAATACCTAGAATGGGAACTTGGATTAATCTCAGAAACTCTAAGGAGACTTATGACCGAAGAGATCAAGATCCCGACATTATGGAAAGGCTACGAAGTAGAAGAGGGGATACGAATTCTTAGAACATATTTTGCTCCCTTCCATCAACTCAAAGGTGAAGAAATCATAGACACACCGTATCCCATAACTGATAGCTCACCAGATCATGTTATCAAGAATTGGACCTATGATCCTCCATATTTGACAACTTTAGCCCCTGAAGTAACCTATTATCCACCATATGACCAAGCTTCTGAATCTTCCGACGAGATCTACGATCCCATCTTTAAAGACATGCCTCCTGAGAAGTTTTATGATATGCTTAATGAAAATTATGAGCAATATGAAACACCTGGGTTGGTAAAACTCAGATCAACACACAACCAATAACGAACTAGATCAATCACAAGCAATCATCCAATCAGAAATATCAAAACCACAAATGCTAGCCCAAACACAACCAAACAAAGACCATTCGACACAACAAATAAAAGACATAACGATTCAACCTAGGATGCACAAGACAGTTTCAACCTAATGTCCCACTTGAGGAATCTAAATTCATGACGAGAATGAAGATATTTGACCATCAAATGGAACAAGTGGATGAATTAATTAAGGATTTTGATGTCATAAGATCTGAAACACACGAACCAGTCAGGTTTAAACCGAATGATCCTAAATCAAGTGTGGAAACTCATAGACTGGTTAAACCATCTTCATTTGAAATAAAATACCAAACCAAATGAACACAATCAAACAAGATCCAAAACCTCAATCTAAGACCAATACCACAAAACAAAAACTACCACAATGCAAACGAAAGAACTTAGATCCTACGCCATCAAGCAAAACCCAAATCATGATCCAAAGACAAATAAACATTCAACCAAATGATGAACAAAATTTCCCTAGACCAAAACAAATGCATCTTAAAACTATCCCAACACCAGTCAAGCCAAGAAAGAATGAAAAAGAATCGGGAGTTGAATTTCTTGGTCCCAATATGTTTAGTGAATTGCAAATAGACATAGAAAAACTCAAATTTGAGGTTAGGAAGAAGTCGATCTTATCGAGCATGCCGCTAGAACGAGCAAATCCATCTGAACCTATCATAGAAACCAAAGCATTACCATGAGAACCAACACCAGGAGATTGTTAGGCCTTGTACCGAAATTCAACAAGGAAGCTCTCACATAGGTCAAACCATCTCATTAGAAAAGACCCTAGAGGAGGAACCACGATCAAATGATGTCTTGACTAGTGAGCCTCATAGGTCAAACCCTCTTAGAGATCAAAGGATAACGATGCAATTGAACCAACCTTAGAGGACAAGCATGACTTCTACAATGAGATAGAGCCTAATCCTGTATTAACCCTGATTAAGGCTCATTTAAATGCGAGACTAAGACTTCAGAGTATTCTAAAAGGTTTACCATGCCCGCTCTTGACCAACCCAATAATCATGAGCCAAGATTACATAGAATACTTTGAGAAGAGACAACTACCAATAGTTGATCCAACTCCGATCCTTCACCTAGAATGGTACCCTGCCCATAAAGAGCAAAATCCAAGCAAAACAATAGAGATCATTCCCGAACTAGAAAGCCAAATAGAGTTTGACCCATTAGTTTCCACGAAAGGAGTGAGACCACTCCCGAAGCTTTAGGAAAGACTTTTGGAGACTTGACCATAGAAGAACTTTCGGGAATTTACCAAATGTGCCACCTATGATTCCAATTGTCCCAAAGAATAACATAGAAATCCTCACGACTGAAGAAAATCTTGTCCCACATGACCACCCAGTAGTGGCACAACCAAAATTTAAAGGTTACACCCTGCTCAAATACTCTCACGATGTAAGTTTGCTAGGGTTACAAAGAAATTTAGAGCACGCCTAACAAAACATGGACGAACTACATTTAAGGAAGCTAGACGCACTACACCAAAACCTAGAGCTAGAAGAAAAAGGAAAAATCACACGTTTCAACACAAAAGATGAGGGTCAAACAATTAAGAAAACAAAAACCAAAGATCATCAAAGCAAAATAGAAAACCACTTTTTAAAGATCCCAATCCACTAATTGTTTAAACTCTTTAAGGCCGAAGCCCACATGGCGGAAGTCTAAAACATTTCACGCTCTCGTTTTCTGCGAGGGCAAACTAAAGATCCCGATATAAGAGCCTTATCTTAATGCATCAACGAGTGAAATCATATCCATATTATCAAAGAAAGCAAACATAATGAGACACATATAAACCTTTTAACATGAGACCAAGGCCCAAGTGGCGGAGGGTCTAAGATATTTCAACGGTCTCGTTTCCGGAGGGACCAAAATAAAAACTCATGGCCTAAATGCATTATTCCAACATCTCAAACAACAAAGAGCATGTCCAATCTATCAAAAAAAAATACAAAATAAAATAAAATGTGTTATCATCAGACCAAGGCCTAAATGGCGAAGGTCGAAGGTGTTTCAACGCTCTCGTTTCGGAGAGAGCAAAATGTGTCAGACCCAGACTTGACACCCACTTGATTACAAACCACGTAGGTCGAGACGGTCTTAAAAGGCGCACGTTTTCGAATAGTCAAAATATTCAAAGTGCGCAACACATCACTAGCACACACAATGGAAAAACATAATCATGCTAGGCAGACCCTGAGCTTCAAGTCAATGAAGGGCTGCAAGTTCAAACAAGCCCAAATAAATTAGTTAACTTAGGATTATTACAAAAAAAAAAAACAAAAAATCAAAAACCCTAAAAACAAAACAAAATTACCAACCCAAAAAAAAAAGTATAAACAATATAAAACAATTGTCTGACCATCATAAAAGGCATAGGCGAGCCAACTGGTGAAAAAAATGGTGACCATCATAAATTAGTGGGTACTAAAGATGGTGACTTGATTGACCGCATTACAGATTCAAGAACTAATCAAGGCATTCATATTAACAACAACAACTAAGGCATTTGTCAACATTAAGGCTACCTCTGTAGTCAAATTCATCAAAAAGAATATAATAGCCCAGTTTGGCATCCCTGAAGCATTCATAACAGACAATGGCCCACAATTTATATCCCAACAAATGAACGAGTTGTGCAAAAAATATGATATAGAACTGCATCATTCAACCCCATATTATCCTCAAGCGAATGGTCAAGCCGAAGCAACCAACAAGACCTTACTAAAGATCATCAAGAAGACTGTGCAAACCGCCAAAGGTAGTGATTGGCCAGACCGTTTGGTCGAAGCATTGTGGGCGTACTGGACTTCCATAAGAACTCCAACAGTAGAACCCCATACTCTTTGACTTATGGAATGGAAGCAGTCCTTCCTCTCGAAGTTCTTCATCCATCATGCGCATCCAGCTAAATGAAGATATAACAGAAGACCAGAGGAGAGAAGCATTGCTACTTCAGCTGACCTACTCGACGAGAAAAGATGAAAGCAGCAGAGCATGCACAAGTATACCGGAAGCTAATTGCCAGAGCTTATGACAAACATGTCAAACAAAGAAAATTCAAGATTGGCGACTTTGTGCTAAAGCGCATCACTCCATCTCAGCTTCCGCATCCTAGAGGTAAGTTACGACCCAATTGGGAAGGCCCTTACGTAATTAAGGAAGTATATCCTGGAAATGCATATAGATTAGTGAATGCAGAAGGGGAAGATCTCCCCGATCCATGGAACGCTATGTACCTGAAAAGGTACACGGTATGACCCCTCCTTATTTCTTGCGGAGTATGACCCTCCTTGCTCCATGGCGTAGTTGTAAAAATCCCGTAGGAGGACCGAAGAGATGCACTCTGATCAAGCTTGGAACTCGAACACACACAACACTTAAGAATACACAAACGGTGAATCGCCCGACACAAATTCCCGCACGGTAAAGCCATCCAATGTGAAGGTTTGTAGGTAAGTTTGCCCATGTCATGAAAGATTTTTGATCGTATGTCAAAAAAAAAAAAAAGGTGTTCAGTTAGAATTATAGTCTTGGAAAAAAAAATAAAAAGCTTCATGACTAGTTTGGGTTCGTAGCCTTTTTAACCCGAGCCAATAAGCCCGTAGGGGTATTACATGCCTAGTGCCCTAAAACCATCTGGTTTGGGAGTCATTGGCCCAATGCTCATTACATGGGTTAATTAGAAAGCTTAAGGGGCCTAGACATTGCACAGTCTGATGCATAAAAAAAAGAGAGGTGTTTAGTTAGGAGTCCTGAAAAGAATAAAAGTTTTGTGACTAGCTTGGGTTCGTAGCCTTTTTAATTTGAGCTAGTGAGCCCGCAGAGGTATTTACGTACCTAGTGCCCTAAAGCCATCTGGTTTGGGAGTCATTGGCCTAATGCTCGTTACATGGGTTAATTAGAAAGCTTAAAGGACCCAGGCATTGCACAGTCACATGTCCCCAAAAAATATATATATATATATTAGATTAGGCTCGCTAGAGTGACATGGGTGCTTATCAGGCGAACTAAGCAGAAGGTGGTTTAAAACCACAACACTAAGGAAACATGGTGACTCACCACCCCCCCACACACACGCACAACTCACAAATGAGCCCCCAAAGGCGGTCAAGTACTTTCTAAAGTTCAGCTGAAAAGACTAAGCAGCTACAAGAGGGGGCCTGTGAGGGCTCGACCTCCAAAGGATAGTTAGGGAAGATTACTTTGCCACCAAGGTGACATCATGGATCGAGAGGCTAGTCCACTTTCACGCTCGCCCACGGCCAGAATAAACTAGTCTTATGCTGGGGCATTTTATATATAATATATATACATACAAATATATGTTTATCTCACACGGCTTCCCAATCTGGGTCCTCATCGCATACACGATAGCCACGAGCACTCACTAGCCTTCACACACTCACCTCATGCATGCTTTACTACTAATAACTTTAGTGGATGCAGGAAAACATATCCCTAAGGTACCAATTCTATCTTGTTATTCTCTAAGCTTGAGTGCCAAAATGGCCCCCTGACATTTTTACCAAGAAAGAAAAATGCTACCTTAGCCAAACTATGCAGGGGGCCTAAAAGTATTAAACTAACAAGTTTGTTTTGAGACCTTGCAGGGAACCCAACCCCGATCACATCCAAAACATCCCACAAGCTGGGGCATTTTTTTTATGGGTATTGTTTTGTGCACAACCCCTCATGACTTGAAAAGATTAAAGTGATGGTAACCAAATTTGGGATATATAAATTATGTCTGTATGACATCAAAAATGAATTTGATTATAGATGTATGCTATGCACATCCTTTTATGATATCATTATTGTGCGATTCAAAAATGCAATTTGAAAATGCATTTATCTTGAACCTCTGCCTTTATACTTATA